>RJVU01024579.1:1904708-1935972 GCA_003731715.1 Anabarilius grahami
TAACTCAAAGTTTAAAATTGTTTCATTGCTGGATGAATCAGCGTTTTTGAACAAATCTCTTGAATGAATGATTCAATGACTCACTCATAAAAACTTCACTTGTTTCATTACTGGATGAATCAGCATTTTTTAACAGATTTCTTGAATGAATGATTCAATTACTCACTCATAATGCTTCACTTGTTTCATTACTGGATGAATCAGCATATTTGAACAAATCTCTTGAATGAATGATTCAATGACTCGCATATTTGAACAAATCTCTTGAATGAATGATTCAATGACTCACTCATAAATACTTCACTTGTTTCATTACTGGATGAATCAGCATTTTTGAACAAATCTCTTGAATGAATGATTCAATGACTCACTCATAATGCTTCACTTGTTTCATTACTGGATGAATCAGCATATTTGAAAAAATCTCTTGAATGAATGATTCAATGACTCACTCATAAATACTTCACTTGTTTCATTACTGGACGAATCAGCATTTTTGAACAAATTTCTTGAATGAATGATTCAATGACTCACTCATACTTCATTTGTTTCGTAACTGGATGAATCAGCATATTTGAACAAATCTCTTGAATGAATGATTCAATGACTCACTCATAAATACTTCTTGTTTCATTACTGGATGAATCAGCATTTTTGAACAAGTCTCTTGAACGAATGATTCAATGACTCACTCATAATGCTTCACTTGTTTCATAACTGGATGAATCATGAATCTCTTGAACGAATCTCTCGAATGTGTAATACATTGCTCACTCATAAATACTTCACTTGTTTCATTACTGATGTATTAGCGTTTTTGAACGAATCTCTTGAATGAATAATTCAATGCTCACTCATAAATACTTCACTTGTTTCATTACTGGATGAATTAGCATTTTTGAACGAATCTCTTGAATTAATAATTCAATGCTCACTCATGAATACTTCACTTGTTTCATTACTGGATGAATCAGCGTTTTTCAACGAATCTCTTGAATAAATGACAAATACAGTTTTTACAGTCACTTACTGGTGTAACGATGTAATTGATACGATCTTTATTTGAAGCATCAAGTTACTTTCAAATGGTGATTTACTCTAATAATCATACTGTAGACGTCAGTGTTTATATCCAAACTATAAACTTTTATCCCAGTACTTCTGTGATATGAATATCTGTAAGACAGAAATAACGATACTGTGTGTGGTTGAAAAGACTGTTTGTGAAGCTTTTTCATACCTATGCATGACAACTGCTCTCTCTGGGTCAGCGGCAGCACCAATGCAGATCTGAATGTTCGCAGTGATCGTACTTGTCAAAGGTTTAATAGATATACAGCCGAATCGCTGTCATTTAGGAATAAGATCGCATAGGTGTTTGAATTGAGGTCTCAGTCTTTTCACAATTAATCATGCGTCTCTAGTTCAGGTTTTAAAACGTCATGTGGTAACAACCACAGTCCTATAGTTCTTATAACCTCTCATCTATTAGACTGTGATTTATCCCAACACGTGCATGCTAGTGCACTCATCTGACCCAGTCATCCACCGTCATTGTTTTTCCACCGCTACAAACACTACGGCTTTATTTGATCCTGCTCTATAAACACCACACCTGCAGTTGGTCTTCCTCAGGAAGAGGGTTTGTCTTGAAATGAGTTTGATGAAACAAATTAAGCGCTGTATTGTTGGTGTAGTAAAACAATTGCCGTTTACATTTTACATTACATTCTACATTTAGGATGAGGGTAGGTGTGTATCAACCACCATCGCAGCTGGGGGCCGAGGTGGGGCACAGGAAGTACGTGCTTCCTGAGTGTAAGCGGCCATCGTTTCAGTTTGTGCGCTCATGCCGGTAGGACAGAGCCAGGAATAAACAAACCAGCCACTCTACTATTGTTGACTTAACCCTTTCTGTGCTTTGACCTCACAGTAATCCACATGTCTCTGCACATCTCAAACTCCATATCACAGTGCCTAAACAGCCTTGAGTTAATCAGATCAATATGTACTAGTCAGAATGCCTGACCTCTCAACTGTGATTGAAATGATCTTTCTTTTCCCACAGCTATGCCATCACCGTTTGGTACTTTGATGCAAAAGAGCGGGCCGAAGCTAAGGAGAAGTACAGACTGGGTGAGTTTCATAGCTCTTAAAAGAAACATGTAGCTTAGGCTGTTTTCTCACTACATGTTTTCAGTTTTCAGTAGGTTTAGAGTTCAGTAGGTTTGGTTGGTGGGAACACATTTTCTCACGGTGATACTCATGTTGAATGACGAGGAAAGCGGATCATAACCAAATAGTACAATGTGAAAAGAGATCTGTGAGGGCAGGGAGAGAAATTAATACTTTTATTCAGCAAGCACTGCTGAATGATGCTGAAAATTCAGCTTTGCATCACAGGAATAAATAACATTTTAAAATATGTTCACACAGAAAACGGTTATCTTAAATTTCACAATATTACTGTTTTACTGTATTTGTGATCAAATAAATGCAACCTCGGTGAGCATAAGAGACATACTGGCCCCGAAACTTTACAAATATTATATAATTTATATAAATAAGTACGCATTTCGAAGTTAAAAGTTGTTCAAATTTTTATCTTTATACGTTAGACAACTATAACCTGTTTTGATAATGTTGTGAATTTAATGTACATCTTAATATGATTATTTTCTCTTTTTTTATATGTAACTTGATGGACGCAAACCAAAAGATAAGATTATTAATAAAAATTGAATGAAAAGTCTGCGCAAAAACAGCTGCTTCACATTAGGAAGGACTAGCTAAAAACAAAAGATTCAAAATACATCTATCTGATTGAATGAGCCACATTCAGAGCCATAAAAATAGCTTATATAATGTACAGTACAGTCCAAAAGTTTGGAACCACTAAGATTTTTAACGTTTTTAAAAGAAGTTTCGTCTGCTCACCAAGGCTACATTTATTTAATAAAAAATACAGTAAAAAGCAGTAATATTGTGAAATATTATTACAATTTAAAATAACTGTGTACTATTTAAATATATTTGATAAAGCTGAATTTTCAGCATCGTTACTCCAGTCTTCAGTGTCACATGATCCTTCAGAAATCAATCTAATATGCTGATTTGCTGCTCAGTAAACATTAATGATTATTTTCAATGTTGAAAACAGTTGTGTACTTTTTTTTTCAGGATTCCTTGATGAATAGAAAGTTCAAAAGAACAGCATTTATCTGAAATACAAAGCTTCTGTAGCATTATACACTACCGTTCAAAAGTTTGGGGTCAGTAAGAATTTTTTTTTTTTTTTTTTTGAAAAGAAATTAAAGAAATGAATACTTTTATTCAGCAAGGATGCATTAAATCAATCAAAAGTGGCAGTAAAGACATTTATAATGTTACAAAAGATTAGATTTCAGATAAACACTGTTCTTTTGAACTTTCTATTCATCAAATAATCCTGAAAAAAAATATTGTACACAAATATTTTGTACAATTGTACACATTAAATGTTTCTTGAGCAGCAGATCAGCATATTAGAATGATTTCTGAAGGATCATGTGACACTGAAGACTGGAGTAATGATGCTGAAAATTCAGCTTTGCCATCACAGGAATAAATTACTTTGTGAAATATATTCAAATAGAAAACAGTTATTTTAAATTGTAATAATATTTCACAATATTACTGTTTTTTACTGTATTTTTAATTAAATAAATGTAGCCTTGGTGAGCAGACGAAACTTCTTTTAAAAACATTAAAAATCTTAGTGGTTCCAAACTTTTGGACTGTACTGTATATACACAACTATATATATTTACACACACATGAAAAATTTCACCTAAAATGCTAGTTAATGTTAATCCATTGCATTAAAAAAGTTATTACTGACTTTGCCCGCCCCCCCGCCAGCCTACAAAAAAATGCTTTTAAATCTCTCATTATGCTATGTTATTGTTAAATATTGGATTCAATCGTATTCAATCATATTGATTTTTTTCTTTTTGGCACTGATAGATTGTAGGTCTCATTGATCTGAGCTTATGCACCTAAGTTTTGTTTTTGAGGTGAATAAGCTTGAGGCGCATATGCTCAGATCAATGAGGCCAACGATTAGTCAGATCCAAAATCTGTGATAAATGAAAGAAAACAAGTTGATAAAAAGATTGAATCCAATATTTGGTCATAATATATCATTACAAGAGATTTACAAGCATTTTAAAAGGTCAGGTCATTTTTGATCCAGGAAAACCAAATTAGGCAAAGGATTTTCAGCACAGCACAAGGGTTAAAGTCTTGCTTTAATTCTCTGTAAAATATTAAAGACTTTAATTTGCCTTCTCTCCATCATTAAATATCTTCTCTCTCTCTCTTTCTGTCCTTCACAGCTACAGGACAGAAAGGAGTTAAAGTGCCCGTCACACAGAGCAGCAAGACCTGAAACTCAGGCAGTCAAGTGTGTCCTGTTCATGTGTGTGGATGCCTGCGCTTCTGCGCGATTGGACGTTTTCAAGAGAAGATGCGAGAAGCCCAACAATCACGGCTCTTTCTGTGGCCTCAAATATCCAACAAGTTTGAATTGCTTGGGTGAACACAGGACTGTTTTTAAATGAACGCCACGGTGTCTCAAACTTGATGGTCGCGGCACTGAAAGGCTGGCAGGAATGGCCGATTATTCCTCATCCCGTGGAAAGTCAACAACAGAAACATCACGAATGGACTTCAGTTACTTTAGTATTTTGAGTAATTACTTAATTAAATAAGAATTACAATCTCTAAACTCAACCCTCGCTTTTCAGGACACTACACTCCTGTGTGTAAGTGAGACTTTCTAGTGGCCTTTGTCATATCCTGTTCAGCCCCATGAGTGTGTTACCAGCTTAACACTGACATCTGACTTACACCAGTGCTCAGCTAAATCATGAAAACTGACATAAAATAACAAACAATCACATTATACATGAATGCTTCAGTGGACAGAATCCCTTACGATTGAGCCTGAGTCCTAGGAAACATTCAGGGTGAATTCACTCAGAATGAACAGCGCCCTCTGGAGGTGATAATTTTCACGGCCGGCTTTGCTGCAAGAATTATGCGAATGTGGTAGCAACAGAAAATTTGCGCAGAAAGTAAATTTGAATGCCACAGTTCCCCAGTTTTCCGGAGACTTTAGGGCCGTACTCGTAGGATGTATACTTGCAGTCCGACTGCGCTATTTTTTTAATTGTCTTTGCTTTTGCGTCACGTCTATTTTTAGACTTTCACTCCACGAGATGTAAAATGTAATTCAACTTTGATAAACTCATCCAGAACGTGTCCTGTGTGAACAGCCCCAACCCTTAATTTCTAATGCTTTTCTCAGACTGTATTGTACTTTCGGATGCAGAGATATTAAAATTCCGGCCGATAATGATAATCGACAATTAATGTTTAATATAATTTTATTTTATAGCCGATAACTGATAAATTGACAATATTAAAATTTGATACTGTTTTGCAATAATAAATTAAAAAATCAAAGTGAATTTAGTCATTTTAAATGCTACATGTAAATTTAGGCACCATATCATAATGTACAGTATGAAAAATGATTAGATTTAACTGTGTTATTAAATTATTAGGGTTTTTAAAGCATTTTAAGTGTTTCAACAACGATAATTAAATGTAAAAGTACAGAAAATGAGCTATACAATTAAACATCCAATATCGATAAATTCAAAAAACAAAAAACAATATCGGCCGATAACCGATATGGCACCGATATATTGTACATTCCAAACTGTGACAATTAAAAAAAAAAATTATTGCATAGAAAAATGTAATCTATTTGGATTGCAGTTTTAACAAACTAATAAACTTAATATTATGCATATTTGTCAGTAATGCGTGAATGAAACGGGTAAGATTTCTGTAATAGTACTAATAAACTGAATGGGTTTTAAATGCACAACCAGGTTTATAAATTTATCATCAATATGATTCTAAGCAGTTTGAATAAATGCATTTTGATAATGATTAATTAAATAAAATCACAATATATAATATAGTAAAATAAATGTTATAATAATAAATATTTAATAAATATGTAATAATAATAATCAACTATGCCATGATTTTTTTTGAGTCTAGAAATCTTACCTGTTTCTAACCAGTTTCATTTATGTGTGACTGACAAATATGCATAAATTTAAGTTTATTAGTTTTAAACTGTATAATACAAAAGGATTGACATTTTATATGCAATTCAAATACAATTTAACAAATATTTTGCAGCATCGCTTCACCATTCACATCAATCAGCTCTTTAAAATTTTAAAAATGTCCGGACTGCTCAATTTCTAGATATATGCCTTTTTTTAATGCCCTTCATCATCTTTTAAATCTTTTTAAATCAAAAAAGTTCACCTGCTTTTCATGGATGGCAATAGTGTTAAGTGCGCGGCCACATGGTACATGTACACATGAATCTGGCACATTTCAGTTGCATAGAAGGAAGGTATGTTTGCCTAGAAAATAATGACAAGGACTTACTTTTAATGTGCATGGCACAATGGCCTACCAGCACACGTAGAACCTGAAAAAATCTGGTTTCTATGTGCAGCGGTGAAATGCATTAGCTGTGTGCTAAAGTAGCCTCGCTAGTGCAATTGAGGCTTTCAGGTTATAATTTACAGCCAATTAGAACCAAGTCGATTTGCAATCTGCAGAATGTATGTTCTGTAACAAAAGGACAAACAGGGTACTTGTGACCTTTTTTAATATATATGAGCATAGACATACTGCTGCATGCTATCTTGGCTTTAAAGGGTCTTTCTATAGTGATGCACTTACCTGAGAGCTGACAATCTCCTTCCTGCCTCAGAGAGGCGCTGTACAACACAAGAGAACGATATGTGGCTCTCCATAAATGATGGCGACTACGCTTATCCACCTTATTGTAATGTGAGCGGGAGCGGCCGTTGTAACTTGAATGCGTTGAGCGGATGCGGTCTCATCCGTATAGATCAGGGGTGTCCAATCCTGCTCCTGGAGGGCCACTGTCCTGCAGAGTTTAGCTCAACCCCAATTAAACACACCTGAACCAGCTAATCAAGGTTTTTAGGCATACAGGAAACTTCCAGGCAGGTGTGTTGAGGCAAGTTGGAGCTAAACTCTGCAGGACAGTGTCCCTCCAGGACCGAGTTTGGACACCCCTGGTATAGATGCTTGTTTCCGCTTTGTTGAGAAATCTAGTCCTCCCCCAGGAATTGGGTCTCCTTTAGGAACCAGGTCCTAGACATCAAAAGTTGTTATCTTGATGTCTTAACTAATTATAACCTATTTCACTATGGTATGATGTTAACTACATCAAGGTCACAAACAACATGCTTGAAATATAAAATGAATGCCTATGTATTGCATAATAAAACAAACTGGAAACAGATATTGGAAGCAAAAAACATGCCTAATATAATATAAGCTAAGCTAGCAGGCTAATTGGGTAGATGTATGCTATGCTAGTACATAAGCTAAAAACAGAACGACAAGTGCTTGATTTCACACCTATAGCTTCAGTTATATACTAGTATATGAACCATGTAATTTACAAAAACATTAATGGTCATTATAATGCATTTTAAATTATATAAATCATAACATGATTTTGCAGTAATTATATTTAGGTGCTACTCATTAAAAGTCCATTGAACCAATGGGATCACTCGGGGTCCTAAAGGAGACCCGATTTCTGGGGGGACTCGATTTCTCACCACACCACCACTGAATAAGAAATAAAAAGGTAATTGCGACTTTTTATATTTCAATTCTGACTTTTTTTTCTCGCAAATTGCGAGTTTACATCTCACAATTCTGACTTTTTCTCACAGTTTATATCTAGCAATTTTGACTTTACAATGCGATTGCAAGTTATAAAGTCACAATTGCATGTATTAATGTCTTAATTGCGAGATATAATGTCAGAATTGTGTGATATAAACTTGAAATTCTGTTTTTTTTTCTCACATTTTTTTCTCAGAATTGCGCGTTAACATCACAATTTTGACTTTATGACTTGCAATTGTGAGTTTATATCTCGCAATTGCCACTTTTGGTCATGCAATTCTGACTTTATTAGTCGCATTTGCGAGAAAAAAGTCAGAATTGCAAAATTAAAAAGTCGTAATTACGTTTTTTATTTTTCATTCAGTGGCGGAAAGTAGCTTCCGTACATCCGTTTGCAGTTTTTTAGATGTAAAAAACTGTCCTTCATGCTGCTTGATACTGCAAATGGTTAGGCCTAGCCTACTTGTTATCATACAATTTAAATTTAATACTGTTATCATAAACACACTGATTTGTAGCGCTAATTATTTGACCATTTACTGAATTTGATCATTCTTCCAGTTTCTTACCTATAGCGGCAAATTTATCAAAAGTCTCCTCTCAATGATAGAAAATAGCTTACTTGCGCATTGAAAAATAAGGTGGATAGGTGACCTGGAAAATACAACAGCCTCATCAGGTGTCCACACATGCACTACCCTTGTGCCTACATTTCCCAGAGGGCATTGCAAGTTCATCAGATGCTTTTAAGAGGCTATGTTCAGAATGGAACACTGGCATACTGTGTGGTGTACACTGTACACTGCTTACTATTTATAAAAAACAGTATGCAAAGGCAACAGAAGGCAAATTTTTCCAACAGTAGTATGTTAAACTAATGAATAAGCTCGTTATGTCAACAAGATAATAATAAGGAAAATTGTTTAATCACAGTTTGCGTAAAAATGTCTCAAGTAAAATGTATATTAAATAAATATATATTTTGACATTTGTAAATATTAAAATGCACCTGATTGTATCATTCATTCGTCACTCTGGAAACAGAAGGTCAGGTCAAGCACAATGCATTGTGGGTGCTTTGGTTTTATACTGCACATATTTGCAAATGTCATCCGTTTATTCCATGTAAACATTTGCATACTATGCACTGTATACTACATACTACAGAAACAGTACAGTAGTGTGCTATTCTGAACATAGTCACATAGCAGCACAGAACAGTGGGTTTCCCAGCATGCTCTGACAGAAGGACTGTAGAATTGTTCTGTTTGAGTGCCATAGGTGGCCGGAGAAGTGAAACAGTAAAGCACTTTATCATAGTATGTGTGATGTTTGAATGAGAAGCTACAGAAAGAAAATGCTTTGTGCCGTGTAACAGTTTGAAAGTTAAATCAACTGAGAACAAAATGTTATTAACCTTTCTGAGTTTGGCAGTATTTAATTAAAATGTCAGATTTTGTACAGCTGACCACTGTGATCTTTTTCTCCTTAATTGCTTTGGTAAGCTATTGAATTATATTTGGGTCGTAATTTTGAAGAAACGGTGATATTTGGGATAAAACATTTCTGGGTGTGATGGCACAAAATATTTTATATTTATTTTAAATATAGTGATGAAGTTTAAAAAAAATTATAGTTATTAAAACAATATTGATAACATACATAATTTTAAAAAATTATATTAAAAATTTGAGTGTATAACTATTAAAAATCATTTACTTCAATTGAAATAAAGCATAAAATAAAATATAATATTATTAGATGAAAAAGTTCAACTTAAAACATTGCCTTAGCAAATAAAATAAAACTAAAACTGATGCTAGATAAGAAGAGACACAAAAGCACAAAACAAAATGACTAAAACCTAAAATAAAATGAAAATGCTAATTTAAATAATACTAAAATAACAGAAAATTTGAATTGACTAATAATCTATTAAAGCAGAACTAAGTAACTTTTTTACCTTCATAAATAGTTTTCTAAGTCCTTAAGATGGTCAATTGACTTGTAGTGGTGTGTTTGAGGCGTGCACTAACCCCCTCTGGCACGTCTACGCCAGAAAACAGCACTTGCAAGTTGAGCCGCGCCGACCCGACACAATCTCGCCTCATGTTCACGTTCACGCGAGAGTGACAAAATGCTTTACGGTAATTCAAAAACAATGTATATATTATGACTTTTTAAGACAATTTCGAAAATTACCCACCTCCATCGAGATTTCTTGTACTGTATTTGCAAAACTACTGCACTGGTGAGCATTGTAGTCCAGAGCTGCGCTTGGAGTATTTACGACACTGTGATTCACTGAAGGAACCTGTAGGGGGAGCTTCGCAAATCTTACTGAGTTTAAGGTCTAATAATCCTTCATATATTTTCATTAAAAGTATAACAATTTTTTTTATTTTTTTTTACAATATTTAGATACACAAATGTGTTCAAATTTTTATTTTATTTTCTATTTCTAAATTATAATGGAGATGTATGGAGACATTGAAAGTGGCTGATATTCTGATTTTAAAAAGTTTTTGCATCACACTAGAAGTTAAAGGGTTAGTTCACCCAAAAATGAAAATTCTGTCATTTATTACTCACCCTCATGCCATTCCACACCCATAAGACCTTCATTCATCTTCAGAACACAAATTAAGATATTTTTAATGAAATCCGATGGCTCCGTAAGGCCATTGATGCCAAGATCATTTCAATTTTCAATGCCCAGAAAGGTACTAAAAACATATTTAAATAAGTTCATGTGACTACAGTGGTTCAACCTTAATGCTATGAAGCGACGAGAATACTTTGAATACTTTTGTTTCGAATCAGTGGTTCGGAGCGCATATCAAACTGCCAAAGTCACGAGAACTATTAAAATTTCGAAACACTTATGACATAACGAAGCTTTGTTTACTGAAATCACGTGATTTTGGCGCTCCGAACCACTGATTCGGAACAAAAGATTCGTAAAGCTTCGAAGCTTCATGAAGCAGTGTTTTGAAATCGCCCATCACTAGATATTGTTGAATAAAGTAGTTTATTTTATTTTTTTTGGTGCACAAAAAGTATTCTCGTCGCTTCATAACATTAAGGTTGAACCACTGTAGTCACATGAACTGATTTAAATATGTTTTAGTACCTTTCTGGGCATTGAAAAAGGAAATGATCTTGCTGGCAATGCAGGCCTCACTGATCCATCGGATTTTATCAAAAATATCTTAATTTGTGTTCCGAAGATGAACGAAGGTCTTACAGGTGTGGAACGACATGAGGGTCAGTAATTAATGACATTATTTTCATTTTTGGGTGAACTAACCCTTTGAGTCTTAAACTCTCTTGATTATAAGCAAAGCACTGGGACACAAAGGGGACTGTTAACTGAGATTTTATTGTGAGAATTTATGAGAATGTGTATGTAAATATAAGTAAAAATAAATCAATACGTCTTAGGACACACGTGTGACCTACTAATATTACTACTACTTGAACTTTTAACTAGTACTCTGGCTTGATAACGCTGAGAAGCGATTGATGTCATGTTGATAAGTATCTGTGTTTTTAAAGAAGAACTGGTCCTAGATCAGTGTCATCTTGCGTTCCTCAGCTGCTGGAGAGATATTAGTCCTGGAATGTGTCAACAAACAGGAAGTGTTTTTCCTTATCCGGTGCAGACTCTGATTGAGCGCAAGCCTCCTGCTCATTCATCATCTGCACCGTGTGCGAGTGTGTTTACGAATGCGCCCTTTGCTCTTGGATCTATCTCAGATTACTAGAGCAGTTTGTCTATATAGTGCTCTCTGACTGACCTCCAACTAAACCAGAGCGAACTGGGTTAACACGTCTGGAGAGATAACACTATCTCAAATAAAAAAACATTAAACAAACACAGGGACACAGTGAAGACATATGTGTGATTGCAGGTACATTTGGTGTCCCAAGTCATTATTTTTTTCTGCTTTTTTCAAACGGTTATATTTTTTATTATTTTAATAATTTGATAATCATTGTTGTGGATCACAAGATGTTACAGGCCATAACAATTTAATATTTTGTCAACACTGTCAACACTGTTACTCTACCTCTGCAGTTTGACAGTAACAGAATTGACAGATTTTTCTACTCATTTTATTATTATGGTTATTTTACATACAATTTTTTTGGCCTCATAAGATACTTTCATATAAGATACTTTTTGCTGACTATCTGCTTATTAATTTTGTCTCAAACGTCTTCACGTCTAAAAAATTAACTAATTAATCACATTTTTCCTGTAATTAGGCCTAATCGCGATTGATTGCACCTAACATTAAAGTTAATGTCAGTATCATTACACTGCGTTCCAAATTATTATGCAAGTGACATATCAGTAAGATTTCAGTAGAATAAACATTCAGATTTGGGTTTTTCTAAGAAAATTTTTGTTTGTTTATTTATCCATGTCTTTTTAGATAACTGGTATCAATCTCAGACAAAATAATTTGCCAGGTCTATGGAAACCCTACTTAGAGGTTGTTCAACATTATTAAGCAAGTCACAATTCTCATGCAATATGGAGAGGAAGAAAGATCTTTCTGAAGATGAAAAGCATGAAATGGTCCAATGTTGTGCAAAAGGCATGAAAACAACTAATATTGTGTGAAAATTTGATCATCTCCATTTAGTTATCATAAGATTTGTGAGTGATTTAGAGCACAGCAGAACTCAGTCAGACCCACTCTAAATATTTATATTTGTGAGGTTTGGTTTGGAGTGGCTAAAATGCATCTTTACGCACAACTGCCAGCCTGCATGGAGAGCTTCTTGAGACTCCAGAGACACCAGAAGCTTCAAATACCTGTTTTCTGCTCAACACTGGCTTTTTTTATAGCTGCCCTTTTAATACAATTAATTTTTTTGATAGGAACTTTAATTAATGAGCCTTTATCTGACCGAGTTCTGGTGTGCTCTAAATCACTCACAAATCTTATGATAATTCGATAATCTCCATTCAGTTTTCACACAATATTAGTTGTTTTCATGCCTTTTGCACAACATTGCACCATTTCATGCTTTTCATCTTCAGAAAGATCTTTCTTCCTCCCCATATTGCATGAGAACTGTGACTTGCTTAATAATGTGGAACAACCTCTAAGTAGGGTTTCCATAGACCTGGCAAATTTTGTCTGAGATTGATTCCAGTTATCTAAAAAGACATGGATAAATAAACAAACAAACATTTTCTTAAAAAAACTCAAATCTGAATGTTTATTCTACTGAAATCTTACTGATATGTCACTTGCATAATAATTTGGAACGTGGTGTATTCCAGCCAGTCACATGATCCTTGAGAAATCATTCTAATATGCTGATTTGCTGCTCAAGAAAAAAAGTGTTGAAAACAGTTTCATATTTTTGTGAATACATTTTTTCCAGGATTCTTTGATGAATAGAAAGTTCAAAAGAACAGCACTTATTTAAAATAGAACACCATAAATGTCTTTATTATCACTTTTTGATCAATTTAATGTGCCCTTGCTGAAAAGTACAGTTTTGTTTTTCAAAAAAGAAAAAAAGAAAAGAAAAAGTGATGGTCACTGTGAGTGCATTGTGAATTACGTTATTATTGATGTTACATTTATTAAGCAATTGAAAGGGATAGTTCACCCAAAAATGAAAATTCTGTCATAATTTACTCACCCTCAAGTTGTTCCAAACATGTTAAAATTTCTGTTCTGCTGAACACAAAAGAAGATATTTTGAAGAGTGTTTGTAAACAGTTGACGGTAGACATTGACTTACATAGTATGAGGGGAAAAAACAATGAAAGTCAATGGTGCCCATCAACCGTTAGGTTACAAACATTCTTCAAAATATCTTTTCACTAAATTTTGGAACATTTTTAGGTGAACTATCCCTTTAATGACTGTATAACAATATATGGTGAGAAAAGCCCTCAAATGAAGAAAATTTAAAGTATACATTACTGAATGTCTTAAGAAGTCGATCTACTTTGCAGTTGAGATTTTAGTAGATCAAATGTTGGTCCATTTACACATGCACACTTAATGAACATATTAAATTGGCAGCCATAATAAAACATGCCTTGACAAGAGAACGTCTGCAGTCTTCACGAGGAACAGCATCATAGCGTGACAACCCGAGCGTAGTTACTGTTTATATGAAAGACGGCCCTTTCCTTAAGGCATTCTTCACACACGTATATACAAATACACACACCGTCCCGTCTTTCCTCCTTCCTCTCTGTGCTCCTCACGCCATACGACCATCAGGTTGTTCAGGCGTGGCGACCCACAATCCCAGAGGATCACATCAAGACAAAAGGCCTCTGCGGTGGGAGAGAGGAGGCCGGAAGGGGCCACTCAAACACAAGCGTACATATGCTATAAACAACACCAGCACATACTTTAAATGACCTTTCTTATGTTACACTTACTTTCAGTGCAGTACAATAAGAAAGTATTTTGAATTTTAAAAAAGTGTTTTGCCACTACTAAACACAGTTTCTACCTGCTAGTCAAATGTGGTCAAACAGGTAGGAACATGGTGAGTGGTTCATCTAATAACTACCAAAAGACCAGCGGGAAACCACCAAGTTGCAAAATATATGACCTGGATTCTCCAACAGGGTTTTGGGATTTTCCCAATGACTAATATGAAAACAAATAAACTTGTTAAATTGTTGTGAAATGTCTTGCTTTAAAAGTGTGCTTGTGTTATCCCTTACACATTTTAAGTGTGACCGCATAAGCAAACAAATATGCATTATATTAACAGAAATTGTTAAATAAACAAAACATTTTAGAAGACTTTGTTTGCAAAATTCCCATACAAAAATGTAACGTAGTTTTCACCAAAATATAGTGCTAGCAACTGATTATATGTAATCTGATTCCAAAAATTATATATTTGTGATTAGATTATATTACATTTTAAAATATCCATAAACAGACTGATTACATGATTACTCAATATTCACAATGTGGCAGTAAATTATTCAGAATTTATTGATTATTGATATATATAGAGAGAGAGAGAGAGAGAGAGAACCGGAAGACTTTCTGAACATATAGCAATAGGCTGTTTTAGAAAGACAATTTAAAAGTTAAAAAGAAGAATTATGTAAATTATGAAAAAATGCCAAAAGTTATTTTGGCATTTTGGACAACAACTTACTAGACTTGCTGGTCCAAATACTACAGAAGCCCATTTACACCACATAAGAAAAAAAGTCATGCTTTGGTAGATCATAATTATGAGATAAAAAGGCTAAATTATGACAAAAAGTCATAATTATGACATTAAGAAATTGACATATCAAGTCATGGTGACTTTATGTCAACAGTTTGGGGGAAAAGAAGACCAGCACAAGGTTTGTTATGTTTTGGCGCCACCTTGTGGACACAAAGTCGACTGCATCTTCCTACGATTTTACCACTCCTGTTTGACGCTCACGCGTTGCTCGCTCCTCCTCCGGTGTAAATGCACTCACTTTAACATGCACCCCGAAAAAAATATGCGCTGCTCAGGCTTGCGGTGTGAAACGGCCGTAACGCGCTATTGCTGGCCTCTCCGAAAATTACCTACCCTACCTTTAACTTGTTTGGCTGTGAAGATGTAACAGTTGTCAAGTCAAGTCAAGTCACCTTTATTTATATAGCACTTTTTACAATGTAGATTGTGTCAAAGCAGCTTTACATTGATAACTGGTACATAATTTTGGCTGCACAGCAGCTCTTAAAGAATAGTGTCAATGCAGGCAGATCAAAGCACTGTTGAATATAAAATGTCAAGAATACTGTTGAATATCAAATGTCAAGTCAAATGTCAAGTGTCCCAACTAAGCAAGCCAAAAGCGACAGCGGCAAGGAACCCAAACTCCATCAGGTGACATCAGGTGGCAAACAAGTGGCAAAAAGGTGTTAAAATGGAGAAAAAAACCTTGGGAGAAACCAGGCTTAGTCAGGGGGCCAGTTCTCCTCTGGCGAACAGTGCTTTGTTACGAATCAGGTTGCTATCATATGTCTGCTAGGATCGCAACAATCAAAGTGTTTATTTCAGTTCCATCCAGTTGAGGATCGTATTCATCACGCCGGTATGGACGGTTTGTTGAGGAACTGTGCTACTGGCTGTCGAGTCGATGAGGCCTTCATGATGGATGATCTAGTCGACTCGATCTCTGCTGATACTTCAGGGCTGCGTTGTGGTCATGTCCAGTTGAGGATCGTATTGTATTGTATTGATCGAGTTGTAGTAGAGATTCACAAAAAGACAACAAAAGATTTACAGAGCCTTGCAACAGCACCAAGCAGCAACACTTTTGTTGGCCACAGAGCTTATTTTCTGCCACAATACAAAAATCAATGGAAAAAATCTTTTTTTTATTATTTACTTAGACTGCTGAGGTCATACTTCTTCCCCCGCAGTGAGACCAAACTAAAGCAGAATGGAGCACAGACTCCACCAAGCCCTGAAGTGTGTTTGACCTTTTGTTATTAATATTTTGGTTTGTTACAGCCTTGTTCTTGCATTGAGGAAAACCCCTATCAAAGTTTTCTTATTTCCTTTAGGACTGATGTTCATGCCTAACGCTGAGAACAGTGGAGCAGAATGGCGTTTCAATATAGCGCCCTCTGGTGGCTGAGCAGAAACAACACACTTTGCTAAACAGCTAAAGGGCAATTATTGTAAACAGCAATTGGTGATTGACACTGCAAAAGCATCCTAAGCTACAGTTCTGATCATATTCATACCCCTTTCAGAACATGCATTTTTTATGACTCCTCTTATTTTGTTAAAATTAATTTTGCATGTTATTTTTTTATACGTTTATGTAAAAGTAGCTTTTACATAACAGATGTTTACATACTCTAAAAGACAAAATAACTGAATTAATATATTTTTTTTTACATACTCTTGCATCTTAACTGTCCGTGGTTACCTGAATGATCCACTGAATGACTGTTTTCATGTTTTGTGATAGTTTGTGAGTCCCTTGTTTGTCCTGAACAGTCAACAGTTCAGAAAAATCCTCCAGGTCCTGCAAATTATCAGGTTTTTCAGCATCTTCTCTGCATATTTGACACCTTTACAGCAGTATGATTACTGTATGATTTTTAGATCCATCTTTCCATAAGGACAATTGAGTGACTCATACACAACTATAATAAATGGTGAAAACATTTAGGCTACTGATGCTCAAGAAGGAAACAATATATTAAGATGCAGTCTGACTGCATTTATTCCTTCAAGAAATACTGTGGAAAACTGATGTTGATAATATGCAGAGGAAAACCAAGTCCTATGTTTGGTGGACCCTTTACACATACACAGCAAAAACTCCAGCGTTAAATTAAAGGTGCAATATGTAATATTTTTGTAGTAAAATATCCAAAAACCACTAGGCCAGTGTTATATATTTTGTTCACTTGAGTACTTACAATATCCCAAATGTTTCCAACTATTTGTAAATTGTGAGAAAATTGCAATTTTAACAAAGGCTCCGGGACGTGTGAGGAGTCGCCTGTCAATTGCGTCATACCCGCGTTACCCTCAGTTTCCGGTTTTATTTTGTAGAAACCATGGAAACACCAAAGACGCTTTAATGTATTGCATGTTTTAATAGACAAGGCAACAACTGTTTTGATACATTTATAGACAAAAAATCTAATTGTTGTTATATAGCTCAACACGTTTAGTCTTATTGTTTAGGCTAAATCAAATGTTATTGATGTTTTGCGAGTACCATGCTTTACCATGCCTCAGAGAAAAACACTATTTTGTGAAGTAGCTAACATAGCATAATCAGATGCAGCTTTATTTTTAGTAACAGTAATACAGAATTTTCTCCATCATACAATGTTTTAAAATTAATTGCATGCCTTTTATCAACACAAGCCATCCAACATTTAATATTATATTCTAAAATCGATCTTACTGCAGTGTGTCTCAAACAAGTGTCTCACAGCAGCCGCCGAGCGAACGCACAGAGTAACGTTATAACATCATTTTCAACACTCTCAATTGTATCTAATATGATAAACAGAGCTGCGTTACCTCATACTCATGACCGGAAAAGCGGAAGCGGCGCCGGCGACTGTGTCATAATAAAAGTTCTGCTGCTCAAGAGGCGTGTGTTGCGCACTGAAAAGTGTTAAATTAATGCTAAAGCAGTGTTAAAGTTAATGAGATAATTAAGTGATTAATTGTGTGATGATTGACCATTATTGAAGATACTTGATGCCAACAAGCAGAATCATCAAAGGAGAAAATCACAGTTTTAGATCAGTGTTTGTGTTAGTTGGGCTCTTGTCCCTTGACTTTTTAATTTTACATTTTTTTTGGGCTGTTGTTACTGAACTGTAACAGCCAGACAAGCAAAGAGAAAAGATGATCAGGTGGTGTTGGTTGTGTTTTCACATAATCATTATTTGACCTGAATCACTGAATTCGTTTAGAATCCAATCTCGGAGTTAGATTTACATTATTGATTACAGCAGCACTGTGATTCCACAGAAGAAGATCCAGCATTTTCAATATAATCCAAAAGATTTTTTAAAAGTTGTTCTGAAAGGAAAAAAAATCTTTCATTTAAACACACAGACATCAAGTTCAGCCTGTGAATCTCAACAGTGGTGACTGTCAAAAAGCATGTTGCAGTGCATTCTGGCTGCCACCAATCAAAATTAATCATGCATTGTTGCATGAATAAATTACGAGCTCAATTTTCTTAGTAATTTCCTTTATTCACACTATTTTATTTTTTGCTGTTTTTATGTGACTTTTCAGTAGCTTGTTTTCTAATGTTCAGAGTTGATCTGTTTATCAGAATATGTCACCGTTGTTGAGATTCATACGCTGATTTTTGATGTCTGTGTGCCTAAAATTTTTTTTTTTATTTTTTTTTTTATCAGAACAACTTTTATGAAATCTTTTGGATTATATTGAAAATGGCTCTTATGCTGTAGAATCACAGGGTAAACAAAAGGCTAATCTTACTCAATGATTGGGCTCTAAATGAGTTTGATGATTCAGGACAAATCATGATTATGTGAAAACACAACCAACACCACCTGATCATCTTTTCTCTTTGCTTGTCTGGCTGTTACAACTCAGTTACAGCCAAACAAAATCTAATATTAAAAAGTCAAGGGACAAGAGCCCAACTAACACAAACACTGATCTCCATAATGGTGACTTAAACGTCGTGATTTTCTCTTTTGGTGATTCTGCTTGTTGACATCAGGTATCTTCAGGTTTGGGGAGTAACGGAATACATGTAACGGCGTTACGTAATCAAGATACAAAAATCCAGTAACTCTAATTCGTTACAGTTACGTCAAAAAACGTAGTAATCAGATTACAGTTACATTTTGAAAAAAGGGGGGATACTATCAGAATTACAATCGTTTCATTTAAAACTAAATAAATCATTATTTTGCCATAATAACACATATTAAGCGCTGCTTGATTATACAGTAGTTTCTGGTTCTGTTGCCAGTGATGATTCACGTGAGCCACCCGCTGGTGCATGCGCAAATAACACCCGTCAATCTCCTCAGAGTCAGACGCAGATTGAGTCACTGCTGCTAGCTGAAACAATGCTGCCCGCGGGGGAAACGCTTTCAATTCATGGAAATTGCTGCTATTTTGTTTTCAAAGAAGAAAATGCAAACAACATGGTTGTACTGTGCAAACTTTGCCTTCCAGCTACAAAAACACTTTCTTTATCAAAGGACTGTAATACCATACTGTAGCCACTAGATGTCTGAATAGCCCTTTACATATATTCAGGGCTGTGTATTCCCAAATTGTGGAAATGAGACATGATTGCTTAGTTTTAATAGGTTTTAAAAGTAACCAAAATGCCAAACATTAAAATGAAAGCAGAATAAACATAAACAGAAATGTTTGATCCGCGCTTGTTCAGTTTGTTTATGATCTGATGTGACTGATGTATATTTTTAAGCTCTAAACAACACACACGATAATAATATTGCAATAGATAATTTATCAGATTTGTAAAATATTTTTATTGTTGAGACCCATTCAAAAGTATGGAATGTGTAACATTTAAAAACTTGCAGAAATTGAGACAAAAATTAAAATGCAATTTATTTATAGTAAATATATATATATATGACCTTGAAGTAATCCAAAATTAATCAGATTACATTACTTTTATATTGTGGTACTTGGATTACATTACTGAATACTTTTTTTATGAAGTAATTTGTAACTGTAACGGAATACATTTTTAAAGTAACCCTCCCAAGCCTGGGTATCTTCAAAAATAGTCAATCATCACTCAATTAATCACTTAATTATCTCATTAACCTTAACACTGCTTCAATGTTCATTTAACAATTTTCAGTGTTCTTTAACACTCTTATTTTAACACTTTAACACTCTTGGGTGTGGTGTCACATATACTCCCAGGCCAGAAGAGTTCATTTAACACTGTTTTGTTTTTGCTGTGTACCTTATTAGTATTCCAATGTATAGTAAAGTATTTAGATTAAGTTACAAAACTTGTAGTGATATACATTTTAAATGTAACCTTCCCAAACCTGATTAAAAAAGATGCACGGTAACAATCTAATACGAACATAACCCAAGCTGTGGGCTGAAGGGGGCGTTTGCCATCCCTCTTTCCTGGTTTTGGTGAGGAGAGACCGGGGGATTGGAGGAGACGAATCCATCTGTATGCAGTTAGCGCTTCCGTCGGTGGGAGACGGAGTATCCTGCCGTTTTCTTTAGAAACTTGGAAACTGTACGCGATAGATGAATGCTAAAACCACCTCACGTTTCTCTCCTTCCTTTTTCTTTTTCTTTCCTTGAACTTATAAAAGCGTTTCAAACGCAATTGTCTCAGGAAGCGAGCGCTTTAATACACTCACAGAAACAACGTCCTGAGGTAAGAAGCACACGTTTGTTTGTAGCAACAGTGTTGCGGAGCACGGATTGATTTTGGAAGAATGGAATGAAGATTTTATAGTTTGTACTTAAAATGTGACTTTTGAAATGTTTGTGTACATCAAATGAGCAATAAAACTCGTAATTAAGTAGCTATTATTGTGTTAAACAAGTCTCACATATGTTCTAAAGTACGTGTGGAAGCTCAAGCTGCACACATTGCACCAAAAGTAGATAAAAAGGCATCACAAATAAGGTCAAACACGTTTTTGACACAAAATAGGTGTTTTTCTTTGTTCTCAGATTTACTTTGGGATTAACGAAATACGGCTTAGTGAGTCGTCATCACCCATGCCGCTTTATAGTGACCAACTATTTAAAACTAACCATATTCGATGACAGTCACATTTACACATAAGGAACATGCGAAATTAAAATATATGGCCTTGTTTTATTCCTGCAAGTCTTCCATTCTAGAGCCTCATTCTGAGCAGCCATTACTCATTCCTTCCTTAATGGTGTGTGCCATATTACAAAACGCCAAACTGTGATTCATAACTGTAGTTCTCCTGCAGGAACATCACCATGAGTGTGCTGCCCCCTGTACGAAAAGACCGCATAATCGGACAGCTGCCTAAGGTACATGCTTTACACACAATGCACTGATGCTCATGGTAGTGCTTGTTCTGAAATTCATCCATTGGCCCATTTCCTCAAGTGTTAATATTCACTCCTGTTGTAGTGCTTCAACAAAGGTGCTGCTTTGAACACAGACAATGAATTCCACAGCAAGGTGAAGACGGCCTGTCAGCAGCAGAGGACAGGAACCGTGGGGTGAGAAGATGTTATCTTTTGTTTTGATGAATCAGTGGTTTATGCAGCATTGTTTCATCCTGTGCTTTTTGTTTAGTAGGTTTAAAATCTCCAAGGTCATTGTAGTGGGTGATCTCGCAGTGGGGAAAACCTGTTTGATTAATAGGTGAGCAAAGTTGTAGAATTAACCGATTATGTCAAAGCTTGCTTTTAGTCAGTGTTTGGCTGAATATAGTAATTTAATCTTTTTTTTTAAAACTCTTTTTTTAGATTTTGTAAAGATGTCTTTGACAAGAATTACAAGGCTACCATTGGTGTGGACTTTGAGATGGAGAGGTTTGAAGTTCTTGGAGTCCCCTTCAGTCTACAACTGTGAGTTTGAACCAGATTTTGTGACTGAAGTTATTTAGACAGCTATTTTAAAGACATTTTTGTGTTCATTTTTCAGGTGGGACACTGCAGGACAGGAGAGATTTAAATGCATTGCCTCTACATACTACAGAGGAGCTCAGGGTAACGAATGGTTAAAATAATATTAAATAACATACAAATAATATCATTTTTAAACTAATATTTATATTCTAATTTAATACATTATTTAATGTAACATAAAATGAATGTTAGTAATAATAATGAATACGTTTTGGTCACACTTTATTAGTGTGGTTCCAATTAGAGTGGGGTCCATTTCTCATTAGCTAACTATTAAATATGACTTTTGCCTCAATAAACTCCTAATTACGGCTTATTAATAGCTAGTAAGGTAGTTGTTAAGTTTAGGTATTGGTAGGATTATGGGATTTAGAATGTGGTCATGCAGAAAAAGGCATTAATATGTGCTTTCCCAGCAGGCACAGGATGTAGACTCCAACAGTCAGACATTGAATTTTGGTTGAAAATGAAAATCGGGTTGACGTCTAAATCCAACGTTGGGCTGACGTCGAATTTTAGTTGGAATAAACATCAAAAACATTAGTGATTGACCGATTTTTTTTTTTTTAAACTGATACCGATAATTTGTGTTTATGTGTCCGATAATCGATATGCAGAACCAACATTTATTTACCGATATACTTCTGTTTTTGACACGATTACAACACCTCTGAACTGAACAACCATTTTATTTATAACAATCACTCCCTCCTTGCATAGAAAACAAAACAAATCTTATTTATACACCAATAGAGGGGTCTGAAAGTGCAAAAAAATAAAAAAGTGCACTGTTACTAAACTGTTTTTGTTGAAATTAGTAGTCTTTCATGTTAATTTTAATCTTCATATTACAAAAATCTTTTTATTTATAAAAAGCATCAGCAGCAACACTAATGTTGATGATAAGCAAAATAAATGTTGAATGTCTAATGTTTTCAAATGGAGAAAATAAATTAAAGACGGGAGTCAACTTTGCAGAAATGTAAACTACAGTTTTAGTAGATTTATAAACTGTTTAATAAGAGTGAAGAATAATTCGCTGGATTAGCTTCACTTATTACTCACCATTTTGACTTTCTTTCTGTCACATGTCTACAGAAGTTCTTATTTAAAATTAACAGAGGTTTTGATGTTAACGTTTGGTTGAAAATGTTTCATTTGTCATTGTGATCCGTGTTTACTTTAGTTCGGCAGTTTGGGTTGACTTTTTAATATTAGCTTTTCTCTGGCTGCTGTAACAGTGTTTATCATAGTAAGAACAGCAGAGAAATTGTGTTCAGATGATTTTGTCTGCTTGATGATGATAAAGGCATAATCATCATGTAGTGTTTAATTTACTGATCATATTCAGAGTGTATTATTTGATTATATAGATATCATGTTGTTAATTTCATATTATTGATTTGCAATAATCCCATGATTGTCCAGCAGTTTTTTAATCTGAGGGATTGTGCCACAAAAAGTTTAAAGATGCACGCAGGCACTTAAAAATCAGCGTATGAATCTAATGGACAATGTAGAATTATAGGCTTGCTATAATCAATTATATAAAATGATAGTCTATCAAAAGATTAAACTCAGGATGACATCAGTGAATTTGACCACTAAATGATGATTGTCTTCATCAAGTACACAACATCATCTGATCGCATTTTCTCTTGCTTTTCTTGCCATAACAAACAGTTACAGCAGCCAAAGGAAAAAAAACTCATGTTAAAAAATCAAGGGTCAAGAGCCCAACTAAAGCAAACACTGATCTCTATCATGGTAACATCAAACAGAACAATAAAATAACATCTAAACCTTTGTTCATTTTAAATAAGAACTTCTGTAGATGTCTGACATAAATAAAGTCAGTCTGGTTAGTAATAAGTGAAGCTGGTAATGCTGTTTGTGGAGTTGTTTAATCCTCCTCTGCTGAGATCTTCAGAGATTTAATGTGCTGCAATGCATTTCACTCCTTTTTAGTTTTTTTTTTTTTACAGTGTGGTGCTTATTCTAACCAAAATTCAACGTCTGTCCGATGTTGGAGTTTGACGTCAAACAAACGTTGGGTTTAGACGTCAACCCAATTATCATTTTCAACCAAAATTTAACATTTGGCTGACGTTGGATTAGTTGGAGTCCAAAAATATATATATAAATATATATAGGCTACATATTTTATTTGATTCAACAGAGAATTTATTACTCATAAACTTTTAGGCTTTAGCGGCCATGAGGTTGAGTAAATAATGACGGTATTTTTTAATTTTTGGGTGAACTATACCTTTAATGTTTTTTTTTTTATTAATATGGAAATATGTGATAATTTTTAAATGAAATGATACTCTAAATAAGAAACTAAAACTGCCAGTAGGTGGCAGCAAATGTCTAAAGGAGTAAGTTATTGGCTGCATCCGAAATTGCATACTCTCTTGAGTAGGTACTTATTTTGAATAAGTAATTACTACTTAAAAGTATGTTCTATATAGAATGAATGCATGTATTATGCATGTAATCCGGCGTAGCAAATTCACCATGCTGTCATTATCATGTGACCTACCAATGTCAGTTGCGTCGTGTCACTGCCATTCACAAACCCTCTCCCGTGTACTGATGGGAAAGTGTCCATTGTATGCAAACTTCAGAATATCGCAAAAACAAAACTCTTTTATGAGCACTGTGAATTCAGACATACTACTTTTGTCACATACTGTTTTTCACCCACTATAGAGTAGGGAAGTATGCGATTTCAGATGCAGCCATTGAATCATTCATTCATTTTATTCGTTCAAACGTAAAGTAAATGGCTCTCTTTATGAATGGGCCATTGAATCATTGGTTCAACCGATCGATTCGCTAATTGATTCAAATCAAGTTAACATGTTAAATCAACAGTCCTAATTTTGAGATACAGCAATTCTTATTCTTTTTCAATTCCTGTTTCCAGCTGTAATCATTGTGTTTGATTTGACTGATGTGGCTTCACTGGAACATACAAGGTAATCTTTATTTTATTAATTTTTTTTTAAAATATTGCTGTTTTTATTATAAAATCCACGTGCATCAGTATTTTTTAAAATTCATATGCCCTCATTAACATCTCCTCCCCCTCACAACAATATTTCTCAAGGGCTGGCCAATAATCCCTCACCTCCAGTCACTCGCACGAGATCACAGAAATTAGCAAACAACAACCATCCAATCACTGCCCAAAGGACAAAATCAATTCCCGCCCTACTTTTTTTTTTTTTTTCTAGTTCAAGATGCCATATCACTTACATATACATCACAATAGTGAAGAAAAGACGATCGGAATTTACGTTTCATGAAGACTTTAACAAATACACTGTGTGCTTCATACACTGAAATGTATCATTCTCTTCTAAAGGCAATGGCTGGAGGACGCAATGAAAGAGAATGATCCTACAAGTGTATTACTTTTCTTGGTTGGCACAAAGAAAGATCTGAGTGTGAGTGAACATTTTTATTGTATATCAACATTATATTATTTTATAAATCATAATCATAAAATCTAGTTACTTTTTGGCTCCAAAAATGTTTTTATTTTAAATTCTAAGGCCATGCGTAATACAATATGTGTATATTTATGTCAAACCAATGTGTCTCTCCTGCAGTCTCCTGCACAGTACACACTAATAGAGCAGGATGCCATTAAACTGGCAGATCAGATGAAGGCAGAGTACTGGGCTGTGTCCGCTTTGTCTGGTGAGTTCTTAAAAGGATAGTTTACCCAAAAATGAAAACTCTGTCATCATTTACTCACCCTCAAGTTTTTCTGAACCTGTATGAATTTCTTTCTTCTGCTGAACTCAAAAGAAGATATTTTAAAGATTAATGGGTCACCAAACAGTTGACTTCCATAGTATGGGGGGAAAAAAATTCTATGGAAGTCAATGGGGCCCATCAACTACATGTTGGTTACCAACATTCTTTATAATATCTTCTTAAACTCATACAGGTTTGGAACAACTTGAGGGTGAGTAAAGGATGACAGAATTTTCATTTGTGGATGATCTATCGCTTTTACTAGAGACATTACTAGAGTGTAGTATATTTTAATGGGATTTGCGATTTAAATTTTGCGGATTTTGCTGTATGTATTACAAAGTCATATAAAGTATTTGGGAAACCTTAGATAAACATTGCTACTGTTTATGTTGCTTAATTGCTTTTTTTGTGACTGTAGGGGAGAATGTGAGAGAGTTTTTCTTCAGAGTTGCATCTTTAACATTTGAGGCCAATGTCCTGGCAGAACTGGAGAAAAGTGGATCCAGACGGATTGGGGAAGTTGTTCGTAAGTACAATAAGGACATTATTATATCCACGGAATTTGATTGCATCATGAAAAGTTGGCAATGACACTATTGGTTCCTTGCCTGGGTGGCCTGAATTCATTAAACAACGTCATTTCAGAAGAATAAAAAGTTATTACATTTTTATAAAAGGTTATGAAACAATAATTTTCAGTAGAGTAAGGTGGACTGATGAATATTACATATAATCAGTAGTGTCTTTGCATTCAAATTAAACGTGTAAACTTTTTTTATTCACACAGAAATCAACAGCAACTCAAATAACCTGACTGCATCTTCCAAGAAGAAACAGTCTAACTGTTGTCAGTAAAGACTGACATTGTGAAAATGCAAACATTTGCACCAACATATAATGGTACCAAAGGAAAACATGCACACAAGCGTACATGAACGTACATAGGGAGAATATAAAAAGTGGGATGGACAATATTTCAACCAAAGGTTTGTCCAGAGAAGCGTGTGGTTTGTTATTCAGAGGGTGTAACTGAATATCCGCTGGATAAAAGAAAACGTTCTTTTGCTGGACAACTTGTCCATTGCGGTATTCTGTTTTCCCAGGAGTTCTATGCACAATTTATGCATAATAGTTATCAGTGATTATTATATTGTGTTAATTACAAATACATTTTTATTTTACAGTTTTACTTAGTTTATAGTTAGCAGTGATTTTAAAAGGTACACAAGAGGATCATGCATGAGTTGCACAAAAAGCAATAAACAGTGATGGCTGTATTTTATCATAACTGTCATTTATCTTGAAGTTATATAGGAATTCCTTCATATAGCTTCAAATTGAATTTTGCGCTAAAGAATTTATAAGTATTAGGACTTGTATTCATAGTTTTTTTTGTGACTGACATTTTTATTCTAAATAAAATGCTTTTCCTTTTTCTTAATGAGCTGTTTATTGATTTATAAAAAAAAATTCTCAATAAATAAGTTTTTTTTTTTTATAAAATATTAACAGCATTGTCATATTACAAGGTTTCTGACAGTCTTAAAAAGTCTTAATTCACCCCTATAGAAATTAAGGTCTTAAATCAGAGCATAAAGTCTTACATTTATAAAGTCATTTCATTAAATGTTGCATGCATGGCATAAAAAAATGAATATCTTCCTCTTCCTTTGTCCTAATACAAATATCTAAACACCTTTAAATCAAGATGCATTTATTTTAGATAAAAATGCAAAATGAAGCCTTGAAAAATTAAAGAAAATAAAGCGAGTTTATGCTTAAAACAAAAACAAATATCTGTCAATGAGTTATGAAAACGTCCCTTTGAATTAAGTTGATTATTTTTAGCCCATTGGCAGATATTTGTTCTTGTTTTGATCATAAATTCATTTCATTTTGATCAATATCACAGAAAAAAAGACTTCATATTTTATATCATTTTGTATCTCCAGTAAATGCTTCTTGATTTGAGAATTTAAAACTTTTTCACTGGAAAAAACATCACTGTTTTGCTAATACAACTCGTGTTTCTCCTTTGAACATTTACATTTAGAGAACATATTGGCATATTGATTTCCCTTCAATTAATTCCTTAAATTTTCTTTAATTGGTCTTTTATACGGTCTTTAAAATGTCTTAAATTTATCTTCATAAAACCTGCAGAAACGCTGTATTAATACTGTTCGATTAAACATTTCAGTTACATTAAATTCATCATAATTCATAAAGTTAGAAATCTGAGTTACAATCTGATAGTGACCTCTACTGGTAATTTTGTGTAACAACAACAGAGTATTTATGACCAATTTGACTGAATGCTTAAAACAGGAAGAGTGTAATGGATCAAATCCATTTCAGCTTAGAAAGATCAGTCCTCACATGATCCATTTATCTCCACATATAAAAATACATGTCATAAACTCTGATAATTTCTTACCTATTATGTTACTCCAAATGATTCAAGGGCTGATTCCCCTTGGAATCTCACATTTTTATGGGAACATCCTGATTTTTAACCACTGAAGTTCTTAAACTCCAGGTATTGACTGTCTATCTGAGATTGCAGCTCTTTTGGAATGCAGTGGGAATATTTATAGTTTTCCTTTATCCACTTTCCTCCCTCACTGTTTTCAATGGCCACAGCAGCAATGCCTACAAAGAATAGAGAAATAATAGCACTCATTTTAGCAAGTTAATCGAGACTGCTGAAAAGTGATCCTAATAGCTATTCATTCGACAGCGGGAGACATTACACCCTCTCACAGAAAGCAGCTGTCCAAATCTTTTGTGTTGTATCTTGCATGCGGTAACTAATGGAACAAGAATGTCAATAAGCTCTCACCAGTCGTATTTCAGTTACAATATTTATTTTGATAGTGTCCTAAAAGTCAATATCAAAGAAAGATAGAAAGGTTTTGGGTGGAGAGGGGCAGTGAATATGTTCACCATGCCTCAAAACATACCATTGCTTTTATTGTATTAGGTGTTTTATGCTTACCTACAACAGTAGCTCCTTGATTCTCCACCAGTTTGATAGCTGCTCTCATAGTTCCTCCGGTCTCAATCCACTGGTCTACTATAAGAACCCGTAGACCTGAAGTACATCATAACATATCTCAGAATTTCCCATTTTGCTGTGTAAAATAGGACAGCAGAGCTGATCAATATAAAATACTGCAAACATATGTAAAAAAGAGGACTAATTTGATTGTGATGGCTTTTTCCATGTGGCCTTCAACAACATTATCAACCACACTCTTAAAAGTAAAGGTTCTTTATTGGCATCAATGGTTCCACAAAGAACTTTTAACATCCATGGAACCTTTCCATTCCATAAAAGGTTCTTTAGATTTTTAAAATGTTTCGTCAAACTAAGAAAATGGTTCTTTTAAGAACTTTTCATTTAAAAGTCTTTAAGGGAACTAAAAATAGTTCTTCCTTACAGGCATCACCGTGAACCCGCATTTGGAATCTTTATTTTTAAGAGTGGCATTATAGTGACAATTTATGAGTTTACATACATCAGTACCTGGCTTTAACACATCAACACGCACTTCCATGAGTTTCTCTCGTCCAGAGTAGTCGCTGTAGTCCTGAGTGCGAGTTTGAACACACAAGTGTCCTGCTTTTCGAATGGCCAAAAAGCCTTTTCCTAAACTCATGGCCACAGCTGACCCTGAAATTGGAGGAGAAAGTAAAAATAAACCTAAAATATTTTATTAATTGATCTCAAACCAGTGAACAGATAAGCTATTACATTAAAGGATTAGTTCACTTTTAAATAAACTTTTCCTGATAATTTACTCACCTCCATGTCATCCAAGATGTCCATGTCTTTCTTTCTTCAGTCGAAAAGAAATTAAAGTTTTTTGATAAACATTCCATTTTTTTCCATATAGTAGACTTAAATGGGCACCAAACAGTTGAAGGTCAAAATTAGTTTCACTGCAGCTTTAAATTGTTCTGCACGATCCCAGATGAGAAATAAGGGTCTTATCTAGACAAACCATCGCTCATTTTCTGAAAAGAATTGAAAATTATATCAGTTTTAACCTTAAATGCTCATCTTGAACTAGCTCTCTTCTTCTTCTTCTCTATTAGAATTCCAGCAGTGTAGACACTGCTAAGTGTATTACTGCCCTCCACAGGCCAAAGTTTTGAACTAATTTTTATATGCAATATGCTAGTATATATACTTTGACCTGTGGAGGGCAGTAATACACTTAGCAGTGTCTACACTGCTGGAATTCTAATAGAGAAGAAGAAGAAGAGAGCTAGTTCAAGATGAGCATTTAAGGTTAAAACTTATATAATTTTCAATTTTTTTCAGAAAATGAGCGATGGTTTCACTAGATAAGACCCTTATTTCTCATCTGGGATCGTGTAGAACAATTTGAAGCTGCAGTGAAACTAATTTTGACCTTCAACTGTTTGGTGCCCATTCAAGTCTACTATATGGAAAAAAATCCTGGAATGTTTTCATCAAAAACTTTAATTTCTTTTCGACTGAAGAAAGAAAGACATGGACATCTTGGATGACATGGGGGTGAGTAAATGATCAGGAAAAGTTTATTTAAAAGTGGACTAATCCTTTAAGAAAGGCTTCACAGATGGGCCCTAAAGTATATCCCACTCTATATTTAGCCTACTTGCCCAGGAGTTATATTTACTTTTCCTGCAACATGTGAACTGAGCTAAAAATATTGTCTCTTGAGTTCAGACTGTCAGCTACAAAAGAGAAAGTTTTATACCGAGGATGAAGCCCATGGCATCTATTCCAGCCACCAGGTCAATGGTCTCATTTTGGAATGGTTTGAGAAGATCTTTTACACAGTCTGACAGTGCCTGGATCAGCCAAGAGTAACAGAAAAGAGAGTTCAGAGACTTTAAACTTTAAAGCCCATGGTTGTCAACTAGTGTTGTTTTTGGCGGCCTGTTTTAATTTTAGTTTTAGTCTAGTCTTTGTGTCAAGCTGTCATTTTAGTTTTTATTAGTTTTAGTCACGTTCATACTCTTTTTAGTCTAGTCAAGTTTCAGTCGACTAAAAGTCTGAGCATTTTAGTCTTATTTTAGTCAGAATTATCCATGACTATTTTCGTCTAGTTTTAGTCGACGAAAACTGATGACATTTTAGTCTAATTTTAGTCAATTAAAATTTTATTTTAGTCTCTTTTTAGAAATGCAATTCTATTTAACCCAGTCAATATAGTATAAGTACCTAGTAGTATAGACGAAACTAAACTTTTCTTTTAGCCAAACCAATTTCAAACAAGGTTATCTTATTATATTGTTACCTTATAGATAATACCGTATAATGCCTTGAGATGTCTCTTAACCCTTTAAGGCTTTTTTAGTTTTAGTTTTTTCTGAGCGACAAACACAAAAGTAAAGACTCATAACTCCAAAACTGTAGCGAGGAGAGTCAAAAGATAGGTATCATTTGATAGAACACTTTTAAATGTTTTAGAAAATATAAATTACATTGCATTTGGACATTTTCATGCTGAAAAACTGCTGATAAAAGACAAAA
>RJVU01024579.1:1935981-1989833 GCA_003731715.1 Anabarilius grahami
TTTAAATAAAAAAAAAAAAAAAATATATATATATATATATATATATATATATATAATTTTATAATTTTTCACTTTTTTTATTTGACATGGAATAACTCAGGAAGGCAATTCTTTTTTGTTGATGATCTCCTACATGTGAGCTGCATCAAATTTTGTGGTGATAAAGTGTTATTCATTTTTTCGCAGCGAGATGGCGCCCACGGGAGGTAAACTCCGGTTTAGAAGCACTTCTCTGCACTCGTTAGGAGTTTTCGAAATGGTTAGATGCATTAAAAAGCCGAGTTTCTAAGTAGTCCCTGAAGTGAGACACAGGAAACAGAAATACTGCAAAATAATAATAATAATAACAACGAGACGAAATAACGTTATAACATTTCGTCTCGTCTCGTTTTGGTTAATGAAAATGAAGAGACATTTTAGCATAGTTTTTATTTTGTAATCCACATTTAGTCTCGTTTTTATTCAACAATATTGCATTATACATTTAATTATCGTCATCGTCACATGACCAGCATTTGCGATGCGTCTCGTTTTCGTCACGTGATAAAGGTTCGTTGACGACGATATTCATAATTTTCGTTGACGAAAGCAACACTATTGTCAACCAATTCTTACTTTACCTTCCAGACATCAAGATACATATTTCAAAGTAAGGTTATTCAATAAAGTTCCTTGTACACTATAAGTTTTGCAGTGATTGTTTACCTGGGAATTGCAATAGAGTCTTGACGGATCAAGCCATGCAAACTTTGGTCCTTTTGTGTTTGGTGCCATAAGAGACAAGTACCAGCCGTCTTCTCTCTTTTGGGGAACTGCTAAAACATCCATTCTGGAAAGACCACTAGACTTCTGTAAACTCACCCCGGTAACGGCATGTAGTATTTGGTGTCAATTTTCAAGTAGTCTAAAGGGGGCGTTTGCATGTCTCTTCCAGAGTAGTCGTTTAACCATTAGCTCCAAACCAGACTTATTTAGACACTGGTCAGTGTTTATATTTAGGCTACTCACCATTTTAGTAAATAATGAGGTAATGAGAAAATCTTTGCAATGCAACATCCCAGCTAACAGAATTTTGTTGTAAGAACGTTCTCTAAATATTCAGTGTTGGTTCTGGGAACATTAAAAACGTCCAGTTTTCTTGACGTTCCAGCAACGTTTTTATAAGGTATAATGTTCCTCAAACGTTCTTTCAACGTAATTTTGATCTAAAATTCAACATTCTAGGAACGTTGATCTGTAACATTCCAAGAACATGAAAATTTCCAGTTTTCTTAATGTTAGTTGAATGTTATTTGAAGGTTAGTATAATGTTCCTCAAACGTTCTTTCAACTTAATTTTGATCTAAAATTCAACATTGTAGGAACGTTGATCGGTAACATTCCAAGAACATGAAAATTTCCAGTTTACTTAATGTTAGTTGAATGTTATTTGAAGGTTAGTATGATGTTCCTCAAACGTTCTTTCAACGTAATTTTGATCTAAAATTCAACATTCTAGGAACGTTGATCTGTTACATTCCAAGAACATGAAAATTTTCAGTTTTCTTAATGTTAGTTGAATGTTATTTGAAGGTTAGTATAATATTCCTCAAACGTTCTTTCAACTTAATTTTGATCTAAAATTCAACATTGTAGGAACGTTGATCTATAACATTCCAAGAACATGAAAATTTCCAGTTTTCTTAATGTTTGCAGAATGTTATTTAAAGGTTAGTATGATGTTCCTCAAACGTTCTTTCAATCATTCAAACACCTGCTGTGAACAAGCACTGAAAGAAAGAGAAATAAGAACACAAACTACAACTTTCTTCATCCACAGCCTTAGATGAACTGAAGACATTAAATCTCTGAAGATCTGATTAAACATCTCCACAAACAGCATTACCAGCTTCACTTATTACTAACCAGACTGACTTTATTTCTGTCACACATCTACAGAAGTTCTTATTGAGAATTAACAGAAGTTTAGATGTTTCGTTTGAGGTCACCATCATGGAGGTTGCTTTAGTTGAGCTCTTGACCCCTGAGTATTGTAAAGTTGCTTCTTTATCAGCAATCACATGTTTTTAGAAAACATTTCTGTACTGATAAAGAAGATCAACATGTCTGTATCAGTAACAGACAAATAACTGCATTAAAGTGGTTTAATCAACTACTTTATTGTAGTTTTCTTTACTTTTGGTATTGAAGTGTTGTGTGAAAAGGAAATAATACACTCAAATGTGATATAAACAAGTTTTAACACTAAACTGATTTATATTGGATTGTCCGAAACTATTTAGATGTTAAAATCGACACACTTAGACATCAGCACTCATCATACAAACCTCAACAGTGGTGACAATAAAAAAAAACAAATTTAGCTGCATAATTTATTCATGTTGCAATGCATGCTGGGAGCCATGAATGTGTTTTGTATGCTGGCATGAAGCATGTCACCATTGTTGCGTTTCATATGCCGAATGTTGATGTCTGCGAGTGTATGAATGACACAAAACAATGTTTTAAACAAAAAGTTATCAATGAAAGTGCTGCAAATGACGTTTTAAACATATAAAAATATATGACTGCTGATAAAGAAGCAACTTTACACTTGTCAGGGGTCAAGCGCTCTACTAAAGGAACCACCAACCTCCATGATGGTGACCTCAAACGAAACATCTAAACCTGTTAATTATCAGTAAGAGCTTCTGTAGATGTGTGACAGAAATAAAGTCAGTCTGGTTAGTAATAAGTGAAGCTGGTAAAGCTGTTTGTGGAGATGTTTAATCAGATCTTCAGAGATTTAATGTCTTCAGTTCATCTAAGGCTGTGGATGAAGAAAGTTGTAGTTTGTGTTCTTAATTCTCTTTCTTTCAGTGCTTGTTCACAGCAGGTGTTTGAATGATTGAAAGAACGTTTCAGGAACATCATACTAACCATTAAATAACATTCTACTAACATTAAGGAAACTGGACAATGTATGTTCTTGGAATGTTACAAATCAACGTTCCTAGAATGTTGAATTATAGATCAAAATTAAGTTGAAAGAACGTTTGAGGAACATTATACCTTATAAAAACGTTCCTGGAACGTCAAGAAAACTGGACGTTTTTAATGTTCCCAGAACCAACACTGAATATTTAGAGAACGTTCTTATAACAAAATTCTGTTAGCTGGGTAATGCCTTTTTTTGCTCTCCAAGTTACGACCTGATTAACGTTAAAACACTGTCACTGTTTTTATAACACAAGCATGTTTTGCTGTTTTTGCCAATTATCCTATGAGAACTATAATGGTAGCAGTAGCCTAACTGTAAATGTGACGATTTGATAACTCATAACAATGCACTTAATGCGCTACAATAGCCTATTTGTAAAAAGTTGTTGCTGGGATGACAAAAAGAGTTCAACTTCAATCATGTTCTGTTGTCAACATCGCTCGTCAATGTCAAAATATATATAAGGGAGTTGAGCTGTCTTTGGGTAGCCATAGGATTGTTCCTGTGCAATGTTTCTTATATGGTGGCCTACAATAATTAGGCCTAAAAAAAGAGAGTAAAATTATGAACCCATACATTTTGGATGTGTAAATGCCAAATAAATTCTTTGGTTGCGCTATCATCATGATATCAATCTGCAGTATCTCTCATGTTGCTTTCCCCACACCGGAGTGTTATATGAAGAAAAAATAATATCCCTCTGCGATTTCAGCCGAGGTCCTAAACAGTGGCGGAACTAGACTTTTATACATGGCTACTTTAGGGGATCCGTAAAAGAATATAATGTGTAATACTTATGTTTTCTTTGTTTTGCCCCATGTACATTGCATTCTAATAAATAAGCTAAATGTAAAATATTACTGAAGACAAGTGAACAGTCAGTCATAAAATAAGAACAGTGCTAAGAATTAAGCGCTTTAAGTTTTTCAACAATAGGCCTATACAGAAATTGAATATCAGTCAAACATAAAATAACATTGCATAATATTCACTGCATAAATTAAATAGATTAATCCTTGTTAAAGCTACAAAAGTGAGTAAAGATCAGTGAGTGATTTTTTTTCTTTTGTAATTTGAGTGGCACAGAGACAGCAGCAGGTAAGCTTAGGCTGCTGTCACTTTAAGACCGAATGCAATATAGCATCCAATATATTGACACACATCCAATTTTTTTCAACTGTTTACATTCAGTAACCGACTGTGTTTAATATGATACTCTTAAAGATGGCTATTTTGCCATGCTTTATGTGTATTTGTCCGTTCAAGCTGCTATGAAGGCATACCCCACACCAGATGCGACGCGTTCTCATGTTAAAGGCGGCAATGCAAAACAGTGAATCTAATTTAAAAAGTTCACTTCAGAAATGCAAAAAATTTGTTTTTCTGTAAAAATTAAGCAAACGGAAACAGAAAAAACGATCTAAAGGCTACTCTCCATGCACAGACTTTATTAAATAAAAAGAAAATATCACAGAAATATAAAAAAAATATAGAAAAATGTCTATACACACTTTTCCAGCCTAGGTGAAGTAATTATGTATATAAATTACCAATGATTTGAGATGAATTGTGTCCTTTATGCTAATAGAAAACTATGTGAGTGGCGCTCTGTGGCAGGATTTGAACAGCTCTGCGCTTGTGCGACCCGCTTTATTCTTAAGCGTACAGTATCTCACAAAAGCAACCATTTTAGTATATCTTCTCAATACTATAGAAATGAAACTTGGATATATTTTAGAGTCAATGTGCTGCTTGTATAGCAGTATCGATTTACTGTTCTCTGAAAATATCTCAATATACAGCATTATTGTCAAAATAGCTGGCAACAAAAGTGAGTACACCCTAAGTGATAACAGTTGTATGTTGTTTAACCATGCAAAGCCTCATGTCCTATTCATCATGTTCATGTTTTTGTCTGCTTGACAGGACCATACAAATTTGTGTATCTTGTATTAGAGCAGTTAAAATTTGGTGCTTTGAGTACAATCCTCTCATACTGATCACTGGATGTTCAACATGGCACCTCATGGCAAAGAACTCTCTGAGGATCTGAGAATTAGAATTGTTGCTCTCCACAAAGATGGCCTATAGCAGGGGTCTTCAACTAAAATTGCTTGAGGTCCAGTAAATGAACTCTCCTCACCAGCCGAGGTCCAGACAATTATGTACCGCACGTAAAAACATAAATTGACGGCTTTCGCCAGACTAATGAAATGAGTGTAAATATTTGTTTTTATTGAACAAAATATAATGTTATCATATATATTGAATAATGTCTCTTAAGCATAAATAATCCTTCACAAATCGATCTCATTTTAATGCTGGTCTGTTACTGTATGTTCTTTCAGTTGCTTTGGTACAAAATATCTAAATGTATCCAGTAACAATGTCTGACAAAAATATGAAGGAATCTGCACAACATGCATTCATTAACAACTTAAAAGGAAAACATAAGTCTCTTTTCTTCTAAACTGAGATTAACAATCACAATCAATGAACACAAACCTCTCTGGGTCAATTAAATCAGATCTCATATCACATTTTATCTTCATTCTCATGTATTGTGTGTACTTTACTAAATGTAATGTTGAACACTCTCCTCTGTGCTTCAAGTTGCATTGGTAAAAGATCATCAGCAATATCAGTCAGAAACACAAACAGGCAAAAGTAAAGTGCAAGTGTTGGAAAAATGAAAAAGTGCAAGAAAACATTTCTTTCTTAATTTGTACTGTTCCTTTAAGTCCATAAAAATGTAAATAAGCTCAAATGAAAATTAAATAAAATAGGCTGAACTGAGTTGAACTTAAAGATGGAAGCATAAAACGTCCTGGTTAAAAAAAAAAATCACATTACATTTATGTTAGCTTGCATACAGTCTATGTTTAGTTTCGTAATGGCGTTTAATGTTCCCACTTTTGACAACCGCCACAGACTCCGAGCAAATGAGGCACACAGGCCTCATACATTTCGATGAAGGAAGAATAAATGCGTGTTTTTCCACCCATTCATCTCGAAAAACTCGGTTTTCAGCGTTAACTTTCCTAATTTTTGAGAATGCCATAGTTTTTCAGTCATCGAAAGTTGTATCGGTGTGCGCCGCTCTCTGCCCTCTTCCCTGTCTGTCACTGTTCGCGCCGGCGCCGCAATCGAAACCTGTGTCGATGTAGGACCCAAATAGCGCTACTGAGCTGACCTTTATGTGCCTGATATAAATTGGATTTTATAATAACGTTAAATAGCATTTGCCATTTATTTATTTAATTGTGTCAAAAGGCTTTGCGGTCCGGATGGACGCATCTCGCGGTCCGAATTCGGACCAGGGTCCGCCAGTTGGCGACCCCTGGCCTATAGGCTATAAGAAGATCGGTAACACCTTGAAACTGAGTTATAGCACAGTGGCCAGGGTCATACAGAGGTTTTTCAAGACGGGTTCCACTCGGAACAGGCCTCGCAAGGATCGATCAAAGAAGTTGAGTCCTCGTGCTGTGCGTCAGGTGCAGAAGCTGGCTTCAAAAAACAGATGCATGAGTGCTGCCAGCATTGCTTTAGAGGTTGCAGATGCGGGATTTCAGCTTGTCAATGCTCAGACCATACGCCGCACACTGCAACAAGTCGGTTTGCATGACCGTCGTCCCAGAAGGAAGCCACTTCTGAAGCTGGCTCACAAGAAAGCCCGCAAACAGTTTGCTGAAGACAACCTGTCCAAGAGCATTAATTACTGGAACCATGTTCTGTGTGTCTGATGGGACTAAGACAAACTTGTTTGACTTCAGATGGTGTCCAGCATGTGTGACGAGTGGAAGAGGATCCCAGCAACAACCTGTGCAGCTCTGGTGAATTCCATGCCCAGGAGGATTCCTCCACTGGTCCTAAAGTGACATTGGCAACAGTCACTCGCGGACGTGGTCATCAAGCACATGAGCCTATAGCAAAAATATAACCGATTCAGAAAGAGTAGGATCGCCCAAAAATATGCTCTTAATAAATTAACAATCTCATCACACGGTTCTTCTTGCAGAACAAAGATGTAATGTAGTTCTTCAACAGTGGAAACTCAGTCATGAAATTTATAGGAGTGAATATAATAAGTGACTACTGTCTAGTGTGGGATATAGTGACATAAAATAATCACAATTAACTATTATTCACAAAAGTAGGTCTATTAAATAGGACTCTTTTTTTGTAACAGGTTTCCCTATAATTTTGTATCTGTTTCCCCTTATTTTATTGACGACTGTTAATATTGTTGTAGTGTCGCTATTGTTGTTCGGGGTTACAGCAAAGCTAAAAACAACATGATATTTTTTCCAGATCAAATTCAATATTTTTTTGGTAAAACTTTACAATAAGGTTCATTTGTTAACATTAGATAATTTATTAACTAACCATGAGCAATACATTTGTTACTGTATTTGTTAACGTTAGTTCATAAAAATCCAGCTGTTCATTGTTTGTTCATGTTAGTTCTCAGTGCATTAACTAATGTTAACATGATTTTAATAATGTATTAGTAAATGTTGAAATTAACATGAACAAAGATTAATAAATGCTGTAGAAGTGCAGTTCATGTTAACCAATGTAGTAACTAATGAAACTTATTGTAAAGTGTTAGGCCTACCATTATTTTTTTATCATTTCCAACATGCGGGATTTCTATAAGAATTTGTTAGCTTGTCTATAAGTTTTCTTGGTGTTCTTCAGCATGTAAATTCAGTGTTGGAAAAAGCGGAATGAAGATTGAACGGTTTCGATATTGGTGGGTTGTTTGAAAAACCAGTGAAAACAAAGCATAATCAGACGACTGTAAGCATCTTTATTATGAAAGGTGCCAGGAGCCGCCCGATTTAACCCGAATTCACCCTATATCAAGGTGCTTTTTATACTTTAAGCTGCAACATTTTAGATTTATGCAGAGAGAAATGTGCTACTGTATCACAAACATTATGGTGTTTCTAAATTGCACAGTGAGTTTTGATGAAATAGCAATTCGTCAGGTATGTGAAACACGCAGTGATTAATATCCTGGCAAAAGTTTTTAATGAGCATTAAATTAATAATACATGCGGATTTTCCAACAATGTCGCATGTTGCCTCTGGTGATTTTACATCATTTGTTTCCACCCCCACCAATCCGATTTCCTTGCCAAAGCCCACTGTTGGACTCAGTGGGGGCTATTTGAAAGCCGCCCATAAATATTTTGCATTTGTACATACCAAATTCCTCTTTTTCTTTTCTTTTTTTTGATAATTTGATCCACCACAATGATCCACCAATTAGCAAAGGCTAATAAAATATTTATGCAAAAATCGAATCTCATCTGCACTCCAGAATTTTAATCATCTTCATCATTATTTGTTATTTTTTCTTACTTTAAAATATATATATATATAAATAAACAAAATACAGAAATGGAAAANTAATTGCAAATATAGGCCTATTTAGCCTACATGTGGACAAACGTGCATTCTCTTCATAAATTACTCTTATTTTTCACTTTGCTGGCGCCTGCGTCCGTTAAAGTCCCCAAGTTAAGATCCATGTAACCATAGGAAAAGACTGACTGATGTTCAGTAGCTGCGTGGAGATCTTCATTGGTCTGCACTGAAAAAACCCACTGTTCCAAATTAGGTCACTACCCATTTCTTTTGTGAAATTAGAATGCCCAATCTCGTTGGGTCGGAAGAATCACCCCATCTCTTGTTACTATGGAAAGCGCCAAAGGAACCTCCTCCTTGCTGCGTCACCAAAGTAAATCTCGAGGTGTGGGGAGCGATGGGGTTACTCACGGTCAAAACACAGATATCCATTACACCCTTCATTCATTATGTAGGATTACACATTACGATGCTCGTGCACACAGCAAAAACGATTTGATTAAATAGAATTTTTGCATTTCATTTAAAAGGATATAATAGTTGTAAATGTGATGTGACGTTTCTGTGAAGTAGCTATTCAAGGTCAAAATCATTTAGGCTATCTATATTCTGTCAATATGTCTGTGTGCGCTTATTTTAGTGTTGTAATTAAATTTTGTGGTTAATGAAAGGTTGTGTGTATATATATTTATATATAGTCTATATGCTACTTATAAAGATCCCAATATTTTTGTTTGGAATTTCTTTGTAGAGTTCATGCCTAAATTTTCTTTAAGTACCGGTAATTCCGGTAATATTTTATGCTTGCAGTTTTAATATTAGCTTTCTTTTGTCCTATAATTGAATGCATAAGAAGAAAATAACACAAAATGTGGTTTCAACAAAGCATCGATTTACTTTAAATAACAAAACAAACACATTTTTGTTTGTTCCTTTTTTTGCCTTGCAATATTTCCCTCTCGCAAATAAGAGAAATACGAATTTGCCTTTTGCAAATAAAGGTTTTTGCATAGAAATAGGCAATCATTGAACATTCACCATAGCCACAGAGACGAAAGGAGGAGGAAACAGATGCACATGGGGTATATTCAAGTTCATTGGAGGAGGAAAGGGTTAATTAAATGACAGACCACTCCCATTATTGACCGGCAATATATTAATACCCACGACAGACCGTGAAAGAAGCCGGTACTCGTTGAACAGGAGAGGCTGCGGTGCTGTCTGAGACTCCGTGGTGCTGAAAGTGCCGCCCGCCGCGATGTGGTCCGTGTTTTTCGTGTTTCTGTCTTATTTAGACAGGAACTTTGTTAAAGGCGAATTCTTAAGCCAAGCTTTAGATGCCGAAAAAGAGAGCAAAGAGCTCTTTTACATGCTCAACAACACTCTTTGCGCCAAAAGTTCAGTTGTAGGAGAGTATCACCTCCATCAGGTTACCGATGGGGCTGAAGAGGTCCGCTCTGTGCATGACTCTGAGGGACGCCTGCTCGACTGCTCTGTGATCCAAAACCAAATGCAAGTTAAATCCTTCATGCATGTTTGCAGACTTGGTCTAAGAAACCAAATGAGCTCCGATTTGAAGATGAGTTTGACTGGGGTGTCCGACGCGAAGGCGAACTGTAACAAGTTGAAATCAAAAAGCGTGATTGCGAAAACAAAACAAGCGAAAGAGACGAACAATAAAAAGACGCGGACGAAGCGAGGCTTCACTTATCCCGGGACACTTTGGTGTGGTGCAGGAAACATCGCAGATCATTATGATCAGCTAGGTGAGTGTTGATTTTAATTCACTTACTTGAGTTGTTCGGACTGTGACAGGTGTTTAGGCATTTTGTAATAGTGCATGTGGTTTTTTTTCTCCCCACCAGGCGAATTCGAAGAGACCGACAAGTGTTGCCGAGTTCATGATCACTGTCCATACATCATCCATGCGTTCTCCTCCAAATATGGATACACCAACTTTAAATGGCACTCCCTTAGCCACTGCGACTGCGACAATGCGTAAGTTTAATGTGGTCCAGATATGTGCTCTTGATAGCTTGATAGCTGCAGCAAGCGATAGCCTACTTCATTTAAAAATGTTGGGTAGAAAATGGACAAACCCAGGGATTGGGTGGTTTTAACCCAGCAGTTGGGTTAAACGTTTGCCCAAAGTGCTGGGCAGTTTTATTTAACCCAACTATTGTTTAAAAATTACTATATGGCTGGCTTAAAATGAACCCAAAATAGGTTGGAAATTAAAATTCAGACACAAAATTACTAGAGGCAACAATAATAATCAAAAGGTGAACATTTATTAATAAACAATAAACAAATTATTATTCAGTAAACTTATTAAACATAATAACTTAATACTTTGGGTTCATTTTAAGCAAGCAGTAATTGTTAAACAATAGTTGAGTTAAATAAAACTACCCAGCAGGGCAAACATTTAACCCAACCACTGGGTTTGTCCATTTTCAACCCAAATTGGGTTGTTTTTAACCCAGAATTTTTTAGAGTGTACTTAAATTTTTTTTACTATTGCCTACATGTTGTTTTATGATGTCACATTAATTGAGACACTTGTATGAAAATGTCAGTTTTTTTCTTTTTTTTTCTTAGAAAAATAATATTTAATGGTAAGGCTAAATTGATGAAAAAACGGACACTTGTGCAAAAATATAAATTTTAACCTAAGATCTTGATGACGTTACAGTGCTAAATGTGCTAAATGTGGAGATGTTAAAACAGTTAACTTTCAGGTTAGATCAGGGAGAAACTAAATCAAGTTAATGACTGCAGCAGATTACCACTTTTTTTGTTGTTGTATGTTTTCAAATGAAAGTTTCGTTTAAACCGATGTGAGCTGTGAAAATGCTCAAAAATCAAACACTTTGAAATCATCTCCATATGTGCCTCTTACAGCTTAAAGGAATGCCTGAGAGATGTAAATGACACTTCATCTCGAGTGGTCGGACAAGCCTTCTTTAATGTGATCGAAGCGCCTTGCTTTGAATTTTCATTTGAAGAACAGTGTGTTGAGCGTCATTGGTATGGGGTGTAAGTATCAAATTCTGTGGAATTATAAATTCTTCTTTAAACTCCGGTGTAGTAGCCAAATTAATGCAATTCTTGCTCTTTTCTCCATCATCAAGGTGCAAAAAGTATGACAGAGTTCCCGTTGCAGTGATTAAAGAATCAATCCCTTATGATTTCGGGGGGATTGATGTCATTGACGTATTGACTATCACTCCTCAAAAGGAGAAACAGTCAGACAAAGAAAAGCAGAACAAGACTGAAAGTACAACACAGTCGACATTCTCCGAATCAAAGACCGCCACCCCTGAGGAGCCCTCGCTTACAAATGTGGTGACAGCTGCGGAGGATTTCATTAAAGTCCTCGCCACGGTCTCCACCTCGCAAAGCTCGTCCACAGACGCAGGTAAAGGAGAAACTCAGACAGCAGAGAGGAAGAGGAAGAAAAACTCAGGCAAAAAGAAAAAGGAGAACAAGAAGAAACGAGGGAAGGGTAAAGGCAGGAAGAAGAATAAAAAGCTTGACGCCGTGTTAAAAGTCGATGAAGGAACGTCCGGCACGCCGTCGACCGGTCCAACAGAGGAGGTCATGGGTAAGAACAACTTTGTAGAGGAATCAGCGAAAACAAATCGGTTTGGCAGTAAAGAAAACAATTTCATGAACACCGAGCTAGACTCTGTAGGAAATGGCCCGCTTTCTAATAAGATGATGAGAGATGATCCTCAGAGGACAATGAATGATAATCGAGATGTTGTTAGCATTCCCACTTCAACAAAAACTGATAAAGAACCAGAGATTGTAGAGCACAGACAAGCAAATGACACAGAGTTAGCCTCTTCCTCACCTACAGCTCAGGTTACTCTAGCTGTCCGTGATAAGACCAGAGCTAAGCTCAGACAAAGAGGCGGGAAGAAAAAGATAAGAAAAAACAATCCTTCCACAGAAGTCACCCAACCTCATTTCAAGAAAGAAACGCTCTCAACAAGTCAGACCGAAGACGTTAGCCTCGCAACGTCAACAACCGGGAGTCCCATTGATGCTGTAACAACACAGTACACAGAAGAAAAGGGACTTGTAGTCTCTACACAAAAAACACCCATTGTTAGAACCAGAAGGCCAAGTTCGAGGCAGAGAGAAGGAAGAAAAAGAATGAGGAAAATCATTGCTTCCTCTACAGAAGAACCCCCTCATGAAATCAGCTCTCAGGATCCTCTAATGTTCACAAGTTCTGCGACCGTCGGGCCAGCTGACATGCTAAAGAGACTGGGACTTGAAAACCCAACGGAACGCTTCACATCGTCAGCGAAAAACGGACAACAAAGTTTGAAGGACACCAAGGGAAGAAGGAACAAACATAGACGTGTAGTCAAAATCTGCTATGAAGCCGTTTTGCCTGACATAACAGACACAACACCCCTCCCCGCCCTGATCGAAGAGGACGCTGCGTTTCAGCTGAAGGATCCTGAGATAAATACGGCATCAATGTTTCCCCTTGTACAGACTTACACTCCGCCCATGGCAACCCGCAGACCTAGGAAGACGAAAATGAAGGGAAGCAGGGAGCGAGGAAACCGAGAAAAGCGTGGAAAATTTAAGAGAGAGTGATATTCAATAAGCTCCACGTCTTGTCTTCTAGGCTGCCATACGATATGCAGCAAATCTGTTTTAATAAGCAGCATGTTTTTACCTACTCTGTTTTTATAGCTCCATTGATGGTAGACTGACAGATCAGATCAATTTTATGAAGCATGTGTTTCTCGACATGATTCCTGAATAAAGTAAATAAGAGCACTGGTGGTTCTCAAATATCGTCGTTTAAGAAAACAATCCTCTGCTACACAGTACGGGTTTTGTTTTTAATAAACAGTGTTAAGTGTACTTCCAGGTAACCTGATTATTTACAGTATTTGCCCTCCTGTATAGTGCATTTATGATGGTTTTTGTTCTAGCACAGACTTTGGCTCTCCATTTTGGCCATTTGCCAGTGGACTTAAGCAGAAAGGGTCACATTCTTCTCGAAGGATAATCTGGTTTAGGTGCCTCACCCAGCCTTCAACTTTAAATGAGTATTGTAACACTGGACTCAAATCTCCCATCAGCTGACCCTCACATGCTCTTGTTGGAAAGTGAAGCCTTTGCAGAATCGCAGTCTGAAGTACGCAGGGGAAGATGTATGTGATTTAAGCCACAGTGTTACAATAATGCATATGAAGAATGTCGAGGCTTGGACATTTATGTTCAATCAGGGTGTGAATTTTTAGGGTTTGGGGAGATATGACCTCCTAACTAAGACTTGAACTATTAAGGTTGGGCCTCTTGAAAGTATATATGCTTCAAAAGGGATTTTAAATGTTTCAATAACCACAAAAGTTAGTCAAGGTGTATATATAAAAATATATACATACATACAGTGAAGTTTTGCTCAGGCCATAATATGAATCAATATGGGTGATCCCTCATTTGAATAATGGAAATCCCACAAAAAACGTGTCGCGCGTATATTATCGCATTAATTTAAATCGATTAATCGCATCCAACATACACAGACACGTGCATACACACAGACATATATANTACAGACATGCACGCACACACAGACAAGTATATAATATATATAAATGTAATATAATATGTATATAGACATATATATTACATATATTATTTAAAGACTTATGTTAGATGCGATTAATCGATTTAAATTAATGCTATATGTATTAATCTGACAGCACTAATATATATGTATATATATATATATGTATTATACATAGTGCTGTCAAATCAATTAATTGCAATTAATCGCATATAACATAAGTCTTGTGTTTACCTAATATATGTGTCTGTATACATATATTTATATATATAATATATATATATGTCTGTGTGTATGCACGTGTCTGTGTATGTTGGATGCGATTAATCGATTTAAATTAATGCGATAATATACGCGCGACACGTTTTTCGTGGGATTTCCATTATTCAAATGAGGAACCACCCAAATTTATTCATAATATGGCCTGAGCAGAAAATCACCCCATTTTGCATCACATCAACTTCCTCCTCCGTGACCCTGCTGTACTCAGCAGTTTCAGAACGAGCTCAAACAATGTGAAGTCTCATACCAGCTCCCTGGTTCCCAGACATGGAAAAATAATCCAGCATTCAGAGGGTGTAGGCATTATGAAATAATATACATTCCAAAAACAGTACAATAGTATCACTTACAAAGCATAAAAGGCAATTCACGACTGATTCCACAGCGTTTCGTGCTGTTACGGTCATGGAAATGGGGTTAAGAGGGCGGGACCGTGTTCCCATGAGAACAAGAGGCTTTCGCTGAGTAACTGCACGTTCTGTCCACATGCTGAGATGTGACGGGCCATCTAAAGACAGCAGAGGAACTGGAATGAATGTGAGGGGGGTAATAACTAATGGCTTAATAACTAAATAAATCATTTTTGGTTTTAAAGTAAGAAAATTGTAATGCGCTTTACCGTTTTAATTCTATAACGGCAAAACAATGAGCACTTCATGCTTCCCTTAAAGCCTTAACACACATATACTTGTCTGGACTGAACATTTCTGGTTGCTAGGTAATTTTCCTTGAGATGCCAATCATGCATGAGGAGGAAACACTGGGCCAAGAGCTGCAACAGAGCCTTAAAACTAATGCAAGAGCAAACGTCAGTTTAATGATTATCATGTTCATCATAATGACACTGGAAAGCAGCATTTATATTTTAATACTTTTTATTATTACACTATACACTACTGTTTTTGGAGGAAACAAGGTGACAGACTCTTTCAGTAATCTCAACCATATATGTCAAGTTAAATAATTTATTAAGGTTTTGTTTTCAGCTCTTGGCGCGATAAACTCTGGCAGTACTTTCAGTACTTCTCAATATTCAACAGCTGTCACGCTTGATTTAAGAGAAAAGCAGAAAAAACAGAAAGAGTAAAGAGCTACCTGGTAGTTTCTTCACACACACACTTGAGGAATCAAAATACAATTCATTTTAAATAGGAAGTTAGGTCTAGTCATTGATATAATAGCACTGTCGATTCAAAAATATGATGAGAGATGATCATGTTATTCCAACTTGTATGATTTTCATCACCCATAAAACATGTTTGAAAAATATATTTGCTGTTCTTTGCCATATAATGAATAAGGATTTGAGATGTCATCCAAAATAAAGTAAAAAAATCTCTATAAATGTATCATAAAATACTGCACTTATATACTTAAAGTCTTCAGAAGTGAATGCAAATGTTTTGAAGATTTTATTTATCATTAATTCTTACATAATTTGTTCACTTGTAAACATTTTTCACTATGTAAAGCTAACTAAATATTACTGATTCCACAAGAAAGTTTTTATTTATTTATTTTTTTTTTTTAAATGTATTAAGATGTCATGTGTTAATGTATCAGGTAAGGTTACAAGGGTTTATGGTTTTATGTTACTAAAGTCAATACCTTACTCAGTCTGATTCAAGCCAATGATGCAATGTGACCCTGCAATGTTGAGCTGCAAATTCAGAGCCAAAATACAGTTTGTGATGAAGCATAACCACTAGTTTTTTGAGTATAAATGTTCATTGCTGTCTGAGAGCCCTCGCTGCTGAGGGGGATCGCGGTGCTGCGGAGTTCGGGCAGCGCGGGAGTGAAGACCGCGAGAGGCTGCCCGAGGCGGTGGTGCTGGAGCCTAGTGACAGGTGGGACGGAGACCCGGATGCCGTGCTCCTGAGACGAGGTGGGGTGGCTGCCGTCCTGGAGGGAGCCACCCCACCTCGTCTCAGGAGCACGGGCTCTCAGACAGCATGTCCCTCCTTCCTCCCGGGTTTCGGCACCAATGTAACGCAGTTCGTATATGTGGGAAGAAGGAGGCGGGAACCGGCAAACGTTCAACACAAACTTTAATATAAAAATAAACCAACAAAACGAAAGTAATGCCGGCAGACCCTCGCGGACGTCTGCCGGCCACACAACCATAATGAAACATAAAATAAAGTCCAGGCCTGGTCCTCTCTCGTCCGTTCACTGTCGTCGCTCCTCCTTTTATGCCTCCGGAGCTCCTCCGTGAGGGACTCGAGGCCGGTGCGCCTCACAGGTGACGATCATTAACACTCGCGTCACCGGCCTCGCGCCGTTCCCTCACGGCTCTCGCCCGCCCTGCTCGCCACATTCATCAATATGCCAAGCAAAATAAATGACACCGATTCTCCATTTTGCAAGCCTGATAATTTTAATATTTAATTAAAACAGAACCAAGAGGATTTTGTTTCTAAAAATCCTAATTTTAGTCTTTCTAGTAACATTTGCAATAAAAGTAATTGTACTATTATTAGTAAATAAAATAATAAATCAAACAATAATTATACAAAATTGTACTTTAAGGTGAAGCAGAACAGTGTTTTGTGCTTGATCATTGTCACGAGGTATCAGAGACGTTTGATCCTGTTTATCTGTTACATCGTCTGCTCAACGGGCGTTATCTCAATGTCACCAATCTACACAAAGAGAAAGAAAACACTTTTATATAAAAAAATAAATAAAGATTTTATCTAGGAAATTTCCCACTGCTGATCTGTATCAGCATAATGAACAAAGATTTTATTCTTCTCAGCTTTGTCACATGAGGCTCATTTCATCAGCAAAACATCCCATAATCTCATAATCAGAAAACTGACAAAAAAACATTAACTGCACAATATGGATGATTCTTACTTGAACATGAGGAGGAGCACTTAGGACATACACCACTGCGTCGGTTATGTCAGCTGCTTGCAGGCACTGTAAATATGATATTCAAATATTTAAATGTATAAATGATGACCTACAACATGTGTAGAAAGCATGAAAACTTGTCTATACCTTTACACTTTTGTACGTAGCCTCAGCTATTTCTGGGTTTTGACTAAAGAGCCGGTAGGCAAATTCTGTCTCCACTATACCAGGAGATATACACTGTTAAAGAAAGAGCAATCTTAGTACCAACAAGTCTTTGGACATGTAATAATCATATTACATAAATATAGTGTTGATCTAAAGCAGCTCTTACTGTGGCACGTATGTGGGTTTTGGCCTCGCGTAACTCTTGTCGCAGACCTTCAGTGAGAGCAGTCACGGCATATTTGCTGGCAGTGTAGAAGTGTGCATCAGCGTTGTTGATGACCCGGTGTCCACAAATACTAAAACACATATTTTAAGATACTGAATACTTTGGTGCCTCCTGAATATGCATACAAAAGGTGCAATAAAATTCTACTGTACCTGTTAATATTAATGATGTGGCCATCATCAACTTTTCTTCCTTTCATGGACTGGTAAGCCTCACGGACGCACACTGACAGGCCAATGACATTCACCTGAAAAAATTGAACATTTTGAGAGGACTAACATCACACATTCTTCATATTGGCATCAGGAATATTTGCTTATTGAATTACTTACATCCATCATAGTCTTCCAGCCACTGGTTTTGCCACTCAACAGAGGCTCTGGAAGAGCCAAACCAGCATTATTAATGCACACGTCAATGCCCTGATGCTGAACTTTAATCCAGGAGAACATGGATAACACTTCGTCTTCAACAGACAGATCACATTTATACGGGAACAGAGTGCCACTGAATCCACTACTGACACATTCTGCTGCCAAATTCTGTGAAAGGAAAAAGTTCTTTGAGATTCATATTTCATGAAGGTTTTAAAGCTCAAATCTATTATTAATGCTGCTGTATCATACTATTTTGACAGAATCCAATATACACTGCATTGTTCTTATTGAATAACCTTTGTTCACAGCTTTCAGATATACAGTATTTACATTTATTTCTTTTAGCGGACAAATTTATCAGAACCACTTGCAAATAAGGTCTGAGATGGCATTTTTTCGGCCCAAAACGAAAATTGCGATCGTCTTTTCTTCCCTATTGTGTGACGTAGCCTACATCTGAGTGAAATGACTTCTTCAACAAGAAAAAAAATGTAGGGCAGGACTTGAATTTTGTCCATTGGGAATTGATTGGATGGCTATTGCTGTGATCTCATGTGAGTGACAAGTTGTCACGCCCTCGCGTTAGTAAGCACGTCATCAGCAGTTTTGGGGAAAGTCACTTTTAAAATTAACGCATTACAATATTGCATTACTCCCATTGCGTTAGTTACTTTTTATTATACTTTTACTTTTGTGTTACTTTTTCTTGCCTGGGTTTTTCTTGCTTGTTTGTTTTTTAATGACAAAAAAGTTCTATTTAAGTGTTAGGGCCCTTTCACACCAAAAGTGAAATGAATAAGCCTCAGGCTGAAGGAAATGCATATTTACACCTGTACAGTAGAGGGCGCAGCTCAAACAAACCTTTCAGCTGTGCTGCCATTCTGGATTAAAGAAGAATAGGATACAGGAGACGGAAGTTATTATTTCTAAATCTAATCTAAAGTCATTTTTGCTTATTAGTATGGCTGAATTAGATCATTGAAGGTCAGCAGCAAAGACATTGGTTAATAAAGTGAGATTAAATACATAAAGTATATTTGTGTGATTTAAAATAGTTCATTACTACATGTTTGTGTAAAATTCTGAGATTGCATTTTACACTTTTTATTAATTTTGAGAAATATTGATTGTTTTCGTGCAAGTGAGATGAGTAAATGCATGTTCACATTCAGTCTAGAGCTACAATAAAATTATCAACGCCTCTGCACTTTATTTCTCATGGAGACAGGAGAGCTGTCAGTCAATAAATGTGAAGAAGTAACTTGCGTTTCTTATTTGAAAAAGTAACTTAGATATTTTGTTGTAAATTGAATGCGTTACTTTACTAGTTACATGAAAAAGTAATCTGATTACATAACTCAAGTTACTTGTAATCCGTTACCCCCAACACTGGTTAGCAAAGAAGAGATGTTGTTGCAAGTGGGAGGGGAAGTTATTTGATTAAAGAATACAAGGGCACATTCATTTAAAATACTGCAATATTCCATATAAAAAACTAAAACTGCCTAGTTTGATTTCATAGTGACTTTTAGTCAGTGCAGTGGGCACTTGAAAAGAGACACAACTTCAAAAATGTGCCCATTTTGTGTTCCAAGAAAACAAACTATGATGAAAGTGAGTAGCCTAAATGCTGACAGAAATTAAATTCATATAAATTATCAAGTTTGAGATATTCTGCAGAGTGTTCAATTATCAAATAACTTGATAATTCGTGTTACTTTATATAGCCTACAACTTTAGATTTCCTCACGATGCCGTTTTTTTCGTCCGCAATCAGCACCATATGCAAACTTTAAATCCTCAAATAGCTGTATATAATTACCTCAATTTGCTTTACATTTCTGGCACATCCGACCACCTTCATGCCATGCTGCACAAGAGACTTTGCGATTGCAGCTCCGATTCCCACTGAAGCACCAGTGACAAGCGCAACCCTTCCTTTCCAGCGATCCATGTTGCAAGTTCACAAAACTCTCACAAGAGCTGCTGCCAGTTTGCATGCAGATCCTCACTGAAATCTCTTATATAAACGAACACTCCCTGAGAATCTAGCCAATAGCAATAAACTTCCGATTCTACTATTATTTCGCATAGAGTGGGCTTATACGACCCCACGATATCTGCAATAGCAACACTTGTGTCTTATTCTTTAGCAATTGCCACAACAAAAGAAAAAAGTAATAATAGCAAATCTAGATCCATAAGTCAAAGTGAGCAACACACTGTTCAGGTGTTCAAATGTGCTGCTGTCTTACAGTGAATTATGGCTATTGTAAGTGACAGCCAGAAGAAAATATTCATGAAGTATACAGCAAAATTCATTTTGCGGCAAACAACACCTCTGTGTCCAAAACCACAACTGACACTTGAGTTTGAAATGACCCTAAAAGCGTCCCGTCCGGTGATTAGTATTTGACATTTGCTCTCGTTTTCCCTTCTGGCCAATACTTAAGAACTCTTTAAAATAAAAACGTGGAAACGCGTAGGTTCCATTACATAATATAAAAGCACGTTTGTGAGGTAAAAATAATAATAAATAGACTTTATTATATCCTTGATATTACATGCTTGCAGTTCAGTTTATTACAAAAAAAAAACAAACAAACAAAAAAAACAGAAAGAGCTTTTAGAAAAGCACCTAAAGTATTTATCACATTAATGTACTCATTAAAGCTATCATATTTTCTTAAATCATTTCAGTTAAAATAAAAACAAACATCATGATGAGACAGTGTTTTGTGTTTTTACAAAATGCATTTAAAAAAATGCAGTGACTTGACAATAATTCACATCATGGCATTTGATTATATTGGACACGTCTGTGATCATCTGTGGACGTTGATACTTGATATTGGCACTTGATCATGTTTATCTGCTCAGTTTATGTCAACTGCTCCACTGGTCTCATCTGAATGTCACCAATCTACAAAAAGCAAAGAAAAAACGACATTACTGTTAAATTATTAAATCAAGTTTATTCCTTAAAAATATGTGGATATACTACAACATAAAGTGTGAACTGATATTGCTGAAAGACAGCAAACATTAATGCTAATGCTGCAGATAGTTTTCTCCAGCTTACTTGAACATGAGGAGGAGCACTGAGGACATACACCACTGCGTTTGCAATGTCATCTGCTTGCAGACACTGTAAATATGATATTTAAATATTATAAAGGGAAACGATGACCTACAAAATGCTCAAGAATCAGACAAGAATCAGGATTTGTCTATACCTTCATACTTTTATAAGTAGCGGCAGCCTTTTCTGGGTTTTGACTAAAGAGCCGGTAGGTTAACTCCGTCTCCACTAAACCAGGACTTATAGACTGTTAAAGAAAGAGCAATATTAGTGCCAACACATCTCTGAACAGTGGACGCACAATAATCATTTTCATAAATAAAGTTCATCCTGCTCTTACCGTGGCACGTATGTGGGTTTTGGCCTCGCGTAACTCTTGCCGCAGACCTTCAGTGAGAGCAGTCACGGCATATTTGCTGGCGGTGTAGAAGTGGAGATCGGCATTGTGGAGGACGCGATGTCCACACATACTAAAACATGGGAAGATATTTAAAGAAACTGGATGCTTTGGTGCCTGGCGCTAGTATAGGAATATAAATGCAGAAAAAATTTGTGAAAATTTCCAATAAAACATTATAGTACCCATTAATATTAATGATATGGCCATCATCAATATTTCTTTCTTTCTTTTTAAGTGAAGTGACATGTGGCCAAGTATGGTGACCCATACTCGGAATTTGTGCTCTGCATTTAACCCATCCAAGTGCACACACACAGCAGTGAACACACACACCGTGAACACACACCCGGAGCAGTGGGCAGCCATTGCTGCGGCGCCCGGGGAGCAGTTGGGGGTACGGTGCCTTGCTCAAGGGTCTCACCTCAGTCGTGGTATTGAGGGTGGGGAGAGCGCTGGACATTCACTCCCCTCACCGACAATCCCTGCCGGACCTGAGACTCGAACCCATGACCTTTGGGTTACAAGTCCGACTCTCTATCCATTAGGCCACTACTGCCCCCCTTTCATGGACTGGTAAGCCTCACGCGTGCACACTGACAGGCCAAAGACATTCACCTGAAAATTTGAACATTTTGAGATGACTGACATCACACATTCTTCATGTTGGCAGGAATAGGGGGAGAGTGGGGGTAAGATGTGCCACTTGGCAACTGTACACTTTTATTGTCAAGTGACCATATATTATGGAACCACCAATCATTTCTTTAAGAAATATGATTATTTGTACACAGAAATATTATTAAAGTAGTTTTTAAAAGAGGTAAATGATCTTTGCAGTTTCACATGGGTTTGATTCAGATTTGATGGCCAGTTTGCAACTTACCCACTGACTCGGATCTAACCTGGGATAAATTGAGCCGTAGGAACACTTTTTTTATAAAAAGCCATATTTTTAGAACCCTTTGTCATGGATGTATTCTGGTCATTTAAAGTGATAGGCAACATCCTGAAATTGCTTTAGATACTTTCATCGAACTTCTGCCTCATTTTTCCTTATCTTGAGGACTTGTAAAAATGGCTCATCTTACCCCACTCTCCCTACCTGCTTATTTATTTCTGCTGAGTTACTTACATCCATCATGTTCTTCCAGCCACTGGTTTTGCCACTCAACAGAGGCTCTGGAAGAGCCAAACCAGCATTATTAATGCACACGTCAATGCCCTGGTGTTGAACTTTGATCCAGGAAAACATGGATAACACTTCGTCCTCTACAGACAGATCACATTTATACGGGAACAGAGTGCCACTGAATCCACTACTGACACATTCTGCTGCCAAATTCTGTGAAAGGAAAAACACTTTGAAATTTAAATTTCATGTACACTCTTAAAAATAAAGGTTCCAAAGGGGGAGTTTCACAGCAATGTCATAGAAGAACCATTTCTGGTTCCCCAACAGAACCTTTCAGTGAACAGTTCTAAAAATAACCTTTTTTTTCTTAGTGTGAAGAACATTCTAAAAATCTAAAGAACCTTTTTTCACTATAAAGAACCTTTTGTTGAATGGAAAGATTCCATGGATGTAAAAGGTTCTTGATAAAACCATATGCCAACAAAGAACCTTTATTTTTAAGGGTCAAAGCTCAAAACCATTGGCAGAGGGACAGCAAGCTATAATGGACCAAGCATAAAAAATCATGAGGTTAATTATTAAACTAAGTTTTAGAACTTCGTCCTTATAAACACATTGTTCCCTGTAGCATGATAAAATTTTATAAGAAATATGAAATGTTATAAAGCATTTTAATTTTTGGCTTAATGACGAATCTGAATCATGTCCTTTTTAACCTGTATGACTTTTCATTGTGTAAATTTTGAATAATGTTCACGCTGCTTTTTTCTCCATTAACTGACCAGGATGCTGTCACACTTTAAAAAGTAAGCAGAAAGGTTATCAATAATAAATCAATGGTGACCCACCCACACATTCTCACTGTTTGACTGCTCGTGTTTCAAGCCACGCATTATTCATTCGTGCACTTCATCATACGCAAACCTTTAATCCTCTGCTACAAATGCATAATGTAAATTACCTCCATTTGCTGTAGATTTCTGGCACATCCGACCACTTTCATGCCATGCTGCACAAGAGACTTTGCGATTACAACTCCGATTCCCACTGAAGCACCAGTGACAAGCGCAACCCTGCCTTTCCAGCGATCCATAAGTTCACAAAACTATTACAGAAGAGCTGCTGACAGTCTGCAGTGATCTTTACTCCATATGCATTCCCTGTAGTCAATGAATATACTCATTGAGAATCTAGCCAATAGCAATGCACGACCGATTCTGCTACTGTTCCACACCATCACTTCACAGTTCCTCCGAGATTTTTGTGGTGGCAAATAAATAACGCGAATTCATATAGGTTACTCGCACTTTTTTTTGTAGAAGTAGATTGTTATTGCGTCTTACACATTTTGAAGCAGTAAAATTCAGTGCTGTAAACGTAATTGCTTCTGCAAATTCTGCATCCCATATTGTGCCTGTGTTCAGTTAGTCACTTTCGTCACGTTTCCTGCAGTGCCATTCAAAATTTGTCCTTAAATCTAACATAAATATCAATATTCAATACAGTATATATATATATATAAAATAGGCTATTGCATCATGTTGTCTGAAAACTTGTATGCTGACTGTATATTCAGTTTTAATGCACTAAAATATTTAGATTTAGATTTTTAGGCCTACAACATAACATTTAATTTTTATAAAAGCAGTTGCTTTTGGGCCTGTAATATAGGGTATTTAAAGTCCTCACTTTGTGAGGTAATAAATGTATTAATTTTCCCCCTCGACTTTATAAATGTTGTCAGTTCTCTTTTCAACAGTTGACACTTTTCTTTTCAAAGAAAAAAAAGCTATTTGATAGTTTCATCACAAACACTTGAAGAAAAGCATAACATAAATCCTTCTTTTTTTATTAGTGCATCACTTAAAAATATAGCAGCTCAGAACTACAGGCACAGAACTGAAAAAGAAATGTATAAAAAGCATCAGATTTCCTCAACAATCTTCAAAACATTTGTGAATATTCATCACTATAATCAATGTGAAGCATAAAAATACACTCATTCTGCATTTTGCAAGACTTGAGCACAAAAGCTCTTTTTTTCAAAACTTTCTTTTTTTTAATAACAGATTTGATTAAAAAAAATGTAAACTTTATGATCAGACATATCAGTGTTCTGTGTTCTTGTTATTTGCATTTCAAAAGATCTGGAGTGCAGAAACAGTTTAGGGACATTATTGTGGTTTTCCCTATTTAATATTTGAAACTATATGGGCTATTCTAATTGGTTCAAACTGCTGTCCCACAACCAAAAAACACATTTAAAAAGCATTAAGTATTCAAATTTTAGATGTTTACTAAGATCCTTCTATCTATTGAATCCCACAATAATATTTAATATATATTTAATAAGCTGTATATATAAAAATCATCGTTTATTGGGTACTTTCAATTGGGAGGTGGCTGTCCTGAACCCTAACCCCTAAATTTCAACTTGTGAAAATATTGAAATAATTTTTGCATTTTTTCCCATTGTTTTTCTTAAAAATGAAGCTAAGTGAAAGTGAAGCTAAACAAAATTAATTTATATTTTATTTTAAAATCATGAAACTTTATGTAAAAAATGTGTCCCACATTTTCATGTCACTACCGAAACAGTGTGTTTTAGTCCATTGGATGAGACTGATTTAACCACACTTCTACACTTTTGATCAGGAAATATTCCTGTATCCCTCCCTCTCATAGCCTCTTTCATAGTAGATCCCATCATTTGGAGTTAAATGTTTTCAAAAGTCTGAAAATCTGTATGTAACTTTAAGGAACATTACCAAACACCTTTTTTCTGCAATTAAGCACACTTTTTTGGGTGTTATTCCATAAAATTCAGTTTTTGTGTGTGTCCAACTGTTCAGAACTGTGTTAGGTAACAATGTGCTGATTAGCATCTTGGAGCTGGACTCAAAAGTATCTAAAATTGTCACTACCGAAACAGTCACTACCGAAACGACATCGTTTTTTTGAGGGTTATTCGAACAAAATTTAGTTTTTGTGTGTGTACAACTGCTCAGAACTGTGCTAGCTAACCATGTGCTGATTAGCATCTTGGAGCTAGGCTCAAAAGCGTCGAATATTGTCACTACCGAAACAGTCATGACCGAAACATGTCTTCATTGTTTTGGTAGTGACAAAAGGGAACACATAATCATTTATTTGGGGAAAAATAAACAAAAAACTTTAGTTCAGCTATATGCAAATCATTAGTATTTTAATATGTTTTAGAATGCGAGTTAAACTTCTATTATGTGATGTGGTCACTACTGAAAATGTGTAGTCAAGACCGAAACATGGGATGTTTTATCAAAAATAAAGTATATTGGATTATCAACTAAGATGCTTTTATAGTGTTTGGTTAAATGTATGTTCAAACTAATGAATCCTTAACTTTGATATCAGTATGATAAACTTTATGCCTTTTACAAAGAAAGATTGGATTCAAAATACAACTAATCTCATAAATTACACTTGAAATATTGTTAAAATTGTAATTGTTATTGATTTACCTGTGAAAAAAAAAAAAGCAAAAAATAAATTTACAAGGAAGATGTAAACAAAATCTTAATAGGTCAATGTAATCCTTCTTATTAAATTATTTATTATTGTGTTTCGGTAGTGACAATTTTGGGGAGAGGAAAAATATTCCAAAACTTTCTGAAAATACAATATGAGAATTAACTGCACAATTACTACAAATGTGTACCTTGGACATTATACAATTTGCATACATAAAAATGATAAAAAAAATAATTGTGGAAAAGCACAATGTTTTTCAAGACGTTTGCAATTCTGAGAATTCTCAGAACAGCCCATGTATGAGATTTTAGATGATTAAGATGTCAGCGATCCTATTTATCGCCATATCTCCTCATGCCTGATCCTGTTTATCTCCTCAGGTTAAGTCAACTGTTCCACAGGCCTCATCTGAACATCACCAATCTAGAGATAAGGAAGGAAAAAACAATTACATGAAATCTTCCTAGAAAATACACTGCAGAAAATTTCCACTGCAGCTCAAGCTCAATGTATATTTGTATATATGAACAATCTCAGCAATAATTTACAGCACAACAGGTCTCTCCAGTGATGGATGAGGCTTACTTGAACATGAGGAGGAGCACTGAGGACATACACCGCTGCGTTCGCTATGTCATCTGCTTGCAGACACTGTGAATAACATTTAGATATTTAAAGGTGAAAACAATAATGTACAACATAAACTGGAATCAGGGCTTGTCTATACCTTAATACTTTTGTAGGAAGCTGCAGCCTTTTCTTGGTTTTGACTAAAGAGCCGGTAGGCAAATTCTGTCTCCACTAATCCCGGAGATATACACTGTTAAAGAAAGAGCAATCTTAAAGTCTTAGAACAGACACACAATAATCATTTTACCTAAATAAAGTGTTCATCCAAAACAATTCTTGTTCATCCTGCTCTTACTGTGGCACGTATGTGGGTTTTGGCCTCGCGTAACTCTTGTCGCAGACCTTCAGTGAGAGCAGTCACGGCATATTTGCTGGCGGTGTAGAAGTGTACATCGGCGTTGTTAATGACCCGGTGTCCACTCATGCTAAAACACCAAGATATTTAAGGATGTTTTTTTGCCTCAGCACAGGTTTGAATTAGAATACATGCGAAAATGTCTAATAAAACATTCTTGTACCTGTTAATATTAATGATATGGCCATCATCAATATTTCTTTCCTTCATTGACTGATAAGCCTCACGGACGCACACTGACAGGCCAATGACATTCACCTGAAAATTTTTTTTTTTTTTAAATTATTTCATGAAATGGTTTATAGTCTGAGAAGTTCAACAACTCACTTGACTCGGTAAACCGAGATTCCTTTCTTTTTTAAATCCAACGATTAAGACATTTTGGAGTAAACCAGGTTCTTGGCTGATAAAGCAAAAAATTAGTTAATAGCACAACAAATAGGTTATATATGTGTTTTTCAAACAGTTGGTTTTAATAGCATTTAAACATTGCATTCAAATTATAATTGTAAAAAAGAAATGCAAATTATATTGTGGTTCACTTTTATAAACCGGCGCATACAACAAACTGAACGTGGACATGAATTTATAATAAACACCCTTAAAGGGATAGTTCACCCAAAAATGAAAATTACTCCCCCTCCAGTTGTTCCAAACTCATGAGTTTCTTTCTTCTGTTGAATACAAAGGAAGATATTGTGAAGAATATTGATAACCATAGTATTTTTTTTTCCTACTATGGAAGTCAATGGCTACAGTCAGCTGTTTGGTTACCAAAATATCTTCCTTTGTGTTCAACAGAAGAAAGAAACTCATACAAGGTGAGTAAATTATAACAAAATTTTAATTTAATTTTGGGGTGAACTATCCCTTTAATAATAAATATAACAAAAAAAACAACAACATAATATGCACGCCGTGATGTCAGAGAGCACGTGATGATGTAAATGAATAACTGAATCGGTCAAATCGGTTCACTGAAAGAACCGATTCGCGGAAATGAATCACTGACTGGCTTTATGTCGCTATTCATTTACTTACATCCATCATGTTCTTCCAGCCACTGGTTTTGCCACTCAACAGAGGCTCTGGAAGAGCCAAACCAGCATTATTAATGCACACGTCAATGCCCTGATGTTGAACTTTGATCCATGAGAACATGGATAACACTTCGTCCTCTACAGACAGATCACATTTATATGGGAACAGAGTGCCACTGAATCCAATACTGACACATTCTGCTGCCAAATTCTGCAAGACAAAAAAAACGCGATTCTTCAACTTGTTTGTAGGCCTTCATTTACTTCTCGCAAGCAGTGAACCGTACTGCTGTTTGCTTGTTAACAGTAGATTACCTCCATTTGCTGTAGATTTCTGGCACATCCGACCACCTTCATGCCATGCTGCACAAGAGACTTTGCGATTGCAGCTCCGATTCCCACTGAAGCACCAGTGACAAGCGCAACCCTGCCTTTCCAGCGATCCATGTTACAAGTTACTCTCAGGAAGATCAAGTGCTGGACAGCTGACTGTGCAGTCACACTTTTGTGCAGTGATGATCAGGGGGTTGCCAGGTCCAGCAAAGCTTTCCAGCCCAAAGTTGTTTTAAAACCTGCACTCAGACAACTGCTGGATTTTCCACCCAGTATCCTACCTCACAGTACACGTTTAGCATTGCTATTTTATTTATTTTTTTCCCATTTATCTGATTTGTGTATATTATATGATTTATTTTATTTGATCTTCTATGCTTAGAACTATGTGAACTTATTACAATGCTTTTTCATTTTTTCCAGTCTTTTTGATAGTCTACATCTTAAATTACATTTTCTTTTAAATGGAAAATTCCTAAAGTTCTCACTTCCTTCTCTCCTTCTCCTCTCTCTTTTCTGTTGCCAGATATTCGATACCAATATCAAATCATCCAATTTGGCATATCAATGAATAATCTGTCTTCAGAGAATCTGGGCAATGAAAAAAATTAAAATAAAACCTAAAGTAGGTAGAAAGTGTTCAGGCTATAAAATTTTCACTGGCTTAGTTATTCATTATACAATGAAATAAGATACCAATACAGAAAAACAAGAATACAGTAACAAATAGGATTCAAAATAGGACATGATAATAATAATAATACTATATAAATATATATATATACACACATTCTTATAACAGACACAGCTAAATATTGTACTTTTACAACAGTTTTTACAACAATATCAGTTCAATTATGACTTTTGTATAAATAATTTTCATTAGATACATTTGAGAAGGCCTTATTTTGTGCCTGTGTTCAGTTAGTCATTTCCATTTGGAAGCATCAAGTTTCCTTAAACCTAACATAAATATCAATATTCAATACAGTATAGAGAAATAAATAGGCTATTGCATCATGTTGTCTGAAAACTTGAATGCTGACTGTATTCAGTTTTAATACACTAAAATATTTAAAGGTAATTGTAGGCATTGATAACATGATTATTGGTGGGTTTCACTGAAAAACAACAAAAAATATGCCCACTACATATAACATTTCATTTTTATAAAAGCAGTTGCAAATTCAGCTCTTTTGGGCCTGTAACATACTTAAAATCATCAGCCATGTTTGTGAGGCAATAAAATGTGCAGATTTTTTCCCTCCTTGACTTTATAAATGTTGTCAGTTCTTTGTTTAACAGTTGACACTTTTTTTTTCAAAGAAAAAAAAAAGCTATTTGATAGTTTCATCACAAACACTTGAAGAAAAGCATGACATAAATCCCTCTCTTTTTTTTATTAGTGCATCACTTAAAAAATATATAGCAGCTCAGAACTACAGGCACAGAACTGAACAGAAATGTATAAAAAGCATCAGATTTCCTCAAAAATCTTCAAAACATTTGTTCATTTGTGAATGTTCATTACTATAATCAATGTAAAGCAAAAAATTACACATTCTGCATTTTGCAAGACTGATAACTCAATACTTGAGCACAAAAGCATACTTTGCACAATTTCTTTTTTCAAAACTTTCTTTTTTTAATAACATAGATTTGATTAATATATATAAAAAAAATAAACTCCATGATCAGACATATCAGTGTTCTGTGTTCTTGTTATTTGTATTTCAAAAGATCTGGGGGGCAGAAACAGTTTATAGACACATTCATGTGGTTTTCCCCATAATGTTTGAAAGTATATATGAACCTTTAGGATGATTAAGATGTCAGTGATGCCTGATCCTGTTTATCTCCTCAGGTTAAGTCAACTGTTCCACAGGTCTCATCAGTATGTGACCAATTTAGAGATGAGGAAGGAAAAAACAATTACATGAAATCTTCCTAGAAAATACACTGCAATTCCCACTGCAGCTCAAGCTCATTGTATATTTGTATGAACAATCTCAGTGATAATTTACAGCACAATAGTTCCCTTTTGATACGTTCACTCATACTGCGGATGGGGAAAAACACCTTTTTCTCCGATTCACTGAATCCTTTTTCAATAACGCAGTGTAACTGCACGGCCATTGGTTCAAGCAGTGTAACTTTATGAACCAATGACGGCGCAAGCCTACGGTGATGCAGCATGCCAGAGCCCGCCAAACTGGGCGGGGCATCTGGCTATATAAGCGGGCATTTCGCAATATAGGAAATCAGTGACGACAGTCATCTCTTCGCTGTTACCAAGACAACTGAATGCCTTCTCGCAGTTGACACGCCTCGCAGCGGATTTGGCTGATCCTCGCCTGCCTGCTTCAGGTTCAGCGCTCAGCGCTTCCCCTGCCGCCATCCTGCGAGTATCTAAAAGAGCAATTTCAGCAGCGTTGTTTCAAATGTTGCGCCACAACTGTGGCAGTGGATCAAGCGTCTCAGCGCCTGCTCTGATCTAGATTATCGCCGCTCATGAGCCGCCGTCTTCCATCAGATGAGCATACAGAGCTTATTTTCGAAAAGAGCATATTCCAGCTGGCGTTTGTTTCAAAATGCCGAGCCTCTTAGCACGTAATTTGCCGGCTCCGCCCCCGCAAGCCACGCTCATTGAGGACGAGTGCTCTCACTGCAAGCGCACAAGTGCGAGCTCAATGCTGACAACACTCAGCTGAATATGACATGACGCTCTCCCCTGACTCAGGTGAGACTCATGGATTATATTCACTCTGAAAGAGCATATCTCTGGTGTTGTTGTAAAATGCTGAGCCTCTCAGCACGTCGCTTGCCGGCTCTGCCCCTGCAAGCCACGTTCATTGAGGACGAGCGCTCTCACTGAGGGAGCGACCTCAATGCTGACAGCGCCCAGCTGAATATGACATGATACTCTCCCCTGACTCAGGTGAGGCTCATGGAATATATTTACTGAAAGAGCATATTTCTCTGGCGTCTGTTGTAAGATGCCGCGCCTCTGAGCGTGTCGATTGCCGGCTCCGCCCCACAAGCTGCGTTCATTGAGTTAGAGTGCTCTCACTATGTCAGCGCGAGTGCAAGCTCAATGCTGACAGCGCTCAGCCAAATATGACATGATGCTCTTCCCTGACTCAGGCAAGACTCATGGAATATATTCACTCTCAAAGAGCTTATTTCTCTAAAGTGCGAACCTCTATGCGTGTCACTTGCCAGCTCCGCCCCCGCAAGTCATGTTCATTGAGGACACACGCTCTCTCGCCTCGCTGCAGTCACGGAGTGCTTTTTCCAGAAAGCGGCTCCTTCCATCATTTTCCTCTGTTCTTTCACTCAACTGAGATGAAAAACAAAGCTTATAGGGCCAAGTGAACAGGACTAAGTGAGTTTTTCCCAGTCTACACCTGCATGTCTCACTTTTTCTGCAGCAGGGAATTTTCAGGTGCTGCATGCGCTTCAGGGCGAGTACCACACTGTCAGTGATCAGCTGAATGTAGCACTGACAGCTCGATGACATGACTAGCTCCCCTATAACTATCAGGTGAGACTCATGGAATATATTTCTTCTAAAATAGCATTATTCACTGATGCATGTAGTAAAATGCTGAATTTCTGAGTGTGTCACTTGCCGGAAAACTGCCTCTGTTATGTCTCCCGCCACCTCATTCAGTTCCGGGTGTTGGAAGCAATGTGTTTGTTGCAAACATTTACATTTACATTTACATTTATGCATTTGGCAGACGCTTTTATCCAAAGCGACTTACATTGCATTATACTATACATGCAAACATTGGGCCCAAACATGTTCACGTGCCCATGCAGCCTGTTGCTGTTATAGCAAATACAATAAAATACTAACATACTCAGAGAGCAAATTTCCTCTTCCATCTATCGCGAACAGCAGGCCCCTGCAAAGCGACCTGTCGTCCGGTCTGATCCAACCCCTTGCCATGCGGGCCGAGGTCTGGCAGGCCATCCCCGGAGTGTCAGACTGGGTGCTGGGGATTATAAAATGAGGTTATTCACTACATTCAAAGACCCCCGTGCTTCGGCGGTGTGGTTCCCACCTCAGTGAGGGCAAAGGACGCCCATGTCCTACGCTCAGAGGTGAGGTCTCTACTGGCGAAGGAGCCATAGAAATGGTTCCCCCGACTCAGAGCGAGTCAGGCTTTTACAGCTGTTACTTCCTCATCCCCAAAAAGGATGTCGGCCTCAGGCCCATCCTAGATCTCAGACGCCTGAACCATTCCCTCAAGAGACGGAAGTTCAGAATTACAACACTGAAACAGATCCTCACGCAAATATGCCCAGGGGACTGTTTATTCTCGCTGGACCTGAAAGGTGCATACTTTCACATCCAGATAGCCCCCCATCACAGGCCATCCTTGAGATTCGCCTTCAAGGGAGTGGCATATCTATATGCGTTCCTTCCATTAGGGCTGTCCCCTAGCTCCTCGCGTTTTTACGAAGTGCATGGACGCAGCTCTCTCCCCTCTGAGACAGACGGAGATCCGCATCCTGAAATACCTCGACGACTGGCTCATGCTGGCAGGTGGTAGGATGCCACCTAGCATGCCTGGGACTCAGAAGTGAACTTTGCCAAGAGCTCAATGTTCCCCAGCCAACATATCTAGTTCCTGGGGGCAGCTTTCGACTCAGCCCAAATGAGGGCTTCAGTCTCGCCAGAGCACGCTCGGGCCATACAACAGCTCGTGGCTTCCTTCCAACTTGGTCTACCACTCAAATCATTCCAGAGTTTGCTAGGCCTCATGGCCTCTGTTGGCTGAAACCTCAGGTTCCACCTCACAACTGGCGAGGTGTGTCAGGGTGAGCCAGGCCTGCGTGACGGCCCTGGCCCCTGGATGGACCAACTATGGTTCAATCGAGGTGTGCCAAACTGGGAATGGTTTCCAGAAGGGAGGTTGTCTCAACAGATGCGCGGTCTTTCGTCCAGGCGCCTCTTCATGCTGACGGAGCACCTCCTAGAGTGGGCAGAGCCCAACTTGCGTTCGATGAGAGCGTCACATGTTCTGAGCAAGCTGAACCAGGGAGCAGACATGCTGTTTCGGAGCAACGTCCCCTCAGACGAGTGGACGTCTGAGGGGACAAAAAAAGTGTTTTTTTGTTTGGTTTTTTTCCCCCTGTTTCCCCCCGCTATTTATCTGATTTGTGTATATTATATGATTTATTTTATTTGATACGTCTATGCTTAGAACTATGCATAGATCTTATGTTCTAAGCATGGAATTTATTAAAATGCTTTTTCATTTTTCCCAGTTTTTTGGATAGTCTACATCTTAAATTACATTTTCTTTTAAATGGAAAATTCCTAAAGTTCCCACTTCCTTCTCTCCTTCTCCTCTCTCTTTTCGGTTGCCAGATATTCAATACCAATATCCAATCATCCAATTTAGCATGTCAATGAATAATCTGTCTTCAGAGAATCTGGCCAATGAAAAAAATTCCTTTTTACCCCATATAACAGGTGCAATAAAATCTACAGTAGGTAGAAGGTGCTCAGGCTATAAATTTTTCACAGGGGTAGTTATTCATTATACATTGAAATAAACAATTATCAATGAATAATTGTTTGTTCATCTGTTTTACAATTTGGACTGAACAATTGGGCCTACTAATACAGAAAAACAAGTATACAGTAACAAATAGGATTTAAAATAGGACATAATTGTGGCGAGGGGGGCGTGGTTCCGCGAGGTTTGCAACGGGAGAGAGAGTTGGGAAACGAGCGGTGAGTAAGTGGGTCAAGTTCAAATGACAAACACCTGTGTCTTGTTTCAGTAATTGGCCTGGAGAGACCGCATAAATGCCATCTGGAAGTGAGACGCAGAGAGAGAGGGACAGACTGAGGACTTGTGCATGTGTGTTGGCACTGAGGAGAAGTCACGACATTTGTGAAAGCTGTTTATTGTCGATCAGCAAGAGGGTATCGTTTTGCATTAGTGCTGGTGGACTATGCAACACGATATCCTGAGGCAGTGGCGCTCCGCAGCATCTCCGCTAAGAGTGTTGCGGACGCGCTGTTTCATTTGATCTCCCGAGTAGGGATTCCGAAAGAGATCCTCACTGATCAGGGCACGGCGTTTATGTCACGAACGTTACGTGAGCTATACGAATTGTTGGGCATTAAATTGATTCGTACCAGCGTCTATCACCCACAGACCGACGGGCTGGCCGAACGTTTTAATCGCACTTTGAAAACCATGATTTGTAAATTCGTTCACGAAGAAGCCAAAAATTGGGATAAATGGTTGGAACCCCTCTTGTTCGCTGTGCGCGAGGTCCCGCAAGCCTCCACGGGGTTTTCCCCCTTTGAGCTTCTTTATGGACGTCAGCCCAGAGGGGTTTTAGACGTCCTGAGAGAAACTTGGAGGAAGGACCTTCACAAAGTAAAAATGAAATTCAGTATGTACTGGAACTGAGAACAAAACTCCACACTTTGGGGCGGCTATCTATGGAGAATTTGCTACAGGCTCAGGACAAACAAAGCCGGCTGTATAACAAGGGGAACCAATTTACGTAAATTTTCACTGGGAGATAAAGTGCTTGTATTACTTCCAACGTCGAGCTCTAAATTACTTGCAAAGTGGCAAGGACCGTTTGAGGTCACACGGCAAGTCGGGGATCTCGATTATGAGGTAGTACGATCAGATAAGAGCGGGGCACGTCAAAATTTACCACCTCAGCCTACTAAAGAAATGGAGTGAGGCGGAGTCAGTGATGCTGGTGAGGGTAGTGAGTGGAGAGGATGATCTCGGGCCAGAAGTGAACACTAAAACTCAATCTCTCGCTCTGGCCCTAGGAGGAGATCATCTCTCGCCCTCCCAGCTCACTGATGTGGCCAAGTTGCAAGCAGAATTTGCTGATGTGTTCTCACCCCTACCCGGTCGAACAATTCTCATTCAGCACCATATCGAGACCGAGCCAGGCGTGGTGGTGCGCAGCCACCCGTATCTGCTACCTGAACACAAGTAAAAGTGGTTCAGACAGAATTGGAAGCGATGCTCGAAATGGGAGTAATAGAAGAATCCAACAGTGATTGGGCGAGCCCGATAGTTTTAGAGCCTAAAACGGACGGCTCGATTCAATTCTGTGTGGATTACCGCAAAGTAAATGCTGTGTCAAAATTCGACGCGTATCCAATGCCACTGGTTGACGAATTGCTTGATCGGCTTGGTACAGCTTGCTTTTATTCGACTCTAGATTTAACGAAAGGATATTGGCAGATCCCCTTATCGCCGGTATCCAAAGAAAAGACAGCCTTCACGACGCCGTTTGGATTATACCAATTTGTTACACTTCCATTTGGGTTGTTTGGGGCACCGGCCACTTTTCAGCGACTCATGGACCGTATTTTCTGTCCCCATTCTGCATATGCCGCTGCCTATCTAGATGACATTATCATCTATAGTAATGATTGGCAGCGGCATATGGAGCATTTGAGGGCAGTCCTGAGAGCGCTGAGAATGGCCGGACTCACAGCCAACCCGAAGAAGTGTGGTTGGGCGCGTGGAGGTCAGGTATCTGGGTTTCCACTTGGGTCACGGACAAGTGCGTCCCCAAATTAATAAGGCGGCAGCAGTTGCAACTTGTCCGAGACCTAAGACCAAAAAGGAGGTGAGACAGTTCCTGGGGCTGGCGGGATATTATAGAAGGTTTGTGCCTAATTATTCGGACCTCACCAGCCCTTTGACTGATCTCACTAAAAAGGAAGCGCCAGATCCGGTCCAGTGGATGGAGCTGTGTCAGCAGGCTTTTACTCAAGTGAAGGCTGCTCTATGTGGTGGGCCGCTTTTGCACTCTCCTGATTTTTCTCTCCCTTTTTTGTTGCAGACTGACACATCGGACAGGGGGCTGGGCGCTGTCCTGTCCCAGGAGGTAGAGGGAGAGGAACGGCCGGTGCTGTACATTAGTTGCAAGCTCTCAAAGAGAGAGACTAAGTACAGCACCATAGAGAAGGAGTGTTTGGCCATCAGTGGGCTGTCCTCACCCTTCGCTATTATCTGCTGAGAGAGTTGGGAAACGAGCGGTGAGTAAGTGGGTCAAGTTCAAATGACAAACACCTGTGTCTTGTTTCAGTAATTGGCGTGGAGAGACCGCATAAAAGCCATCTGGAAGTGAGACGCAGAGAGAGAGGGACAGACTGAGGCCTTGTGCGTGTGTGTTGACACTGGGGAGAAGTCACGACATTTGTGAAAGCTGTTCGACTTTCTTTGTTTTTGGATTGTCAAATAAAGCACGAGTCTCAGTCAAGCCGACCCTGTCCTCTTCCTTCCTAAAACATTGAACTTTGTTACAATAATATAATAAAATAATATATATATATATATATATATATATAATTACATTCTTATAACAGACACAGCTAAATATTGTACTTTTACAACAGTTTTTACAACAATATCAGTTCAATTATGACTTTTGTATAAACAATTTTCCTTAGATACATTTGAGAAGGCCTCATTTTGTGCCTGTGTTCAGTTAGTCATTTCCATTTGGAAGCATCAAGTCCCTGGAGTGCCATTCAAAATTCGCCCTTAAACCTAACATAAATATCAATATTCAATACAGTACAGAGAAATAAATAGGCTATTGCATCATGTTGTCTGAAAACTTGAATGCTGACTGTATATTCAGTTTTAATACACTAAAATATTTAGAGGTAATTGTAGGCACTGATAACATTGGTGGGTTTCACTGAAAAATAACAAAAAATATGCCCACTACAAATAACATTTCATTTTTATAAAAGCAGTTGCAAATTCAGCTCTTTTGGGCCTGTAACATACTTCACGAGTTCACATTTACATATAATCAGATAGTAAATAGTATGCGTAGTAGTATGCGTATTTGGCGTGCTGTCCGAGGAGAGGGCTCCGAGCTCGGCATTTTGGCCCGAACCCAGAGTACTCCCCCCGTATTCTGGTTAGGAAAGTAACCAGGCAAGTGTGAGGAGACGGGGTGGTGGAGGGATGCTGTAAAACTGTCGAGGAATATGGGTGAGTCAACTGTGTCTATATATATATGCTTTCACTCATGCTGATTGGGTAGATATGTTAATTACTGATTGCTAACAGCTGGCTGAAATGACGTGATGATTGGTCAGATTATTTGAACGTTGCTCCTCCCGAATTTTGTTAATAAAACATAATTTCACGAGTTCACACTTACAAATAATCAGATAGTAAATAGTATGCGTAGTAGTATGCATATTTGGCGTGCTGTCTGAGGAGAGGGTTCCGAGCTCGGCATTTTGGCCCGAACCCAGAGTACTCCCCCAAAAATTGCAAACCAATGCAGGACAGCAGCCAGAAACGTTACTGATGACCCCCAAAAATTGCATTGCGTAGGCTGAAAGTGCTGTTTGGAGGGTTAGGTTGAAGGGCCGGGAGAGTTCTCGTCATATGGATGAAGACATTACTGCTGTGGCAGTGAAGGTGACTTTAGACAGGGCTGAGCTCCTGCGGGAGCTGAGGCAACATCACTGCTGCGGCAGTGGAGAGAATAGCCAGAGGAACTGAGCTCCTGCGGGAGCCGAGGCGACATCACTGCTGCGGCGGTGGAGAGAATAGCCAGAGGAACTGAGCTCCTGCGGGAGCCGAGGCGACATCACTGCTGCAGCAGTGGAGAAATTGGCCAGAAATCTGAGCTCCTGCGGGAGCCGAGGCGACATCACTGCTGCGGCAGTGGAGAGAATAGCCAGAGGAACTGAGCTCCTGCGGGAGCCGAGGCGACATCACTGCTGCGGCAGTGAAGAAATTAGCCAGAGAATCTGAGCTCCTGCGGGAGCCGAGTGAACATCACTGCTGCGGCAGTGGAGATATTAGCCAGAATAACTGAGCTCCTGCGGGAGCCGAGGGAACATCACTGCTGAGGCAGTGGAGATATTAGCCAGAATAACTGAGCTCCTGCAGGAGCCGAGGGAACATCACTGCTGCTGCAGTGGAGATATTAGCCAGAATAACTGAGCTCCTGCGGGAGCCGAGGGAACATCACTGCTGCTGCAGTGGAGATATTAGCCAGAATAACTGAGCTCCTGTAGTTGAGAGAGGTGTCAAGGAGAGTTTTTAGTGGGTAATTTATGGAAATATCAGCTCTGAATAATAAGGTAACGAGGTTGGGAATGGGTCCACCTCTGGTGCCAGCAGCTTGAATTTCTAATGGGGTTTGGTTCCAAGACTGTAGCATTTGGTGGGATGGGCATCAGTGTTGTAGTAGACAGGGTGAACGGCATTTTGCTTGTGGGACAGTGCTAGGAGGAAGAAAGGCCAGGACCGAGGCCATTAGCGGAGGCAGCCTCACGCTCGGGTTGGCCCCTGGAGCCAGGGGAGGAATGAGGAGGTTAGAAAAGAGGGAAACTGAGAAAGGGAAATTGAGGCATCTGGGCCTGCACCGTTAGCAGAGGCAGCCTCTTGCTCGGGTTGGCCCCTGGAGCCTGGGAAGGAACTGGGTGGTTAGAAAAAGAGGGAAGCTGGGGAAAATAGGACGTCTAGGCCTGCGGCGATAGTGGAGGCAGCCTCACGCTAGGGTCCATAGTTGAACTGTAGACCAAAGACAAAAGAGAGGTAGGGTGAGAGATGGCGGGATGAAATGGCTGAGACGGCTGATCTTGCTCCGCTAGTAGAGGCATCCTCACGTTAGGAGGGAAGGCATTCACCAAGAGGGGCAGGCATTGTTGGATAGGGTGCAGCGCCGGTGAAAGCCACAGTGTGTGGCTAAGCGGAGGGAGGAGGAAAGTGGGAATCTGGGGCACGGCCCAGGCTTGCTGCTGCTGTGGCCTGACGCTTGTTTCTAGCACATGAATTGAAGATACAAGAGTGAGGAGATGTAAGATGAAAGAGTGGCCTTGTGGAATTACTCGCCTCATGAAGTTTAAGTAGCTGAGCGAAGATAGTAATTCCTGTTTAGAACAGTTTAGGAAGATGGAAGCGAACATAAATATCCTATTGATTCCTTATGCTGTGAGGCCTGGAAATTAACTCTATTCGAGTTAAAGCCCAGAAATTCAATGGACGTGGCTGCACCCATCGTTTTATCCGGGGCGATTGGAAACCTGAGCTCAGCAAAACTGTGCAGGGCCGAGAGATAGAATATTAAACTTTGTACATATTCTTATTTTCTCTGAAGCAGCCTGAAATCCTTTAAACCTGCATATATTCACCTCTGACACAATGGTTTGATACTGTAAATGACAGTACTGTTTGTACTGTCACTGTTTGATGTTGAATGATCATCAAACAGCAAAGTGCAATATGATTTAGATGATCGTTTGTTCTTTAACTGTTGCTGGTTTGAGTCACAAGCACCTTCATTTAGTAAAGATCAAAAGAGACTCATTTGTAAAAGACAGCTTTGCATAATAAAAATGTGCACCTTGAATTTATTCAATTGTGTTCAACAATCACTAAAATTTTTACCATGAACACCTGCTTGTATAATATTGTTTATTTATATTTATTTATGTTGGTTCTTTTCTATCCAGACCTGGAAATTACTCAAATTCCATACTTTTCCAAACTGCGTAGGAACCGTCAACGTAATAGTTTATTCATTGGTTATCTGTCTATGGTTTAAGTTAAGTTACTTACAGATATATGCTCGTTATAAAACAGATACAGATGAGAAGGGAACGGTAAGATTTATTTAAATGCATCAAAATAACGATTTGAAAAGAATTTGTTCTACCAGTCTCTGTGTCTCTTTACCAATAGTCAAGCTGTGGGTTGAAGTTACTTCAAAACAGAAATACATATTATAGATAGATAGATAGATGACTTTAAGTTGATAAATCGCAGGACAGCGATGACAATAAGTTCCGAATCTCAATGATTATGTATGCGACAGTGCGTGCAATCGGAACGTGATATACGAGCATATAACAGCTGTTTGCGTGTTTAAACCACAAGCGGCACGTTAATTTAGAACGGCAAACATTTACAGAAACAGTTTAAAATGTGGATTCCCCCGATCAACATTGATACAGATGGCATAACTGTGGAAATTAATTCAGGGACAGAAAACGAGAAAGATTTTAATTATGCTTTTGATGGGTGGAGCCGACGGGGTGGAAAGTGTGAGTTGGCTGGGACTGAATCTGCGCTGCGGCGCGGCTCTGGCTTGCTGAAGGCCTGTTGCGGCGGCCTGATGCTGGAGTAAGGCCCGTTCCTTCATGGGAAGAGGTGGTATTGCCCGGGACTCGAGCTTGGTGCTCGACTGCCTTGTTGTCCATTTCTTTATGGCAGGAATGATAGAATGGACAGGACTAAGAAAATACACGGAAGGAGATCGCGGATGTTTCGACTGCAGTATCGAGAGTAGGCCTCGGCCTCTTGGCATGCGGGGATCCGTTTGTTTGGGCTGACGCCCCCCCAAGATGGATCAGCGGCGGTGTTAGGCGGTGTGATTGCTCCTAGTAAGGCCAGAGGATTGTGGCAAAGATTCCTTGAGGACGAAAGATTCTTCATCGGACACAAATAGATTAATTTCGGACATGGTGGGAACTTAGGGCGAGTCAGATGCTGTAAAACTGTCGAGGAATATGGGTGAGTCGACTGTGTCTATATATATATGCTTTCACTCATGCTGATTGGGTAGATATGTTGATTACTGATTGCTAACAGCTGGCTGAAATGACGTGATGATTGGTCAGATTATTTGAACGTTGCTCCTCCCAAATTTTGTTAGTAAAACATAATTTAAAATCATCAGCCATGTTTGTGAGGCAATAAAATGTACTGATTTTTTCCCTCCTTGACTTTATAAATGTTGTCAGTTCTTTGTTTAACAGTTGACACTTTTCTTTTCAAAGAAAAAAAAAAATCAATTTGATAGTTTCATCACAAACACTTGAAGAAAAGCATGACCAGTGGTGTAATGTAACGAAATAATAATACTTTGTTACAGTACTTATGTATTTTTTGGGAGAATCTGTACTTTACTTGAGTTTTTATATTTCTGTCAACTTTTACTTTTACTCCACTACATTTCCTAAATAATATGTATACTTTTACTCCGATACATTTTCCTAAAGCATTTTCGTTACTTACTACAAAATAAAGTCGGAAGAACACAAACTGCAAGCAAGCATGTGCAAACAAGTGCTCGCACAACTGGCAACACTCAGCAACACATATTTTGATTAGATAATCAAGTTTTCTAAAATATAGGCAAAAAATGTGTGAAAGTATACAATAGACCCATGCTATGCCTTTGTGTGTAAAGATGGTAATTTTTAAGCATGACTGTTTGGATTTATATGAAATGGTAACACTTTACAATAAGAGTCCATTTGTAACATTAAATAAGGTTAATAAAAGTATTGTTCATTTTTAATTTCAACATTTATATTTTAACATTTTAAAGTTGTCTCTTACATTAGTTATAATTGTCACGATCACCGTCAGTTCCTGTCAGTTCCTGGACTCTATTTCCCATAATCCTCCCCACCAGTCACATGCACACATTCCACACCAATCACCAATTGACACATACAGCTGTAGCTCATTACCTGGATTATAAAGGACTCAATCACACACCACCTCCTGGCGAAGTCTTGATTCACCCTGTGTTCAATTCCGAGCGTTTCCCTGTATTGATTCCCTGCCTGTTTCTGATCCTGTTTACCTNACTACAAAATAAAGTCGGAAGAACACAAACTGCAAGCAAGCATGTGCAAACAAGTGCTCGCACAACTGGCAACACTCAGCAACACATATTTTGATTAGATAATCAAGTTTTCTAAAATATAGGCAAATAATGTGTGAAAGTATACATATAATAGAACCATGCTATGCCTTTGTGTGTAAAGATGGTAATTTTTAAGCATGACTGTTTGGATTTATATGAAATGGTAACACTTTACAATAAGAGTCCATTTGTAACGTTAAATAAGGTTAATAAAAGTATTGTTCATTTTTAATTTCAACATTTATATTTTAACATTTTAAAGTTGTCTCTTACATTAGTTATAATTGTCACGATCACCGTCAGTTCCTGGACTCTATTTCCCATAATCCTCCCCACCACATGCACACATTCCACATCAATCACCAATTGACACATACAGCTGTAGCTCATTACCTGGACTATAAAGGACTCACTCACACACCACCTCCTGGCGAAGAATTGATTCACCGTGTGTTCAATTCCGAGCGGTTCCCTGTATTGATTGCCTGCCTGTTTCTGATCTTGTTTACCTTGTGTTACAATTCCGAGCATTACTTTCCTGTCTGCCTGTCTGTCTGTTATTGATCCTGCCTGTTACCTGTTTATGATTCTCTGCCTTCTGCCTTTGGACTGTTTATTTGGATACTGATCTGTGAGTGATATCTGCCTGTCCTGATCTTTGCCTGTATCCTGACCACGACTCTGCCTGTCCCTTGCTGTACCTGTTTGTTCCCGTTTGACCCTGCCTGTACGACCACGCTCACTTTTAATAAAGCTTTGCTTATGGATCCCTGCCTGAGTCCAGCTTCGTTACAATAATGTACTATGAATTAACATGAACGATCAGGGTATAATTAATATATTAGTATTTTTTTTATATTTAAAAATTACAATGAACATTTAGCTATTTTTTAATTCAAAGAAACAAAATGTAAGAGTTCAAATTGAACACAATCTTGCTGCTCAAACTGTGTATAGAACAATTTTCAATAATACTTTTTTTGGCCTTTTTTTTATTTTACATTTACTTTCAATACTTAAGTATGTTTAATATTAATTTTTTTTTTCGTACTTAAGTACAAAAAATAACTCATACTTTAAAACTTTTACTCAAGTAACATTCTAAACAGTGACTTTAACTTCTACCAAAGTCATTTTCTGGTAAGATATCTATACTTTTATTCAAGTATGGTTTTCGAGTACTTTATACACCACTGAGCATGACATAAATCCCTCTTCTTTTTTTATTAGTGCATCATTTAAAAAATATATAGCAGCTCAGAACTACAGGCACAGAACTGAACAGAAATGTATAAAAAGCATCAGATTTCCTCAACAATCTTCAAAACATTTGTTCATTTGTGAATGTTCATCACTATAATCAATGTAAAGCAAAAAATTACACATTCTGCATTTTGCAAGACTGACAACTCAATACTTGAGCACAAAAGCGTATTTTGCATAATTTCTTTTTTCAAAACTTTCTTTTTTTAATAACATAGATTTGATTAATTTAAAAAAAAAATGTAAACTTCATGATCAGACATATCAGTGTTCTGTGTTCTTGTTATTTGTGTTTCAAAAGATCTGGAGTGCAGAAACAGTTTATAGACACATTCATGTGGTTTTCCTCATAATATTTGAAACTATATATGAGCCAGGATGATTAAGATGTCAGCGATGCCTGATCCTGTTTATCTCCTCAGGTTAAGTCAACTGTTCCACAGGTCTCATCAGAATGTGACCAATCTAGAGATGAGGAAGGAAAAAACAATTACATGAAATCTTCCTAGAAAATACTCTGCAGCTCAAGCTCATTGTATATTTGTATGAATAATCTCAGTGATAATTTACAGCACATTAGTTCCCTTTCGATACTTCCACTCATACTGCGGATGGGGAAAAACTCCTTTTTCTCCGATTCACTGAAGCCTTTTTCAATAACGAAATGTAACTGCACGGCCATTGGTTCGAGCAGTGTAACTTTTTGAACCAATGACAGCGCAGCAGAGCTGCGTGAGCCTATGGTGATGCAGCATGCCAGAGCCTGCCAAATTGGGCGGGGCATCTGGCTATATAAGCGGGCATTTCGCTATAGGAAATCAGCGACGACAGTCATCTCTTCGCTGTTACCAAGACAACTGAGTGCCTTCTCGCAGTTGACACTGCCGCCATCCAGCGAGTATCTAAAAGAGCAATTTCAGCTGCGTTGTTTCAAATGTTGCGCCACAACTGTAGCAGCGGATCAAGCGTCTTAGTGCCTGCTCTGCTCTAGATTATCGTCGCTCTCAAGCAGGCTATTTTCGAAAAGAGCATATTCCAGCTGGCGTTTGTTTCAAAATGCAGAGCCTCTTAGCGCGTCATTTGCCGAGTCCATCCCCACAAGCCGTGTTCATTGAGAAAGAGCACACTCACTTCAGGTGTGCAAGAGCGATCTCAATGCTGACATGACATGACATGACGCTCTCCCCTGACTCAGGTGAGACTCATGGAATATATTCACTCTGAAAGAGCATATCTCTAGTGTTGTTGTAAAATGCAGAGCCTCTCAGCGCGTCGCTTGCCGGCTCCGCCCCCGCAAGCCCACGTTCATTGAGGACGAGCGCTCTCACTGAGGGAGCGACCTCAATGCTGACAGCGCCCAGCTGAATAGGACATGATGCTCTCCCCTGACTCAGGTGAGGCTCATGGAATATATTTACTGAAAGAGCATATTTCTCTGGTGTCTGTTGTAAGATGCCGAGCCTCTGAGCATGTCGCTTGCCGGCTCCGCCCCCACAAGCTGCGTTCATTGAGTTTGAGTGCTCTCGCTATGTCAGCGCGAGTGCAAGCTCAATGCAGACAGCGCTCAGCCAAATATGACATGATGCTCTTTCCTGACTCAGGCAAGACTCATGGAATATATTCACTCTCAAAGAGCTTATTTCTCTAAAGTGCAAACCTCTATGTGTGTCGCTTGCCGGCTCCGCTACCGCAAGTCACGTTCATTGAGGACACGCACTCTCTCGCCTCACTGCGTTCATGGAGTGCTTTTTCCAGAAAGCGGCTCCTTCCATCATTTTCCTCTGTTCTTTCACTCAACTGAGATGAAAAACAAAGGTTATAGGGCCAAGTGAACAGGACTAAGTGAGTTTTTCCCGGTCTACACCCACATATCTCACTTTTTACAGCAGGGAATTTTCAGGTGCTGCATGCGCTTCAGGGCGAGTACCACACTGTCAGTGATCAGCTGAATGTAGCACTGACAGCTCTATGACATGACTAGCTCCCCTATAACTATCAGGTGAGACTCATGGAATATATTTCTTCTAAAATAGCATTATTCACTGATGCATGTGGTAAAATGCTGAATTTCTGAGTGTGTCACTTGCTGGCCCCTCCCCGCAAGCCGCATCCACTGAAGATGGACGCTCTCACCAGGAAAACGCAAGTCCCGCAACGCTGCGGTCAGACCGTTTTCACTGGAAACTGCCACTGTTATGCTTTCCGCCACCTTGTTCAGTTCCGGGTGTTGGAAGCAATGTGTTTGTTGCAAACATTGGGCCCAAACATGTTCACGTGCCCATGAAGCCTGTTGCTGTTATAGAAAATACAATAAAATACTAACATACTCAGAGAGCAAATTTCCTCTTCCACCTATCGCGAACGGCAGGCCCCTGCAAAGCGGCCTATCGTCCGGTCTGATCCAACCCCTTGCCATGAGGGCCGAGGTCTGGCAGGCCATCCCCGGAGTGTCAGACTGGGTGCTGGGGATTATAAAACGATTGGCGGTGTGGTTCCCACCTCAGTGAGGGCAAAGGACGCCCATGCCCTACGCTCAGAGGTGAGGTCTCTACTGGCAAAGGAGCCATAAAAATCCCTGGCTCAGAGCGAGTCAGGCTTTTACAGCTGTTACTTCCTCATCCCCAAAAAGATCCTAGATCTCAGACTCCTGAACCATTCCCTCAAGAGACGGAAGTTCAGAATGACTACACTGAAACAGATCCTAATGCAAATATGCCCAGGGGACTGTTTATTCTCACTGGACCTGAAAGGTGCATACTTTCACATCCAGATAGCCCCCCATCACAGGCCATCCTTGAGATTCACCTTCAAGGGAGTGGCATATCAATATGTGTTCCTTCCATTAGGCCTGTCCCCTAGCTCCTTGCGCTTTTACGAAGTGCACGGATGCAGCTCTCTCCCCTCTGAGACAGATAGAGATCCACATCCTGAAATACCTCAATGACTGGCTCATGCTCGCACAGTAGGAGGAAGAGCTACTGTCTCACAGAACTGTGTTCCTTGGCCACCTAGCATGCCTGGGACTCAGAAGTGAACTTTGCCAAGAGCTCACTGTTCCCCAGCCAACATATCTGGTTCCTGGTGGCAGCTTTCGACTCAGCCCAAATGAGGGCTTCAGTCTGGCCAGAGCACGCTCGGGCCATACAACAGCTCGTGGCTTCCTTCCAACTTGGTCTACCACACAAATCATTCCAGAGTTTGCTAGGCCTCATGGCCTCTGTTGGCTGAAACCTCAGGTTCCACCTCACACCTGGTAACATGGTCACCTAAGTGTCAGGGTGAGCCAGGCCTGCGTGACGGCCCTGGCCCCTGGACAGACCAACTATGGTTCAATCGAGGTGTGCCAAACTGGGAATGGTTTCCAGAAGGGAGGTTGTCTCAACAGATGCACGGTCTTTCGTCCAGGCGCCTCTTCACGCTGACGGAGCACCGTCTAGAGTAGGCACAGCCCAACTTGCATTCGCTGAGAGTGTCGCATGATCTGGGCAAGCTGAACCAGGGAGCAGACATGCTGTCTCGGAGCTCTACCCCCAGACGGTTCTCAAAATTTTGGAGATCTTGGGGAGGGCAGAGGTCGACCTCTTCGCCTCCAGAAGGCAACTCTCACTGCCCAACCTTCTTTTCGAAGGACAGGCCCAGTCTCCTTCTCTACGCTTTTCCCCCGATCGTTCTGATCCCTCAGGTCATCAGACGCATCAGGGAGGACAAACACAAAGTACTCCTGGTGGCCCCGCTCTGGAGGAACCAGCCTTGGTTCTCAGAGCTGTCTCAGCTGTTGACAACAGCCCCATGGCCAATCCCCCTGAGACGGGACCTCCTCTCTCACGCGAACAGGACAATCTGGCATACCCAGCCCGAGCTGTGGGCTCTGCACCTTTGGCCTCTCGATGGGAGCCTGCTAACCTCCCCGAGAGTATGTTTAAATACTATATCTCAGGCTAGAGCCCTGTATACGAGACGCCTCTATGCCCTGAAAGGTTCGGTCTTCTCTCCGCCTGTTGTACAGCCCGGAACGAAGACCTGATTTTTTGTGACATATCGTCAGTATTATCATTTCTCCAGGAGCGTTCGGACAAGGGCTTCACTCCCTCCACACTCAAAGTGTACGTGGCAGCCATAGCAGCAAAAATGCCCCTATTGCTGGCCAGTCGGTGGGGAAAAATGGCCTAGTTGTTTGTTTCTTGAGAGCTTCTAGGAGATTGAATCCCCCTCGTCCTCTCACCGTCCCCACCTGGGACCTCTCCACGGTCCTCAGAGCGCTCAAGGGTCCTCCCTTTGAACCGCTACGGTCACCTGACCTTCGGCCCCTCTCGCTTAAGACCACTCTGCTACTGGCTCTAGCATCGGTCAAGCGTGTAGGCGATTTGCAGGCCATCTCCGTGAGCCCTGCACGTCTCGAATTTGGGCTTAATGACTCGAAGGTTGTCCTGAAACCCAGGCATGGCTACATACCTAAACTGCTCTCGACTCCTTTCAGAGCACAGGTTATCACTCTCACAGGTTATCACTCTCACAGTGCTACCTCCCTCGGGGGACGAGCATAAGTTGGGTTTACTCTGCCCTGTTAGGGAACTGAGGACGTACATCGAGCATTCCACGCCCTTTCGGCAGTCAGAACAGCTCTTTGTGTTCTTTGGTGGCCGCACCAAGGGGCTTCTGGTCACAAAGCAGAGACTCTCGCGTTGGATCATTGACGCTAACGCTCTTTGTTACTCTTCTATGGGCCTGGATTGCCCCATAGGAGTACGAGCCCACTCCACTAGAGGAATGGCCTCTTTTTGGGCCTGGTCTAGTGGTGTTTCCATTAAAGACATGTGTGAGACGGCTGGCTGGTCCTCGCCATCCATGCTTGTCAGGTTTTATAACCTGGACGTCCCGGCGTTACATGACGGCTTCTACGTAGCCTGTCAATTGTGCTGTTGTTATATGGGAGCCACCTCCCTTTTTAAGCATGTGTAACTATGAGGGTGCGACGGCTTTGCCTCCCTACATATCCCCTATGCCCCTTTGGCGCCTAAAATAGGTTCAGTTGTTCCCTCCCATGGCACGGCATGATTGTATTTGTTCCCCATCTGCAGTATGAGTGTAAGTATCGAAAGGGAAAGTACTCGGATACGAACGTAACCTCGGTTCCCTGAGATAGGGGAACGAGTGCTGCGTTTATTGCTATGCCATGGAGCTGCACGACTCAGTGTCGTCGCTTCAGTCGATTGACCTGTTTTCCTATGGCGAAACGCCCGCTTATATAGCCAGATGTTCGCCCAGTTTGGCGGGCTCTGGCACGCTGCATCGCCATAGGCTCGTGCAGCTCCGCTGCACCGTCATTGTTTCAAAAAGTTACACTGCTCGAACCAATGGCCGTGCAGTTACACTGCGTTATTGAAAAAGGCTTCAGAGAATCTGAGAAAAAGGAGTTTTTCCCCATCCGCAGTACTCGTTCCCGTATCTCAGGAAACCGATGTTATGTTCGTAACCGAGTACATTTTCTACAGTGATGGATGAGGCTTACTTGAACATGAGGAGGAGCACAGAGGACATACACCACCGCGTTCGCTATGTCATCTGCTTGCAGACACTGTGAATAACATTTAAATATTTAAAAGTGTAAGCAATAATGTACAACATATTGCATAAACAAGAATCAGGATTTGTCTTTACCTTTATAATTTTGTAGGAAGCCTCAGCCTTTTCTGGGTTTTGACTAAAGAGCCGGTAGGCAAATTCTGTCTCCACAAAACCAGGAGATATACACTGTAAAAAAAGAGCAATCTTAGTGCCAACAAGTCTTTGGACATGCAATAATCATATTACATAAATAAAGTGTTGATCTGAAGCAGCTCTTACTGTGGCACGTATGTGGGTTTTGGCCACGCGTAACTCTTGCCGCAGACCTTCAGTCAGAGCAGTCACAGCATATTTGCTGGCAGCGTAGAAGTGTACATCAGCGTTGTTAACGACCCGGTGTCCACTCGTGCTAAAACACTAAGATATTTAATGCAAATATCTAAATATATTAGACAGGCAAAAATGTCTAATAAAACATTTTTTGTACCTGTTAATATTAATGATATGGCCATCATCAATATTTCTTTCTTTCATGGACTGGTAAGCCTCACGGGTGCACACTGACAGGCCAAAGACATTCACCTGGAAAAAAATAAAAAATTTTATTTCATGAAAAGGTTTAGTCTGAGGAGTTCAACAGCTCACTTGACTCAGTAAACCTAGATTCATGTCTTTTTTAAAACCAACAATTTGAGTAAACCAGCTTCTTGATTGATAAAGAAAAAAAAAATTACTTTAATAGCCCATAATAGGCTTTATGTGATTTTTCAGCAGAGAAAACAGCTGCTTTTAATAGCATTGTGTTCAAACATGCAAATTATAATTGTAAATTTAATCGTAAAAGAAAATCGTTTTTATAAACTGGCGCATACAACAAACTGAACGTGGACACGTGCATTTATAATAAACACCCTTAAAGGGATAGTTCACCCAAAAATGAAAATTACTCCCCCTCCAGTTGTTTCAAACTCATATGAATTTCTTTCTTCTGTTGAACAGAAAAGATGTTTTGAAGAATGTTGATAACCAGACAGTTGATGGTAGCTATTTTTTCCTACTATGGAAGTCAATGGCTATCGTCAACTGTTTGGTTACCAACATTCTTCGAAATATCTTCCTTTGTGTTCAACAGAAGAAAGAAACTCATATGAGTTTGGAAAAACATAAAGGTGAGTAAATTATAACAAAATTTTCATTTTTGGGTGAACTATTCCTTTAATAATAAATGTAACAAAAAAACAGCAACATAATATGCACGGCGTGATTTCAGAGAGCACGTGATGACGTAAATTAATAATTTACTTGGTCAAATCGGTTAATTGAAAGAACCGATTTGCTGAAATGAATCACTGACTGGCTTTATGGCGTCAAGTCCCTATTCATTTACTTACATCCATCATGTTCTTCCAGCCACTGGTTTTGCCACTCAACAGAGGCTCTGGAAGAGCCAAACCAGCATTATTAATGCACACGTCAATGCCCTGATGTTGAACTTTGATCCAGGAAAACATGGATAACACTTCGTCCTCTACAGACAGATCACATTTATATGGGAACAGAGTGCCACTGAATCCACTACTGACACATTCTGCTGCCAAATTCTGCAAGACAAAAAAAACGCGATTCTTCAACTTGTTTGTAGGCCTTCATTTACTTCTCGCAAGCAGTGAACCGTACTGCTGTTTGCTTGTTAACAGTAGATTACCTCCATTTGCTGTAGATTTCTGGCACATCCGACCACCTTCATGCCATGCTGCACAAGAGACTTTGCGATTGCAGCTCCGATTCCCACTGAAGCACCAGTGACAAGCGCAACCCTGCCTTTCCAGCGATCCATGTTACAAGTTACTCTCAGGAAGATCAAGTGCTGGACAGCTGACTGTGCAGTCACACTTTTGTGCAGTGATGATCAGAGGGTTGCCAGGTCCAGCAAAGCTTTCCAGCCCAAAGTTGTTTTAAAACCTGCACTCGTTTAGCATTGTTTTTTTGTTTTTTTTACCCCTGTTTCCCCCCCTCTATTTATCTGATTTGTGTATATTATATGATTTATTTTATTTGATACTTCTATGCTTAGAACTATGCATAGCATAGAACTTATTACAATGCTTTTTCATTTTTCCCAGTCTTTTTGATAGTCTACATCTTAAATTACATTTTCTTTTAAATGGAAAATTCCTAAAGTTCCCACTTCCTTCTCTCCCTCTCCTCTCTCTTTTCGGTTGCCAGATATTCAATACCAATATCAAATCATCCAACTTGGCATATCAATGAATAATCTGTCTTCAGAGAATCTGGCCAATGAAAACAATTCCTTTTTGTCCCATACAACTATAACAGGTGCAATAAAATCTACAGTAGGTAGAAAGTGTTCAGGCTGTAAAATTTTCACAGGGCTAGTTATTCATTATACATTGAAATAAACAATTATCAATGAATTAATTGTTCGTTCATCAGTTTTTTTTTTATTGTTTTACAATTTGGACTGAACAATTGGGCCTACCAATACAGAAAAACAAGAATACAGTAACAAATAGGATTCAAAATGGGACAAAATATATTTATAAATTCTTATAACAGACACAGCTAAATATTGTACTTTTACAACAGTTTTTACAACAATATCAGTTAAATTATGACTTTTGTAAAAATAATTTTCATTAGATACATTTGAGAAGGCCTCTGATGTAGGATGTGCTTCAGGATCATTTTATGTTAGATAACAACACTGTTGAAACCACAGGCTGAATAACAATAAAGTTTGATTGGTCTTGAATTATTAAGAAATGATAAATACCTAGCTTCGAACAATACCCTAAAAACATAAGCATAAATCACACCATGAGAACATAGATTGATGTGAAAACAGAGCTGATCAATAAGGCAGTGCTAACACAGAAAGCATAACTCCTAGAATAAAACACGTCACGTCCATACCGCAGCTGAATGGGTCGGTATGTGTTTACCATGGCAGTCCCATCATGAAACGTCAAGTTTGAAAATGCTGAAAGCTGCAAGACAAAGATAAGATGACTATATGGTATTCTTTCATTCTGTGATAAAGTTTCACTTGTTTAACCACCAATTTTTTAACATGAGTAACATGAGAGCGGAAGCGGGCATTTGTAAATTGAATGTGTCTGGTTTCCGGTGTCATTCGATTCTATAGTTGCTTGTTATGTTGCTTGATATTGACAACTGGTATTTTTAGTACCATATTGTTGTAATGTATTGTTGTAATTGTTAACACACTGGTTTGTAGCACAAATAGTTTCACTGTTTATGGCACTTTTGTTATTCTTAGTTCAGTGGCGTGGAGTGGTGTTTTAAAATGAGGCAAGTCCTCACTTTTTTTATAATATATATTAAATGTAAATTCATGTCCATTACACTTAATGTTGTCACATTTTCCTGATTAAATAAATTTTACGTAAAGACCAAATAAAATTCTACAATAAAATAAAATTTACAATATGTAATAAATATTCTATTTTTTAAAACCAAGTATAAATCTCATCAAGTTAGTGTTTTTAAGCATTTTTACATTTATTCCAAAATAAGAATTAAAGGCAATAACAATTTAATCAATATATTTTGTTTGTGAACTGATGTTAAGCTGTTCTTTTTAACCCTTGTGCGGTGTTGAAAACCCTATCACACTCGTGGTGTTCCCGGTCAAAAATGACTGGCCTGCAAAAAATTGCTTATAAATCTCTGGTTATGCTACCTTATCACCAAATATTGGATTGAATCTTTTTGTCAGCTTTTTTTTTTTTCAATTAGGACAGGTTTTGTGTTTATTTTTGGAATGGATCGATCGTAGGCCTTATTTATCTGAGCTTATGTACCTCAGTTTTTGAGTGAAAAAGTGTTTTTTGTGGATAATTTTGCACAAAATATGACTTTTTTTTGCACTGTTTATCACACTAGTGTGCTTTAATGTTTAAACAGGAAATTTGTTTTGAAATGGTTTATTTTGTTTTTATTTATTACAAAATGGCACAAAATCACACTTGTGGTGTTCCTGGTCAAAAATGATCGGCCTGCAGAAAAATAACTTGTTACACTATTTTATTACCAAATATTGGATTCAATCTTTTTATCAAATTCTTTTCTTTAAATTAGGACAGGTTTTGTATTCATTTTTGAAACTGATTAATCGTAGGCCTCATTGATCTGAGCCTCACTGATTTGAGGATAAAGTTCATCTCTGTGAAAAAGAAAGCCTGTAATACTCAAAATAGTTTATTTGTGTACATGAACATGTGTGTATGTGGACGGATACATGATGCATTTATACACACATGCAGAGATCCGAGGCCTTTATTTTTGCTCGCTCACATGTATATATGTGAACGTGAACATGATGAACACGCTCATGAACACTAATTGTTTCTCTGATTTTCGACTCCCCCATTCATTTTCAATGGGTGGTCATTTTTGACCAATATAGGCTATGATCAATCAGTTACAAAAATAAATAAAAAACCTGTCCTAATTTAAAGAAAACAAGTTGACAAAAAGATTGAATCCAATATTTGGTGATAAAATAGCATAACAAGTGGTAGGCCGGTCATTTTTGACCGGGAACACCACAAGTGTGATTTTATGCCTTTTTGTAATAAATAAAAACCAAAATAAAAACATTTCAAATGCTTATACATTAAAGCACACTAGTGTGATAAACAATGCAAATTGTTTTCATATTTTTTGTAAAATTGACAAAATTATCCACAAAAACAATTTTTTTCACTCAAAAACTGAGGTGCCTACTCTCAGATAAATGAGGCCTACGATTAATCAGATGCAAAAAGAAATACAAAACCAGTCCTAAATGAAAGAAAACAAGTTGACAAAAAGATTGAATCCAATATTTGGTGATAATATAGCATAATGAGAGATTTATAAGCAATTTTTTGTAAGCCGGTCATTTTTGACTAGGAGCACCACGGTATGTGACAAGGT
>RJVU01024579.1:1989859-2004165 GCA_003731715.1 Anabarilius grahami
GTAAAAAAAAAAAAAAAAGGTATGAAAATCATCATCAACAAAAAAAAAAGAGAAGTAGTTGTACCCTGTGTGAACAAAGTCATGAAGTTTCTGTCCAAAGTGATAACATTAACTAGTATTTTCGGGAAAAATCTAATCTTCTCCGGGTCAAAATGACCCGAATACCGCATGAGGGTTACTAGTCAACTTATTTTCATCAGTCATCAAGCTCAGAAAACACTGTCACAGACACGAAATTGTAGGCTACCTTTAACTTCACCAAGCTGATTGCTCACTAAAAACCTCCACAGTCATCATGTTTTCAGGCCATTTTAAGTTTGATTTTGTCGTGACCAGTGTTGGGCAGTAACGCGTTACTAGTAACACAGTTACTTTTGACAGTAATACTGTAACGCATTACTTTTTAAATAAATTAACTCCGTTACCTTTACCATATGGTGCGTTGTCCGTTACTTTTTTAAATTAATTAATTTTGGCTGAAGTGTAGCCTACAGCCTAACCTGTTTACAGCAGCGACGCATAGTAGGATTGGTGGATGCCAACCACAACCTCTTAGAGAAAATTCATTCGGATTAGGCTACATAATCAGAGTAGCCTATTTCTTTTCGTTTTTAGATATTTCAAGCTTTCTATAGATATGTTTCTCATGCGAGGCAAGCAGACTATACGCTGAGTTTCGGTTAATTTAGCCTATACGTCGCGCTCCAGTTCACGCGCCAGTGATCGCGCCCGCGCCTGCCATGATTATATTGTCAGCTATATTTGCTTCTTATTTATTAAATCCAGGCAATTGGTTGATGAAACATTGATTAAAATTAAGATACAATTTTTACAAAACGAAATTCACTTTAAAGAAAGGCTTTCTACAAAACAAAACTTAATGAAGTGGTCAAAATCATGTCTGAGCCACTCCATGTCTCCCGATATATTGCGCATCTTATGATGAATCTTACTCATGCTGTTCACTTTTCATAATGAATGAATGTAAATTAATTTAAAACATAACATAGGACTATTTAGACATAAATATGAAACTACGTTTTCTTAAATGGCTGCCAACACGTATTGTACAGTACAGAGAAATTTCATAAGCAAGAGCGGATCATGAGTCACGAGTCGGATCAAGAATAATTTATTCTTAGACTTATATTTAACTTATACTAACTCCGTTACTATTTGTGAGAAGTAAAGTAACTATAACTAATTACATTTTTAAAGTAACGTGCCCAACACTGGTCGTGACATTAAGCAGTGATATCTAAGTAGTGGGGTGTTTGCTTTTTAATTAGTCTTCTCATTAACGCTATCATATTCTTCATTTGGGCCGCACACGAAAACAAGAGGCGGGATTATCGCAAGAACCAATCATATCTAATCATAACCAATCATATCTAATCATAGCACGATGGAGGCATTGCCTCCTCTCATGTGACTTTCCCCCATTAATTCTCAGTTACCCCCCATCAAACCCACCACATGCTTTAGGGGTCTGTTTAAACTCAGTGGGCTCAGGGGAGGCAAGCCTCCCGCTGTAACTTTACCTGCGGGTGTCGCTGTTGGACAGTGTTACTTTAGAAAAACAAGTGATTTATACACATTTTAAAGTCACATTTTGTAATATTTGCATTGTTTTATTTTCTCATCCAATTTTTGTGAGGATGCACTGCCTCCCTTGCCTCCTCGGAGAAAATGNGGTCTGTTTAAACTCAGTGGGCTCAGGGGAGGCAAGCCTCCCGCTGTAACTTTACCTGCGGGTGTCGCTGTTGGACAGTGTTACTTTAGAAAAACAAGATTAATGGGGGAAAGTCACATGAGAGGAGGCAATGCCTCCATCGTGCTATGATTAGATATGCGTCTTCTCATTAACGCTATCATATTCTTCATTCGGGCCGCACACGAAAACAAGAGGCGGGATTATCGCAAGAACCAATCATATCTAATCATAACCAATCATATCTAATCATAGCATGATTAGAGGCGGGATTATCGCAAGAACCAATCATATCTAATCATAACCAATCATATCTAATCATAGCACGATGGAGGCATTGCCTCCTCTCATGTGACTTTCCCCCATTAATTCTCAGTTACCCCCCATCAAACCCACCACATGCTTTAGGGGTCTGTTTAAACTCAGTGGGCTCAGGGGAGGCAAGCCTCCCGCTGTAACTTTACCTGCGGGTGTCGCTGTTGGACAGTGTTACTTTAGAAAAACAAGTGATTTATACACATTTTAAAGTCACATTTTGTAATATTTGCATTGTTTTATTTTCTCATCCAATTTTTGTGAGGATGCACTGCCTCCCTTGCCTCCTCGGAGAAAATGCCCCTGTAGCGGTTAATTTATCGGAAGTTTCACACATTCACTGAGCTTATGCTGCGTTCACGCCATGTTGTAATTACCGTAGACTCGAGAGCACGTGACGTTCTATTCGGAGCTGTTCACGTCCTCGGACTGGGAATTATGTGTTTCTGTAGCACCACTATCAAAGTGTAAATGAATCTGCAGTGGTCAGGTGGTACAGCGGTCAAGTAGGAGCTCTCAGAAAAGTCCCATCTTATAAAATGCGATTACGAGCTCTACAAGGATGTGAACACTTTACAAGCTGAAACCTCAAAATTTCTGTAATTTCATCATGGCGTGAACACACCTTTACTTCCGCGTTGCAAAATAAGGTGGCTGCATATAATAAACTACCTGTTCTCTGCTAAGTGGTATCGGTTCCTCAAATATTGTCCAGATCACCGCTTCAGAGCAGGCCGGTGTGGTGAGGGACCCCTGGTAGCGATAGTACTTCTCCAATTTATCATGGGAGGGAATAAGCATGTCTAATGATACATCTCCAAGTGTTACATTGGTGCCTAAAAAAAGATGTTCATCAACTGTCATTAAGTTCCTCTTTTTATCTCTAAATAGCCTGTGTGAACAATAATACATTATACAGGCTCCTCCCATATTAGAGATAACCTATTGTGACCTTGACTGACCTTCATCAAGAAGCGATAAAACAACATATTTATTCAACTTTGAAGTTAGATAAAAAAAATCTTACCAGGGTGTGTAATATTTTCCAGAGAATTTATAATGCCTTCATATTTTTTATTGGCATTTTCTGATTCCTGGAAGATAAGATACAGTAAAATATGGTTTTATTAGCTATAAATAACAAACATTTATAACCGCATCAGTCACACTTATATAATATAATATAGCTTTCCTGTAGCCCAGTGGTTAGAGCGTGGCACTAGCAATGCCAAGGTCATGGGTTCGATCCCAGGGATTGCACATACTCAGATACAAATGTATAGTATAATGGAATGTAAGTCGCTTTGAATAAAAGCATCTGCAAAATGCATAAATGTAAACTTATATTAGGTATCTTTCGCTACTATGTGCATACATAATAAAATAAATTATTAGGTACAATATACTGATTGTGTTCATGTTCTAATGCAAAACACTTGCTGCTATTGAGATGGGATAAGGTTAGGGACAGGTTTAGTGGTGTGGGTTGGTTTGAGGGCAAGGAAAGGGTCAACAGTGTCAACTTACATAAGTTATTTACAGCTAATGAAATGCAGATTTTTTTTTAATACAAGTACAATGTAAAAACATGTATGTAAAGTGCATTGTATTAAATGCTTAATTTAAATGTAGGACCAATGCATCTGGTTTTACCTCATAAAAAAATCCAAGAACAGCCACTCCAGAAGGGTCACTGATGGCTTGTTCCACAGAGCTATAATTTTCTTTTATATGAACAATGTGCAGCTGTTAAAGATACAAAATACATGCTTGTTATAGTTCCTTATCGATTCACAAATAGGTGTAAGTAGGGCTGTCACGATTCCTCGATTAAATTCGAGTACTTGATTTAAAAAAAATACTCAATTGCAATTTACCCGAGTCGAGTAACCGGCAAAAGTTGCGCATTCCACGGACGAGAATCCATGAACCGCATTATTAGACCGTTTTTTAAGGCTGTACAATGTTTTAAAAGCAAAAAAAACATACTATAGCATAGTGCTATTGTGAACTCACAAAGGCTGAAATTTCAAAATAAATGTTTTACCCTCGCTCTGAGTTTGCATGTTTTGACATATTTTTAATCAAGAAATTACAGTGGCTGTAGCATTTATATCATAAAGAAGTGGCATATATTAAAGATTAATTAACATTTGAATGAAATGTGGTTTGGCCAATATTGAACAAGGCCGTTGGCGCCCTCTGCAGGCATTACCTAATGTACACAAGACGATTGTTTATATAATGTACATTATGTATTTTAGCAGTGTTGTTCTATAAAACCATATGATTACATGCTTTTGATACTTTATTTGGACCAAATATTATTTATTCGTTGTTATTATATATGTATTTTAAGTCATTTTAAATGCTTAGGTCTTTAGGTCTATTTTTATTACACTGCAAAAAATGCTGTTCTTACTTAGAGTTTTTGTCTTGTTTCTAGTCAAAATATCATAAAGTTCTTAAATCAAGAAGCATTTTCTTGCCAAGTACAAATTATTTTCTTGTTTTTAGGAAAAATAAGTCAAAATTAAGTGAGTTTTTCCTTAAAACAAGCAAAATAATCTGCAAGTGAGTTTTTCCTTAAAACAAGCAAAATAATCTGCCTATGGGGTAAGCAAAATAATCTTTTTTCAAACCAAATATAAAATATATAATCCTGTTTTCAGTTTGGATTAAGATTATTTATCTTACCCCATTGGCAGATTATTGTGCTTGTTTTAAGGAAAAACTCACTTACTTTTGACTTATTTTTCCTAAAAACAAGAAAATAATTTTTACTTGTCAAGAAAATGCTTCTTGATCTAAGATTTTTTAGACATTTAGACTGGAAACAAGACAAAAATTCTAAGTAAGAACAGCATTTTTATACCACAAAAAAATCGGATTACTTAAATAATCGTCCGATCACTCAATTACCAAAATAATCATTAGTGACAGCCCTAGGTTTAAGAATAAAACCTGTCTCAAAAGCTTAGTACCTCCATAGGGTATTTCTCTCCATCTATAGAATGTTCTGATCCAGGTCCTCCATTCGTGCCCCAGTGCAGGTGAAGCTGCTGAGCTTTGTAAGTGGCTCCTAAATTGGCCCCGTGAATTCTTGCTATATTTGGCAGATTCACTTGCACTAAAGATGACAAAATGCCCCAAAAAAAGTGTTTATAAAGTGAAATAATATGTGTAAAGGCTATTCACTATATTAAAAAAATAAGTATACTTAGCCTACCTGTGTGTCCATTGTTTATAATGACACTATTGATCATCTCTTGATAGCCTGTAAACTGCACTTGGGTCAGACGACTGTCTATGGAAGTATTCTTTGTTACAATGTTAATGGGTGACTGTTTTCCAATTCCACATTCTGGGGCAATGGTTTCCCATTCATCCGGTCCTATAAAAGAAAAAAAAATCATAGTATAAATAAATGCTATATAAATCATACATTACTGTTCAAAAACTTACATTTTTCCCCCTCTACTTTTTGAAAGAAGTCACCAAGGCTGCACTTATTTGATCAAATATATATATAAAAAAAATAATAATAATAATACTGAAACCAAACTTTTGTATTTTTGCCTTATAATTTAATATATGACATTAAACAAAGCTCAAATCTCACCCGCACACGTTCTGTTGCAAGTGACTTGGGTCTGATAACACCAATCTGAAAGAAAACAAAGTTCAGTCATTCTAATCAAATTGATATGGATTGTAAATGTATTAATTATTAATAACGGAATGTAATCATTTCGCACATACATAAACACAGACAAATATCTATGTTCAGTCATTCAGTTAATGCATTTGTATTCTATTCAGTCTAATGTGCTTCAACAGCTTTAGTTGGCAGATTCTCATCAAACTTGATATTCTATAATTCTGGTGTATTTTTAACTCAGACAAAGATAATTTGACCTGCTGTATAGACAGGCCTTTGTACGCATACAGTACAAATGTTCACTAAAAGCCTATAAACTAAAATCCAAAATGATGGATTGATGAACTCAAAGCTCCATAAATTTGATGATAAATAATATGACATATACACAAACCATTTAACCCACCTACCTTCACTTGAAGCAAACCTGCATAAAACAGTAAGTATGGAAAGATAAAGCACATTCATCCTTAATATTTGGATTGAAAAAAATCCACCTGAAATCACATCAATCCAGCTAAAGAGGACAGAATGTATTTTATGATGGGATTCATCGCTGGTGCTTTTTATAACGCCGCAATCTCGGTGTCCCCTCCTTTTTAAGTTTTACAGCACAAAACCTAGTGACCATAAAATTCATTTGTATTAGGATCATAAAGTTTCTTGATAATTATGAGTAATTCAGTGTATCTAATCTGTTAAAGTTGTCCTCCACCCATAAGAAACCTTTACTTGTTTTCAACTACTACATAAAAAAACACTTATTGTCACTTATTATCAGTTATCACTAATTAATAGACTATGTTGTTGCAGTAAGCAAACATTAAAATGACTGAAACCATAATAAAAAGGTTACCTTTATTAACTGCTGTGTGTACTCTCTCAGAAAAAAGGTGCAAAAGCTGTCACTGAGGCGGTATCCTTTCAAAAGGTAGTTCCTCAGAGGTACATACTAGAACCTTTTTACCGAGTGACCATTTTTTTCTGAGAGTGTATTAATAAAGGTTTTGATGCATGGATACATCATAATGTAACAGATGGTTGTTTTTCAATAGAATATAACCAAGATTGGCAGTTACAGTCTCTGATCGGGACATATTTAAATAGTTATGCCATCTAGTGGTGATTACAAAATAGAATATCTGCGGTCATGCAACATTTGGACCTTTTCCTGACCTTTTCTGCAGCTCCATGAATGTAATTGTGATGTAAAAGTTTTCAGTTTAAATGTTAAGTGAACTTTAATGACAATTTCTTGATTAATACATTGACTGTAGCCTATTTGAAATGTCTGAAATCATTCAAAAAAAGGGGGAAATCTGTAACTTTTATGTCTCTAAAAGGTAAAGAAGCCACAAAGAAGGCATTTAGCTCGTCTTACATATTAAGGTAAAGAAGATAATTGAGTTAACCCTGATCTAAACCTGTCTGGATAATACCCATCTTTTCACGCAGTTAATTTAAAGACGCTATCTATACCATGGTGTTTATTTCAGGAGTTAATCCAGTATTGTACAGAAATAGGTGTATAATGCAAGTCCAGGCTCAACCCCTCCAGCTCGAACAGTGAGAATATTTTTTACAGGACAAACATTGAACTAAGTTTTAAAACTCTATAAAGTTCATGGTAAAGTTGATAACGGATCCATTCGTCACAGTGAATTGCTCAATGGGTGATTTGTGTCTGATAAAAGGGAGGCAAATGACGTCCTCTAGGTTTGACCTTAGATTCAACCTTCAGCTTTCATAAGGTCTGATGCTAGTGTTTCTCACACACACACACACACACACACACACACACACACACACACACACAAACTGCAGAAAATGATTTGAAATNTTGAAATAGAGTCATTTACTTAGAGTAGTAGGCTGTTTTTTCAGCTTCCGGCACTTTCATGTCTCATGTATTTTTTTACTAACATATCTTCATATAACAGCTCTTTTCCTTTTGTTACGTAAAGGTCAGACATAACAAATGAACCGTCTTAGAAAATTGCCTCCGTCATTTATTTTTTACTATGTTTAAATACCTTTTATGTGTAAATTTTATTGTTTTAACCTTGTCCCAGACACAGATGTACAATCATAAAACATCATAAAAGTTCACTGTAAAAAGATCCATTATTATATTTTAACAAAGAAACAAGAAGTGAAATAATGGTAAAACATTTTATATTTATACATTTTTTTAAGATATATATTTTCATCTTTATCATTTATTTTTATTTATATACTATACCTTAGAGCATAACTTTGGTGCTCTAAAGTATGGTAGTACATTAGTTTACCAAGGTGACAAACATGTCAGCGAAGAGCATGAGTTGAAATATGTGAATAGGTCTATGTGATGTGTGAGGAAACCGAAAAATTAAGGTTTTTGAGAAAGGAATATTTTTAATATGCATAATTTCCAATCAAGCTGTAATGTTGTCTAATTTTATGCACACTACCGTTCAACCTTCCTTCTTCCTTCCTACCTTCTGCTCACCAAGCCTGCATTTATTTGATTAAAAATACAAACAAAAACAGTAATATTGTGAAATATTATTCCAATTTAAAACGGCTGTTTTCTATGTCAATATACAGTAAAGTGTAATTAATTCCTGTGATCAAAGCTGAATTTTCAGCATCATTACTCCAGTCTTCAAATCATTCTGATATGATGATTTGATGCTCAAGAAACATTTATGATTATTATCAATGTTGAAAACAGTTATTTACATTTTTATTTCATGATGCTATGATGAATAGAAAGTTCAAAAGAACAGCATTTGTCTGAAATCTAAATCTTTTGCAACATTAAACACTACCGTTCAAAAGTTTGGGGTCAGTAAGAATTTTATTTTTATTTTGGGGGGATAGAAATAAAATTAATCAATACTTTTATTCGTCAAGGATGCGTTAAACTGATCAAAAGTTACAGTAAAGACAATTATAATGTTAGAAAATATTCTGTTTTAAATAAATGCTGTTCTTTTGAACTTTCTATTCATCGAAGAATTTTGAAAAAAAATTGTACACAACTGTTTTCAACATTGATAATAATAATGAATGTTTCTTGAGCATCAAATCATCATATTAGATTGATTTCTGAAGGATCATGTGACACTGAAGACTGGAGTAATGATGCTGAAAATTCAGCTTTGATCACAGGAATAAATTACACTTTACTGTATATTGACATAGAAAACAGCTGTTTTAAATTGGAATAATATTTCACAATATTACTGTTTTTGTTTGTATTTTTAATCAAATAAATGCAGGCTTGGTGAGCAGAAGATACTTCTGTTAAAACATTAAAAAATCTTACTGACCCCAAACTTTTGAACGGTAGTGTATATGTATATATATATATACAGCTATGGAAAAAATTAAGAGACCACTTAACAGTAATTTCTGAACTTGGAGTGGTCTCTTAATTTTTTCCATAGCTGTATATATATGAATTGTGCGTATTTTGTATGAATGAATAACTGTTAGCCATGATTAGCAAGCAATACAAAGGAGTTGGACCAAAAATGTTTTCCACAACAGAAATATCTCCCAAAGAATGCTATTAAACATCACATGAGATGAACTGGAAATATGAAAATGAAACCGTAGTGGAAATACCCATGACCATATACAGTATAACCCAAAAATGAAAAAAAAACTGTCATCAATTACTCACCCTCGTGTCATTCCAAATATGTAAGACTTTCATTCATCTTCAAAACGCATTTAAAGATATTTTAAATGAAAACTGAGAGATTTCTGTCCCTGCATTGACAGTCCACTCGACGACCACTTTGACGCTTCAAACATTTCATAAAGAGGTCGTAAAACTAATCCATGTGATTTAAAGGGTTTAGTCAAAATTTTCTGAAGAGACTCGATCACTTTATATAATGAACAGATTTAATTTAGACTTTTATTCACATATAAACATTGATCAGCGAACATGAACAGAAACTCAGCCATGCATGACAAACTGCTGAAATCACGTGACTTTGGCGCTTCAAACCGCTGATTCGACACGCTGATTCATAATGCTCCGAAGCTTCATGAAGCAGTGTTTTGAAATCGGCCATCACTATATAAGTCGTTATTTTGTTTTTTTTGGTGCACAAAAAATATTCTCAACCACTGTACTCACATGAACTGATTTAAATATGTTTTTAGTACATTAATGGATCTTGAAAGAGGAAATGTCTTTGCTGGCTGTGCAGGCCTCACGGAGCATTCGGATTTCAACTAAAATATCTTAATTTGTGTTCTGAAGATGAACGAAGGTCTTACGGGTGTGGAACAGCATGAGGGTGAGTAATTAATGACAATATTTTCATTTTTTGGGTGTACTAACCCTTTAAAGGTGTAGTGTGTGAATTTTAGCTGCATCTAGCGGTGAGGTTGCGAATTGCAATACAATTCAATTGCAATACAGGTGTCAAACACGCTCGGTTTAGGGCTGCTTTAAAAACATGGCGCCGCAAAATGGACGACTTAAAGGGTTAGTTCACCCAAAAATGAAAATTCTGTCATTTATTACTCACTCTCATGCCGTTCCACACCCGTAAGTCCTTTGTTAATCTCCAGAACGCAAACTGAGATATTGTTGTTGTAATCCAATGGCTCCGTGAGGCCTGCAAAGGGAGCAATGAGATTTCCTCCGGTGCGCCAAAAAACCCCAAAATAACGACTTCTATAGTGATGGCCGATTTCAAAACAATGCTTCATGAAGCTTCGGAACATAATGAATCAGTGTGTCGAATCCGCAGTTCGGAGTGCCAAAGTCACGTGATTTCAGCCGTTGGCGGTTTGACACGCAATCCGAATCATGATTTGATATGCTGATTCATTAATGCTCCGAAGCTTCCTGAAGCAGTGTTTTAAAATCGGCCATCACTATATAAGTCATTATTTCGTTATTTTGGTTTTTGCCGCACCAAAAATATTCTCGTCGCTTTATAATATTAATATTGAACCACTGTACTCACATGAATTGATTTAAATATGTTTTTAGTTCATTAATGGATCTTAAGAGAGGAAATGTCATTGCTGGCTATGGAGGCCTCACTGAGCCATCAGATTTCAACAAAAATATCTTAATTTGTGTTCCGAAGATTAACGAAGGTCTTACGGGTGTAAAACGGCACGAGGGTGAGTAATTAATGACATACTTTTCATTTTTGGGTGAACTAACCCTTTAACATGTAAGGGGACCCACGGTGTATGTAGAGAGAAATGGCTCATACATAATAGTTCATTATGTAAGGTCTTTATACACCACTGAAAACATAGTTATGTATATTATATTGCATTTCTGTCAATAGATCCTCCTAAAATGTATACATTGCACCTTATGCAAGGCTCAGTATCATGGGCAAACACAACTCAGGTTTATGTAATGCAATATTTTAAAGATCAGATCAGAAACTGACAGCACAAACTGGCAACCCACCAAGAAATCCACAAAAGAAGAAGAAAAAAGAAGAATGTTTATATGTGAATGAAAGCCTAAATTCAATCTGTTCATCATACAAAGCGATCGTGTCTCTTCAGAAAATGTGGACCAAACCGCTCAATTCACGTGGATCAGTTTTACGACCTCTTTATGAACTTTTTGAAGCGTTAAAGTGTCACTTGCGTAGCTGTATTTGGAGGGGCAGAAAGCTCTCAGATTACATTAAAAAGATTTGTGTTTTGAAAATGAATGAAGATTTTACGGGTTTGGAACGACATGAGGGTGAGTCATTCATGGCAGAATTTTCGTTTTTGGGTGAACTAACCCTTTAAACAAACTAAATAAACTAGTGAAAATGTGAAAAGTATGTTTTCAGAGGGTTTACTTTCTAAAAGTCCACAGATCCAAAACTGCCCATATTTGAAGAATCGCCCAGTTAAATTTCATGGGATGTCTCTAAATTTATTTTTTACAACACTAGGTCCATTATCATTGTACATCATAGAGAAGTGTCTGCACATCCCCCACTTCCTTCTGTGCGTGTCAAACGAGAGTTTGAGGTTTGGGTTGTCTAGACAACCAAGTCCATCTCGTGTACATCATGTTCAGGGAAATGGGAGAGCGGCCTCCTGTTTATCAAAGTATATACTCAGGGGAGTCTGGGACAAAAGTGTTTAAGTCCGAGCATCTGAGGAATATAACACTGAAGAAAGAGTGTCTGACATTACATTTTGATTTACATATGATTTGATAGTCTCATATCTGTTCGATTAAATATGTGCACATGCACAATATTTCAATATTTCAAAATGTCATAACTGTTTAATTTTATCAGCATCTTACCATAAAGCAATGTAAAATTAGCAAGCAATGATGTTAAATTACACTCAAATGACATTTATATGACACATCACCACACCCTCATATTTGTCTCAAAGTATATGTAATATGCTGATGAAACAGTGTGGTTTTGCACAACATAGCAACCACCCCTCCCCCTCAGGAAAGAGCTGCAAGCAAGATTATGCTTCATATATTTAAGCCATTATGAAGTTATTTATAATAACTCGCACCAAACATGTGTACATCTTCCATTGATGATACTTTCCCATACACAGCTGTTATTTAAGCATGATGGAATATTGTTTCTTAGTTTAAAGAGAAAAATTCAGACTATCAGGAAGCCTGATGCAATCTGATCACATGTTTGCTAGACTTCCTCTTTATTTCTTTGTGTGATTTTTATGTATGCTAAAGACCAGGCTTTATTCTGTCATTTCTGATCTGACTTTTATCGGTTAAAATGCCCTTAAAAGGAATTGATTTGAGTCTGTCTTCGAACGAAACTTGCTGCAGTCCAATAGGCGTGCGAATTTGTGCATCTTTAAGACATGCGACTGCAGGGCCTCTTCCTGTGGTTTGCACCATGTGGCCTAAAAAGTGTTAAAAGGCGACAACTTCTTTCTCTTTTCTCTGTTGTTTCCGGGATCAAGTTGGCAGAGAACTGGTAAGTCACTGCTCTTCGGTTTAATCTAAAATATTGGATAAATATTACTATTTAAACTTGGGTTAAACGATATAAGATTATAAACTGCTTGACGTGATTGTGAATTTAATTAAATGAATTTGCTACAATTAAAAAATAACGAAAAATTCAATAAATGCACACTTATTTTTTTATTTTTACGCATTTATTTTTACTAGTAGTTTTAAATAGCAATACCAAAATGTAATAGTCAATTTCAAAGGTTTAGACTGAATTCATTTCACATTAAATACATGTATATTTTTGTTATAGAAAGCAGCAAAACTGGAGGTATTATACATTATACTGTTGTAGATTAGTTCATTACACATGTAATATTGCATTTTTTACCTATATAGTCAGTAAAACATTGTTTTAAACTCCTTTATGGTTTACAGTGACTCACTATGAACAAATGAAGTTGATGCAGCTGAACATCCAACCGTATTTAAACATGATTTGACATGATTTAATTTCTTACAGATTGAACAAATAGCTGTAAAATGAACATTTGAAGCACATGGGGATAAGAGGAAGCATGTAACGATTGAGAAGAGGCGGGAACTTCAGAGGTACAGTGCAGTCACTCATAAAGTAGACAGCACTACTAAAGGTCTCTACACAGTGTAGTGTTTCCTACTTTATGGATGAGTGTACTGTTGGCTGCGATGGAGCTCCAAAGATGCTGAATATGAATGTCTCATTTGTGAAATATTAATAAAGATTGTGTTTCATGACTGACTGTAAAGTGGCAATGTTTTTTGAAAGTGTTCACCTGTACGTATGCACAATAACTTGATTAGGCAACTATGAAATGGGAAAGTAATAAAATGAAGCGAAACTGCGTATTTATGTGCGAGGTTCTTCAAATAACACGGATGAATGATATTACAAAAATAGCTTAAATCATATAAAGACATCAGTAGTGAAAAGAAGATACGCTTACTTATAAAGTAAAAAACGATAATTATTAAATTACCATTATCAGTCATTTAAGGCTATAATACACTAGCTGCTTTGTATTATTCAGAAATTAATTCCTTTTAATGTACTTATTTGAGCTAAAGGTAGTGAATATGCTGAGGGAAGGTCAAATGCGTTAAGGGGGTGCGTACAATACAGCCATTTACTGTACATTACAGGAAAAAAGACACTTTATATGGTAAAAAATGAACAAAAAAACGATACTGGAGCTGAATTCAGTAAAGTGGGTTAGAATCAATCTGAGGTCACTCTTCTGTTCCTGATTTATGATTGCTCTTTTCATTCAATCCCAAGGCAGCGGTTGCAAGAAGTTCGATGGCACAAGACCTCGATAACCATGTAGATCCCCCTGGATCAATAAAACATTCATTCTTTAACTCATGATCTTTTTTTTTTTTTTAAATTACATATAGTAATATTTTAAATAATATAAAAATAATATATAGACGGAGTCATAATACTCACATAATAAAATCCATCACTGTCCATTTCCCCAAAAACATATATAATGTCTCCTGCACGAAAGGGAAGCTCATCCTAAAGAAGAAAACAACCAAAATACACCGATTTAAAATTATATTTGATATTTTAAGATTCATTCATGTGGTATTTCATAAAAAAAGGACAAATAAATAGCTAGGATGTTGTTAGGATGCCAAGTTTA
>RJVU01024579.1:2004399-2046211 GCA_003731715.1 Anabarilius grahami
CAAAATATTTTAACAATTATATATTTTATATTTTATTATTAAAATATTTATGAAATATATATTTTTTAAATAAATCACACACACACACACACACACACAGGTTTGTTTTGCTATCTTAGTGGGGACTCTCCATAGGCGTAATGGTTTTTATACTGTACAAACTGGATTTTCTATCCCCCTACACTACCCCTATCCCTAAACCTAACCATCACAGGAAACATTCTGCATTTTTACATTTTCAAAAAAACATCATTTAGTATGTTTATTAATCCATTTCCCTCGTGGGGACCGCTGGCTGGTCCCCACGATGTAGGTGATCTCAGGTTTTTATTACATCGTGGGGCCATTTGGTCCCCACGATGTAATATAAACAAGAACACACACACACACACACACACACACACACACACGTTGGGGACATGGGGACTTTCCATAAACATAATGATTTTTATACTGTACAAATTGTATATTCTATCCCATAACTCTAAACCTACCCATGACAGAAAACGTTCTGCATTTTTACATATTCAAAAAACATTATTCTGTATGATTTATAAGTTGTTTTTCTCATGGAGATCAAAAAATGGCCCCACAAGGACAAGGATTTCGGATATTGCCATCTTTGTGGGGACATTTTGTCCTCATAATGTAGGGTTTACCAGGACCACACACACACACACACACACACACACAACACACACACACACACACACACACACACACACACACACGTTGGGGACATGGGGACTTTCCATAGACATAATGATTTTTATATTGTACAAACTGTATATTCTACCCCCTAACCATAACCCTACCTCTAAACCTACTCATTACAGAAAAAGTTCTGCATTTTTACATTTTCAAAAATCATTATTCTGTATGATTTATAAGCTGTTTTCCTCATGGGGACCAAAAAATGGCCCCACAAAGACAAGGATTTTGGATATTGCCATTTTTGTGGGGACATTTTGTCCTCATAACGGGTTTACCAGGACCACGCACACAAATACTGTATGTACAATTAATATTCAGAGCACATGGAGATATATAAAAGTTACTATTTTTACAATATTTAATGGATGTCAGGGAATCAAACAACTGGAAAATGCAATCACCTCAATATCAATGTTTGGAGAACTTTCCCAAGGGTCATAATCGAAAATGGCCACCATCCTGTGGACCTTCGCTCCATCCGGCACACTAGAAGTTTCACTGGGTGCTAATATTAATAGTACAAAGTATCCATGAATCAATCAATAAATCCATAATAGTTTAATACTTTTAATAATTACGTGGATAGTTTTACCAAATAAAAAAGAAAGAATACTTGCCTATAGAAGGCGTCTCCTCTGGTAAATAACCCTGCTGGAACAGATGAAGTTTAAGCTCTCCGTCTTCCACGGGAATCTCAGATACCATGTTGCTTGGCACAAAACCAAAGCGACCACCAGTCTCCCCACTATAGAAGCCGTCAGCATCTTTATCTCCATATACCTACAAGAGAACATATCCCACTGACTCTGAGGCTTCCCATCACAACATGAGCTAAGCAGAAATGATCTGAAGATGATGCATTTGTGACTGATTGTGAATTGAGACAAAAAAAAACATCTTTACTTTAATGATCTGTCCTTGATCAAAAGGCAGTTCCTCCTCCATTGTTTCAGGGTTTGGTGACATCACCGCAGGGTTGTATGAGAACAAAGCCACAAAGAGGCGCACATCCGGCTCATACATTTCTCTCTCTATATCTTCTGGTGTAGCAACCCTAAGACCATCTGGATATAGATAGACATCCAGCCCATTCATTCCAGTCTTCTTCCTCTATGCCTGTGACTGTCCGTCTGATGTCCCATCAGTAGGCAGACAGGTGGTTATCAAACACCCATATGCTCCCTATAGCTTTAGTGTTAAGAGAGGTAAACAAGATAATCTGCCTGAGACTAATCCTCTTGGAGGAAATGGATCAGTTTTACCTGAAACGTCAGCAACTGCAAACCTGAAACATCAAAGTCCTTTTTTTTTTTTAAAGATAGTCTACAGAATTCTTTAGTGAATTAACAAAATTCATATCACAGTGAGAAAGGATGGACTTGAAGCACTGAGGAAAAGTAATAAGACTCTGGCAGTGGATTTGGCCCAGTCCTGCTGCTCACAGCCATGCCGATTAGCTGAGCCATCCGTTCTGAACTGTGCCAAGTAGAGCTAGCTGTTAACCGCATTATCGCCAAGGAAGTAACCCAGCATGTCCTTTTCACCTTTTCAGGACAATCCTTTGTGAACAAAAAAAGGTTTGCATGGACCTACCCAAGGAGAACCAAAAAATATTGTGGAGACATTCTATAAACCAGATGCTATATGGTTATAGAAAAAAACTTGATTCATGGTTCTACTGTTGACTGGTAAGGTAAAACAGCATCTGTTCTATTCTATTCTATTCTATTCTATTCTATTCTATTCTATTCTATTCTATTCTATTCTATTCTATTCTGGAATTTCCTGTTTGTAATTACCTTATTCCTGACACATATTCTAATCTACTTTATTCTATTCTATTCTGGAATTTCATATATGTAATTACCATACTCATCTCACTTCAATATTCTATTCTATTCTGGAATTTCCTATTTGTAAGTACCATATTCCTGACACTTCCATATTCTATTCTATTCTATTCTATTCTGGAATTTCCTGTTTGTAATTACCTTATTCCTAACACTTACATATTCTATTCTATTATAAACTATTCTCTTTTGGAATGTCATATATATATAATTACCACATCCATGTCACTTCCATATTCTATTCTATTCTATTCTATTCTATTCTATTCTATTCTATTCTATTCTATTCTATTCTATTCTATGCAATTCTGTAATTTTCTATGTGTAATTACCTTATTCCTGACACATATTCTATTCTATTCTATTCTGGAATTTCCATAACACTGACACTTCAATATTGTTTTGTATTGTATTGTATTGTATTCTGGAATTTCATATATGTAATTACCATATTCATGTCACTTCCATATTCTATTCTATTCTATTCTATTCTATTCTATTCTATTCTATTCTATTCTATTCTGGAATTACCTATTTGTAATTACCATCTTCCTGACACTTCCATATTCTATTCTATTATATTCTGGAATTCCTTGTTTGTAATTACCTTATTTCTGACACTTTCATACTCTATTCTATTCTAATCTATTATGTAATTTTCTATTGTAACCATTCCTGACACTTCCAAATTCTATTCTATTCTATTCTATGATATAATTTTCTATTGTAACCATTCCTGACACTTCCACATTCTATTCTATTCTGAAATGTCCTATTTGTAATTGCCATTTCACTGACACTTCCATATTCTATTCTATTCTATTCTATTCTATTCTATTCTATTCTATTCTATTCTGGAATTTCCCATTTGTAATTACCATATTCTGGCACTATGTGACTATGTATGGTTGTTCCATATTTTGGCCAGCTTTATCTGTGATACTTTTCAATTACCTAGAGAACAATGAATAAAAAATGACTTCATAAAGAGAATGTTAAAGATGAGTTCAACTTTGTGCCAAATTCCCCATGTGACAAATAGACCCAGTCTCCCCTATTTAAGGGATAAAAATTATACCCGTCTTGTAAAATGACCCATATGAAGAACCAAGTTGTTTGTCTGTTCCATCGGTCTAATATATCTATAACCTTTCTGGGCATGGACAAAACATGAGACACGCTATCCCAAATTTTATCATAATTGTGTCATCCCCAAAATCCTCCACTCCATACAGGAGGGGTACTAGAAATGGTAATGGGGGTGACTCATTCTCCCATATTGCATTTGTTCTTAGAAGACCTCTAATGTGCCATCATCATCACTGCTGATATGTGGCCTCTTGACTCCCATATAAGGACTATTACATCATGAGTGAGGCACCTATATGGCAAGCCATTTTAACATTTATTCTTTAAAAATAAAGATTTTCTATTTTACATTAGTAGTTAGTAGCATCTACAGGTTGTTTTTCTAGTACTTATTTATTAGACAAATACCTATTTATGAACACTAGTATATATATCAACTGTTACTAGTAACATTTCTGCTGATGTTTTATATGTAACATTTCTATAGTTGCTTTACGTGTCATATGCAATGACTAATCAAAATTGTTACTTTATAGTTGTTACTAGTTCGTACTGCTATCTTCTAGTAAGATTTAAAATGTGAATAGTAACAACTGGAATTCACATTAGTGTCCAATAGGTAATAGTGTCTATCAAATTAGTACTAGATATAATTGTATAAATACTAATTGCAATTTAAACAGTTACAATCAACTAAATAATAAGTTCTATGTCACTGGTACTGCTGGAATAGGTGCCAGAAACAACTGAAATACATACTAATCAGAAGTGAATAATGACATCTGAGCAGTACCGCTGCTCCCTATATGCAGAGTTTGGGTAGGGCACCAATTGTCAGTGGGGCACCATCTCTCTCTCTCTCGCTCTAAAAAAAAAAGTAAAATTCTGTATAAATTTTAATCACAACAACATAGATATAAAAACATAAATATAACTATTTAAAATAGTTACTTGTCATTATTGTACAAGTACTAGTATGTAGCAAATAATCAGAGAACTCAATAAATAGGCTTATAGACCTATTTTGTGTTTGCAAACAGCATTGACTTTTTGTGGGCGGAGTACGGTGGCCCAGTAGTGCACAACACAACTAAATAAAAAAAGCAAACATAAGTTCACAACACAACGAAATCGAACCACAACGCAACGGAATAAAGCCACAACACAACGAAATCAAGCCACAACACATCGAAATAAAGCCACAACACAACGGAAATGCTCCCGACCACTAGGGGGCTCTCAGAGCTCGGTAAAGGTAGTTTTCCTTGCATAATTTGTATTCATTAAAATTACTTTTAACATTTAAAAACAGTATTCAAATTCCAAAGCTTGTCAGTCTTACCAACAGGAACTAATAAGCTTTGGAATTTGAACATGTCTGTTTTTAAATGTTAAACAAAGTCATTGTAATGAATACAAATTATACGTTTTAACCACTTGGTGGAATTGTTGGATGTTCCCTTCATCATGCACCGTGGTATCGCGTCAAATCATTCACAAGTATAAATATGAAGCTATTGTGCACGCAGTTGATTTTTAATTAATATTTCATGTCGATATACAATGTTTACATACTTAAAACTAATCATGGTATTGATATCTTTGTAAGACTGTCGACTTTATAGAACAGTGGCAAGGAAAACTAACTTTACCGAGCTCTGAGAGCCCCCTAGTGGTCGGGAGCATTTTCGTTGTGTTGTGGCTTTATTTCATTGTGTTGTGGCTTTATTTCGTTGTGTTGTCGCTTGTTTCCTTTGTGTTGTGGTTTTATTTCATTGTGTTGTGGCTTGTTTGCGTTGTGTTGAGGCTTTATTTCGTTGTGTTGTGGCTTTATTTCGTTGTGTTGTGGCTTTATTTTGTTGTGTTGTCGCTTGTTTCCGTTGTGTTGTGGCTTTATTTTGTAGTGTTGTGGCTTTATTTTGTTGTGTTGTCGCTTGTTTCCGTTGTGTTGTGGCTTTATTTCGTTGTGTTGTGGCTTTATTTCGTTGTGTTGTCGCTTGTTTCCGTTGTGTTGTGACATTTGACTTGACATTTGATATTTTTGACATTTAATCAACAGTGCTTCTGATCCGCCTGCATTGACACTATTCTTTAAGAGCTGCTGTGCAGCCAAAATTATGTACCAGTTATCAATGTAAAGCTGCTTTGACACAATCTGCATTTTAAAAAGCGCTATATAAATAAAGGTGACTTGACTTGACTTGTGGCTTTATTTCGTTGTGTTGTGGCTTTATTTCGTTGTGTTGTGGCTTTATTTCGTTGTGTTGTCACTTGTTTACGTTGTGTTGTGGCTTTATTTTGCTGTGTTGTGGCTTTATTTTGTTGTGCTGTCACTTGTTTCCGTTGAGTTGTGGTTTTATTTCGTTGTGTTGTGGCTTGTTTCCGTTGAGTTGTGGTTTTATTTCGTTGTGTTGTGGCTTGTTTCCGTTGTGTTGTGGCTTGTTTCCGTTGTGTTGTGGCTTGATTTCGTTGTGTTGTGAACTTATGTTTGCTTTTTTAATTTCGTTGTGTTGTGCACTACTGGGCCACCGTAGCGGAGCCTACCTGGTGGCAGAAAATGACAGTTCCGCAGTAGCAGTCTGTGGAAGACACTGAATAAAAGAATAAAAAATGCTTTAATATGTAAAAAGAAAGTGGCAGAAAAATGCTTTAATAGTAGACTTATCATTGCAGGTTTAATCAGTCCAGTACTGTGACTTGCAACATAAACGTCTGTGTTTAGCTTTCAACAGCGAATTCTATAAAAATGAAGCCTATTTTTTTTTTCATTCTGATTCTGACATCCAAAGGCACAACAAAACAATTTTCTCTTATTCTGTGAATTTTGCCCACTTTTCTCCACGTTACCGCCATTTTTCTGCCACCACTAAGTAACTGTGAAATCTGCTCCAAATTGGTCGATTAGTTACTACTAGTCAATATACGTAGTGTATATATAAAAAGATACTGACACTGTTGGATTGCTTACTATTAATTAAAAATGCACTAGTAACGAAACAGAAGTTGCTAGTTTAAAAAAAAATAAATGTCCTACCAGCTTGCCATAGCACCCACGTTTATAGAACCCTGACGTAGCCCTCCAGCGCGTGAGGAGGGGCGAGGGTGGCCCGTCGGCACGAGCGCAGACAGCAAGGAACAGCTGCAGAGAAGCTCTCGTTCATTGAATAACACCGCATAGCTCATACAATATTACTGTTTCCTCCCCAAAAAACAAATAATATCGTCCAAACCATAACCATCCAAAATGGTTGACCGCGAGCAGCTGGTTCAAAAAGCCAGGCTGGCTGAACAGGCAGAGAGATATGATGATATGGCAGCAGCCATGAAATCGGTAAGTCATTCTTTTAATGTACCCTTGGGGTTTTATTCTTTTGATAGTTTAGTTTGACCAACAATCGCTAAATCTATCTATCTATCTATCTATCTATCTATCTATCTATCTATCTATCTATCTATCTATCTATCTATCTATCTATCTATCTATCTATCTATCTATCTAACGTTATCTATCTAACGTTATCTATCTAATTTGGTGAAATAATTGTCGTTTTATGCACAGCCTACTATAAACTCGATGCATTTGGACAAAAAGGGGTAATGTTGAATGATCACATGGGTGAAGTGACAGTAAAATATTGCATGTACAGTAGCCTAACGAAAGGCTTTCATATGCTGTCGTATAATAATTTTGGGGTGTTGATCTATGATAAAGCAATGCTTTATTATTGAGAGTGCAGTGGATCGGGTGTAGACTGTCTGGATCTTGGGCGGTGCCTCCTGTCTTACCCGTGCCCACACTCACATGAATGAGACGACACATGACAAATGTATAAAGATTTGTTTCAACATAGCTTTCAGCGTTAGTGAAGAAAAAAAAAATCAATATGTTGCACTTTACTCTTTTTTAAATCGTTGCTTTGCGTAACATACTGCATATTCATAGTCATAAACGCAGTGTATAGGCTAGTATTTGAATTTACACTACAAATAGGTGTTTTGTCATTCCTGTTCACAAGCATAGTGTATTGTCATAAATACATCAGATGTTCATTTTCCATCATCAGCAAGCATATATAAATTCCAGCTGCCTTTGTTTTTTTCACACGCATCCTCATAATTTAGTTATGTCTTCCCATGTTTATTTTCTACACATGGCAGTTGTTAAGATATTTCCTCTAAACCAACGTTAGAGGCAGCAGCATTCCTTCCAGAATCTTCCAACCTTGTCATATTGCAGTAAGGTCCATGATTCCTTTTAAACCCACAGATTTATATAGTATTAAAGGAAACGTATCTCGTCTACAGTGCTTATTCATAGTGAATATTATTTCTGTTAAATATTTTAACAGTGGTTGAGGGGTTAGCACACTGTAATGAAATCATTGAAGGCCTTAGGGCTTCTCGAGGGGGGTGGGTGGGGGGAAGCAAACATCTGCATCTTAAGCTCTAACGCTTCTTCGCGTCAGCACCCTGACTATTCCCATCCGAGTGAGGGCATTTTGGAGACTCTAGTTTTACATAGGCTTATGGAGATTAAGGAGGACCCCTCCGTTTCTGCTTTGTCAAGTGTTGACATCATGCTTTTTTTCTGGAGGGGTGTCGTTTAGCATCTCTTCTCTTATTTCTTGAGTGATTGAATGTTTCTTACCCATAGCAATACGATTCAGACTTAATTACAAATGACATGTAGATGCGTCTCTTTACTTTATGACCTCAAAAGAAAGATTTCCAAACAGAAAATAGACACTACAGTGCAAAATCTACTTATAAATCTACTAGACGTGTTACATAAAATAGTCTTAATTGAATACCAAAATGTTCAATAAGTGTACTGATCGAAAAGTAGCAAAGATCTCTATTTTCTTATCGCCATATTACCTTGATCTAAATCCCAAATGACTGTTAAAAGCAAGGTTCTCATCCTTGGAAGGATTGTTTTGTACAATTTTAGCTTCATGGATCTGTGGAGGAGATTTAAAAGCAGTTTGACTCTAAAGTTACTTCGGCCCCATGGATAAAAGCCCATCTAGCCACAGAGCTGATGGGAAAGTGCCCACAGGCCTCCATTATCTTGATGCATTCAGCCAAAGAGATGAGCAGCAATAGGCCGAGCTTAAAACTTCACATCGGAGTAAGATCATCCGGCTTTTTACTTAAAATTTGTGAACGACTTCCTTATGTGTAAATAATTGTATCCGATTGCAACACGGCTACCAAGATAACAAGGTTACCCCGTCACCCACCATCCGTTACTATCTGTCTCTGAGAGGAATGCCAAATCTGTGTTGCGCAGAACTTGTGTACCCAGACATAAATAGCTATAAGTTTGTTGTTTCCTTTTTAAATAAAACCCTTTCATATCCTCCTGCCTGTGTTTCGTTATGAGTCTCGTCTTCCTGTCCTACCAGTGTTCCTGTTTTCTGCTCTGATCTTTATTGAAGCAGTCTTTGAGTTCAATTCTCTTTGTACTCTGAGGGAATAATTTTAGCTGAAATCTAAAATCAGAAACCTTGATCTGAGGCACAAAGTGTTTAATTGCACATGGGTACATGCATACAGTTCCTTCATCATTACACAAAACACATTACAAACACATATTATGTAAGTGCACCAGAAAGAGGTTCTGACATTGTGACTAAAAGGAGATCTGTAGTTGAAATAAATGAAAAATACGCAATCCGATTTGTTTAACATACGTAGTATGTTTGTCTCAGTTTGGCAAGAGAAAAGGTCAGAGAGAAGGCCACCGTAACACATGAACTGCCACACAGAGATCGTGTTAACTTACACTGCAGCTGCCCTGAGGGGTATGTGGGAACATTTCGCCTCCCGCCCCTGCCCCCTATCCTCACCCTGCCCCCACTCCCAGCTGAAGTGATTTCACCTCTAGTGCATTGTGTAGCGCTTGCGCTCCGTCATCGCACTAGATAGAGTTGGACTACTGTACAAAATGAGACTATTGCCATGGAAACTGCACTTGGCATATAGCTTGAGCTCATGGCAGCACACTGCATTCAGCTGATGAAGCTTTGTGTGGATATTATCATTATGCAACTGAAAAATGAAGCATTGTACATTTATTTTACTGTCAAAGTCGGCATGAAACTGAAGTTGCGATCGTCTTTTCTTCCCTTTTCCGACGCATATCCGAGTGAAACGGCTTCTTGAATGAGAAAAAATGTAGGGCAGGACTTGATTTTGTCAATGGAGAATTGATTAGATTCTATTGGTCGATCTCATGTGAGTGACAGGTTGTCCCGCCCTTGTGCCATTAAACACATCATCAGAAGAGAAAAGATGTCGCAAGAGGGAGGGGGAGTTATTTTGATTAAAGATTATGAGGACACGTGAATTAAAAAAAAAATTATGATGTGCATGGATGTATCATTTATAATGAACACTGCAATATTCCATAAAAAACAAGAATTGCCTATTTTGATTTCATTGTAAACTTAACCCTTAAATGCATGAATGTTTCACCAATCTTTATTACATATTTGGGTCTTTAGCGACACAGATGCCTGCCTGTCACAATAATATAAAACTCTCCTGATATTAGAGTTACAATTATAGAAGAATAAAATGAAGCATATTTTGTTACCTTTTGGAGCTTGGAAGGGTTCGGTTTGAGCAGGTGTTTTATACCATCATCACTGTCCTTGTCAGAGCTCAATTCCCAGTAAATTCAGCATCTGGCTCATATTCGCAATCTCAAACAAATTCGTCAAAATCAATATTTTGATCGCTGACAGCTTCTTCACCAGAGTGAGTGACAGTGACACTAATATTTGGTTTTTGAACAGTAAATCGCTGAGCCATTTCGAGTTTTGCTGATGATACTTTCTATTATTTTGTTTTCTGCCTGCGGCAACTATGAGTGAAACGTCACTTCATCATTGTGTATCAGACATTGCCACCTTGTGGAATAAAGGTGATTTGCACTTATTCAATTATTGTTGTGCAGAATAAAATATACTCACACTATTTTTTGTACAAAAAATGAATGGGAAAACAGGCATTCTTTTATCGTTTTATTTTTTTTTCTTGTTATATTGTTTATAATGAATTGATTGAGGAATACTAAGAACTGAGATTGATGTCTAACTTTAAAAAATGAATGAGGAGGAGGGTAGTGAATGATATCCCGGGTCACTAAAGACCCGAGGTATGCGTTAAAGGGTTCATGTAAATTTGCTCAGCTTATGAAGAAAGCGTATCTGTAATTACCTTGTTGGATGTTGTACTTCTCTTTCCTCAAACGGCGTTCTATTTGCCTTCTTCGTAGGTAACCGAGCTGAACGAGGCCTTGTCCAACGAAGAGAGGAACCTGTTGTCGGTCGCCTACAAGAACGTGGTAGGCGCTCGCCGCTCGTCCTGGAGGGTCATCTCCAGCATCGAGCAGAAGACCTCCGCGGATGGCAACGAGAAGAAGATCGAGATGGTGAGGGCCTACCGCGAGAAGATTGAGAAGGAGCTCGAGGCCGTGTGCCAGGACGTGCTCAACCTGTTGGATAACTTCCTGATCAAGAACTGCAGCGACACCCAGCACGAGAGCAAGGTCTTCTACCTGAAGATGAAGGGAGACTATTACCGTTACTTAGCCGAGGTGGCCACAGGCGAGAAGCGCTCCACCGTGGTGGAATCCTCCGAGAAGGCCTACAACGAGGCTCACGAGATCAGCAAAGAGCACATGCAGCCCACTCACCCCATCCGGCTGGGATTGGCCCTCAACTACTCGGTCTTCTACTACGAGATCCAGAACGCTCCGGAGCAGGCCTGTCATCTGGCCAAGACGGCCTTCGACGACGCCATCGCCGAGCTCGACACCCTCAATGAGGACTCCTACAAAGACTCAACCCTCATCATGCAGCTCCTCCGAGACAACTTAACACTGTGGACGAGTGACCAGCAAGACGATGAGGGTGGGGAAGGCAACAATTAAAAGTAGAAAACCTCTCTATCTAGTTACATAAAAATGGCTGGTGGACTTTGGCAGCAGCTTTTGCCATGGTTTCCTCTGCAGCAGCAGTTCTTTATTTTTCCACGAGTTTAAAGAAAAAAATATCAAGGGTCGTAAAGGGGGGGCTGAAGTCCTAGTTTGAATATATACAGAAATATATATAGTTGAATGGGCCTCCCTCTTCTTGGTTCTCTTTGACATTTGCCAAAACCACTGAAATGTCAGTCAATCAGCCGGAAGCGGTGGTTGTTGGTTGGGAATGGCAGCCTCACACTGGCATATGGACTGATGTATTTCAAAGGGATGCTGCTTATTTATGTTTTGGGTAGTAGAAATGCATTTCAAAAGAGGGTTAGGTGCTGTTCGAAGGATAGAAATAGTATTAAATGGTTCCAGTATTAGTCACGAGTTGATCTGTTCGAATCATCTTGTTTGCGCTCGATTAATTGAACTGGAAAGCAATTCAATTCGCTATTAGATGGAAGTGCAGTGAATGAAATTGTGTTCTTTGAATGCACCAAAACAGATTTCAGTCATTGTCGTATAATCATAATAATCAGTATGATACTACTGGAACCATTCACTTTTTGAAGGACAGAGACTGATCTGGATGGAAAAAAAGAAAAGATAAAAAAAAATAAAAATAGGACAAATATTGCAGCTTCAAAGTTTGTGGTTTACTTCTGTGTTTAATTTATTTTTGCACTTGCCAAGTATACTGTTTTGTCAGTGTAAGATAATTACAACGATACTATCAATGATTCAATATTGTGCATGCTGGTGATGTATTTATACAATAGCTTGACTTTATTAACTTATATCTTGGATGTTATGTATTCCTATAATTGAAGAGTAAACTGGCTTCTTATTGTTTATTTATAATTTATCAGTTTTCGTTTTGATTTGCTATTCCAAAGTTGTGATTGTTAACAATAAATCGATCTGTTATGGGCGTTGCCGTTGTGACATGGAATGTTTTTTCTTTAGCTAGGCTGATTTTTGAAAAACACTACTGATCACTTAAATGTACCGGTGTTTTTCTTGGTAAATTGTAACCATGACATTGTTAAGCAATGTTTTGCTCTCTGAACAATATATGAGTGCTCTTCTTGTCATATTATGCACATTGAACGTGTGGTTTAAACAAGTGACGTTACCGAATCAGTGTTTCCGTGACCGATTCAGAACATGGACCATAAATTGTCTTTGGCAGTATTTTTAAAAATTCATTTATTTGCCTTTTTTCCTTTCAATATATATTTTTTTTTACTTTTAGCTGTATCCTGAGTGACAATATCTTGAATGTGAATAACTATGTAGCAGTTGCACAAGAGCCAAAATAATTATAACAATAAAAAGACAGAAAAAAAGAACTCAAGTAGTCATAGATGCATCATGTTAATGCTGGTTGTGTGTATTGTTCCTCTATTATTTACTCATGTAAAAAAAAAAAAACAATTACTCAAAATACTGAATTACACCAAAGTCAACTTTCTGTTTGCAATGTGTGCTCAAAGTTCTGTCATTTTTTTTGCCTACTGTATTTGCATTCATGCAACCAATCTAAAGTTAAGCAGCATTGTAAATGATTTAAAAGGTTAGTTCACCCAAAAATGAAAATTAGCCCATGATTTACTCACCCTCAAGCCATCATAGGTGTATATGACTATCTTCTTTCAGACAAACACAATCAGAGATATATTTAAAAATATCCTGGCTCTTCCTAGCTTTATGCGTGGTAGTGAATGGGGGGTGAGATTTTGAAACCCTAAAAAATGCATCAATCCATCATAAAAGTAATCCACACAGCCCCCCATTCAATTCCATTATAAAGCTTGGAAGAGTATGATGGATGGATGCATTTTTTGGCCTTCAAAATCTCACCCCCCATTCACTTCCATTATAAAGCTTGGAAGAGTATGATGGATGGATGCATTTTTTGGCCTTCAAAATCTCACCCCCCATTCACTTCCATTATAAAGCTTGGAAGAGCCAGCATTTAATTTTTTAATTTTTTCAGTATATCTCAGATTTTGTTCATCTGAAAGAAGAAAGTCATATACACCTAGGATGGCTTGAGGTTGAGTAAATCATGGGATAATTTTCATTTTTTAGGTGAACTATGCCTTTAAAGCTCAAGATTCCAACAGGTTCAAACACTGGTGAATCCAGACCAAATAGTTTTTCTCTGCATTGCACCTACTATCCATGATTAGTGTTCAGCACTGCATTGCAGAGCTCACCTCTCCAAACTATAATAATGCGCTTGACATACAGTACGAATGTGTGAATAAGGACTGTATTATTGGCTTTGGTTAGAGTATGCATGCATTAAAAATGATTTGATGTTCGATGAGAGTAGAAACTGCAAAGATATGGCTGACTTTCTTCCTTTGAAGGTCACATGACAAACCTGCATCATGCATGCCTTTAGACATTTCCATTTGAATTCATTATCAGCGTGACTAATTATTTGAATAATTATCTCACTGATGCTAAACTTGGATCTCTTCTGATGTGTGACTCCACATAAATTGCACCTGAAATGACACTTTTATTGCATTCGTTCGATTTCCGTTGAGTTTAGATCTATTTCCTTTTCATATTGCGGAGGTAAAACAAACTTACACGTTGAATTTCTAGCTCTTTCAACATTCTGCTGCAGCCTCCTACAGCAACCCACACCCAGTAGAGCAAGAGATGAATTTCTCTGCTCAAAATGCTCCACAATAACAGCCAATCGCAGGCAGCGTGAGCTGTCATATCCACCAATCCAGTGCATGTTGCTAGGGCTGGAGAAAAAACATCCCCTTTCCCATTGGCACTGTTCAGACATCTAGAACAACCTGCAAAGAGATAAACATCAGAACATCAGAGACACCATTAAAATTCAAGCGAAACCTGTCTCCCCTCGTTCACATCGGGACTCTGTCATGTAGACAAAAGGAGCAAGCCACCATTTTCTGCTGCATTATGATCGGATGCAAGATAGAATGCGTGTCAAATTTTAAAGTGTGCCCTGGTTAAATTGTTCAGATAAGCTTTTCAGATTTGTCACCTCAAAATATATTTAAAGCAATATTTATTTCTATTCTATCAATGCTTAATTGATTGAGACATTCTGTCTAAAGCACAATTGGAATAGGATGTAATACATCTGTTTCTGCCCCTCAAGGGCGTTCATATATAAAGTTTAATATGGAGAAAGAAAAGACAAGAACATTCATTAAAACAATGTACCATCTGCATAAATCCAAATGCCAAGGATTTGTGATGTGCCTCAGTCTAAGATCCCATCTGCCTATTGTAGAAATTAGTTCCAAATCAATAACAGAACATGCCGAGATACATACTTCAATAAAATCCATTGGTAAATGAATTGTGACTTCATTTCACTGTAGGCCACAATTAGCGTTTGAATATTTCACACTTCAGATGAGATAATGATCTTAATTTTTTACTAATGCAGCAAATATGATCAGATATGAGATTACAGTAACAGTTTTACAGCTATCATGTTTTTGAATGCACAGAAAAAGAGTATATTGCTGAGCAAATAAGAATGAAAAAGGGGACTTTTAGGTTTACGCTTACATTCAGTTTTTTGTAACAGCCTTTACATTGAAGCACTGAAATAAAGTGAAGTGTCTCTGAATAGTCCAGAGGGAAGAGGGGCCGCAACACTTCCACTGTTCTTTCATTATGTAACAAGACTATAAAGAGCACTTACCAATGGTTTTGACCTCTCCATCCACGGTTTTTTACAAACTGTCTGCCTGAAAAGGTTATTTATAACATCTAGGGTTGCTAACGAAAATACAACAATAACCTGGAATTAATGCCGTCCCAGCCTTATGACACTGCAGTTTTCTGAATTTTCACAAAATTTCCATGGCCCCCATAATATTTTGTTGTATGAATATTTGAATAAGCAATATATCAAAAGAAAGAACAGAGCCACTGCTTTAAAGAAAGAACATTTTTAGCAACACTTGAATATGCGTAATTTCATTAAAAAAAAGAAGCAACATTTTGAACTGAGAAAAACAACAACGTGCATAAGCAAGGTTTCTAGTGGTTGTTTCTGCTCCTTTTTGCACGTGTTTTGAGCCGGAGATTCTGTACTCTTTCAGAAGTAGTGTAATAGTGCAGTAATGACACAGTATTCGAGTATTAAAGAATTCGCTGTTTAAGGACTACAAGAAACAGCTGGTAGGGACTACAACAAGCTTCTTCCCGGGTTAGTGACATTTACATAAACCCTGGCCCCGAGAACACACAACAAAGGGGGCGAGGCCATGTTGTGCTGCTTTAGAGAAGAGGAAGAGTTGTTGTGTTGAGTATTAGAGCCATGCCGTCATTTTATACCGGACTGCTTCACAAACGAGGGTCATTTCAACACTGGATTTGCACAAAAGATGAACATGATGTCACATGCTAGTCGATGAGTTGAATCAACTCCACAGCAACTACATAAATTTATCCACTAAACATTCAGAAACGTCCAGTTTCATTCTAAAAGTTGTAACTTATTCCTGAGTCTCTCCATCAGTGTCCGACTCCGGTTTGAACAATGTAAGGCTGAACACCGTTACTGATAATCCTCATTTTGGCTGCGTGAGATTCTCCAGCTTTGTTGTTGTTGAGCAACTGAAGCGCGAGCTGTTAAAGCTCCGCCCTCTTCTGGAAAGCCGCCGGGAGCAGCAGCTCAATTTTATGTAAAGGGACACACACAAAAACATTGTGTTTTTGCTCGCACCCAAATAGGGGCAAATTTGCAAGCTATAATAAATGATCTGTGAGGTATTTTGAACTGAAACTTCACAGAAACATTCTGGAGACACCAGAGACTTATATTACATCTTGTAAAAGGGGCATTATAGGTCCCCTTTAAGAATCAAGTATATGTAAACTTTTGAACTGGGTCTTTTGTGTAAAATCAGTTACTATTTTGACTGATTTCGACAGAAGTTTTTATGTAAACTTCTTTTATGTGAGATAGCTTATTTTAAAATAGCTGTACTAAATAAAAACAAAATGATCTCTTTTTAAAATTAAGATTTTGCAAGGGTAAACTTATGACCTCAACTAAATTACTTTTGGTGCAATAAAGTTTATTTTTCACCCAACAAAAAAAAAAGCTTTTGAAATTAATAATAATAAAAAAAAAAACAATGAATTATGATTTTGATCAAGTAAGATAATGATGCCCCACCAAGTTTTCAAAGTCACACAATCCTAGTTGTACACTCCTGAAACATATACTCTATAGTCTTACAAAGTCAACAAAAGTAAAGTATGATACTTAACCTTAGGTTAAGTGTACTCTAATAAAAATACATAGTGCACACCAGGAAAATATGACAGCAGGTAATCACATGAATGCCATATGTTAGGTGAGTTAATTTGTAACCTGAATATTGACAAAGTGAACTGCGTCATTTGACTGCTGTCAAGCGTCACTGAGGAAGAAATTGAAATAATTTTGAAATGCAGCAAGATCACTATAAAGTGGCTGGGAATGTGAGTTATGTAATATGCTCTCTGATCTGAATAGCTCAAATGACAACAGATAAATTGTCCATTAAAAACTGAAAACTGAGTTATTTCACATCCAGCAATAATATGATAAGAATTGGGGGATATTTTTTCAAATAAAATAAAATAAAAATTCTGGGGTGAAATGTGTCTTGGACATATTTTTGAGAGATTTACTCCTCAAAAAAATCTAATTGCACTATTTTGATGTTTGGTAGTTTTTTTGTGGAATACTTTGGAGAGACACCACGAAGTGTGTGTCGAAATATGAATCAAATTAATATGCTTGCATCCTGTGTCCCAAATTACCCATGAGGCTGAACCTCTGATATAAAAAGCCACATTGTAAATTCCAGTGGCCCAATTTCTTTCACATTCTTTCATCATATACCACCCTACAGCTCATTGTGCCAGTCAGGGCAAAGCTGAGTACAGTGGGCCGATTGTAGTGAGACAAAGTGATGTATTCTTTTCAGTTGCTTAAATGCTTGTTTTCTCTTCAGTGTAATGGACTGACACTGTACAGGCAGTAAAGATAAGAACTGTGCTCTGATGATATTTGAGGACTAAACGTTGAACTGTTAAAGAGATAAAGGATAAACATCCTGGCATGTCCCGAGGAGCCAATAAGTGATTCCAGATCATCAATCAGTAACACACCCATGCATCAACCTATAATATGTTTAGCCACAAAAGTATATTTAAACAAAAAAAGTTTTATTACAGTAATGGGCCAGAACAGGTTTTTATGTCTAAATGTCAACTGAGCAATAAAATTAACTGCCATATTATTCTTCTACTGGGCTGAAACTCAAATGATGTGGTATGGATAAAATCCCATTGACTTCCATTTAAATGGAAGTGCACTAGCAACAGCCGACACACCAATGCCTAGTACACCCTAGCATCCGCATAGCAAAGCACACTAGCCAACAACCATTAGAATTTTCTTCAGTTAAAATGAATGCTCTTTGACAGATAAAAACGCTTGATATAATTAAGTTCTGTAATACAACCTGTGATGAAATAAAGATTGTTGCTCATTTGTGGACTGTTAAAGGGTTATCATAACATTAAAGAGAATCAACAGTGGACTTCACTATGTTGACACATCTGTCTGGGCCATAATGGAGCTCTTACATACAGTCTCCCTCACACAGTTATTATTAAAAAAACAGTGGCATACAGAGTCCCTGGGGTTTGTGTTGCTAATCAAAGAACAGCCTCATGGAGGCACAAGAGCACTTTTGTAGTGATTACTAGTGCACACTAAAGGAGCCCAGGGGTCTAAAATTAGGATAGAATTTTTTTGTATTATTTTTTAATATTTAATATCATATATGAGCAAACAATATATTTAATTATAAAACATGTTTTGAGTGGCTGAGAGGTCTTTCCAACAATGTGATATTCTTCCACAGGAACCGTTTCACCGTTTGTATCACTCCGCTTGCAGCATTTCTCACAGCGAGTGTCATGGTGGAGAAGCAACAATAATTTTACAAATACTACTGTTGTTGTGCCACGGAATGTAGTTTTAAGAATTTGAGAATGTAGTTGTTTAAACTTCGAATATGTGGTTTATTTATAAAGATAGCGCCTGTTTGAAAATTTGCTTCGACGTTTGCGGAGATGTGAGCTCGTGGTTGGGTGTCAGCGGTCGTTCAACGCTCATGTATCCCGTCGAGCTGTTTAACCTCGGCAAGTTCTTCTGGAATTTGCCGCTGGCTCTGATGTCTCTATAGTGGTTAAATAAAGCAATAAGCCCCAAAGCCGTGGTTTACAGTGAATTTATAACAGCTAAGGGGTGTTGTTTGGTTGAGTTATACATTTATAAATTCACTGTAAACCACGGCTTCACGGGGCTTATTGCTTTTATAGAAAACGGTTACCACACAATACAAATATTAAATCCAAAAAACATGTATCAATTCAACTTTCATGAAGTAAAATCATTAAAAGGCTTCTTTCCGCTGGAAAAAATAGTCCCTGACCTTGAACAGCAACAGAAGTTACATTTATTACACCATTAGATGGCGGCAAAGATTGTCTTAAAGGGTTAGTTCACCCAAAAATGAAAATAATGTAATTTATTACTCACCCTCATGCCGTTCGTAATCTTCGGAACACAAATTAAGATATTTTTGTTGAAATCCGATGGCTCAGTGAGGCCTCTATAGCCAGCAATGATATTTCCTCTCTCAAAATCCATTAATGTACTAAAAACATATTTTAATCAGTTCATGTGAGTACAGTGGTTCAATATTATAAAGTGACGAGAATATTTTTGGTGCACGAAAAAAACAAAATAACGACTTTAGTGATGGCCGATTTCAAAACACTGCTTCAGGAAGCTTCGGAGCGTTATGATTCTTCTGTGTCGAATCATGATTCGGATCGCGTGTCAAACCGGCAAACTGCTGAAATCACGTAACTTTGGCGCTCCGAACCGCTGATTTGACACGCTGATTCATTATGCTCCGAAGCTTCCTGAAGCAGTGTTTTGAAATCGGCCATCACTATATAAGTCGTTATTTAGTTTTTTTGGGGGCACCAAAAATATTCTCGTCGCTTTATAATATTAATATTGTACCACTGTACTCACATGAACTGATTAAAATAGTCATTGCTCTGACAGGGAGAGTCCTGTTGTGAACACGGAAGAAGATGCAAATGACAAGCACGTTTTCGTAAATTTTACAACGGCTTCGAACGCGGCTCAACCGCGAATTAGAATCAAGGGCCGGAACTATCCGTTTTATAACATGAGATCTAATTCATTTTGGGTATATATAACAGGCAATCTTTGGTCTCATTAATCTGTTATTTGTTCCAGAGCAAATAGTTTTGGCTGAGGGTAAAATTTCACAACTTTATATTTCTCACTGAATTGCTTTGCAACTAATGGCTTGTTGTTTATTAAACATTGTTTAATAATATTTTATATAAATAAAAGTACTATAATAGTATTAAGAAACGGTCTCTGTGTTAGTGATGATTTTGACTTTAGTGCAGGTTACATTGTTACACCATTAGATGGCGACAAGACTTTAGGTCTATGGGTGTTGTAAACAAGGACATTATTTTTAACACCTTATAAGATGCAACCAAATTGACCAGCGTTGTCATGGGAAATCCCCATAACCAAGCGCTGAAAGGATACTATGACAAAGATATCACTTTCCCCAGAGTTTGATGAATATGAGATTGACCTGAAGAATGAATGCTGTATCAGAAGAAGGTAATCACACCCACTCATTCTATCTCTCTTTCATAATAATTTTAGTATATAGCTTATAGCATGTATATATGTATACTGTATATATCTTTAATAAAATGTAGTAGTAAGTAAAGTAGTTTTGTCAAGGAAAGAACAACAAACTCACAATTGGTGCAAAATAACGTTTTTTAAAATTCCAGCTACACAAACATTCTGTGATACCACAGATCAGATACACAGTACAACTGCAAGACCTCAAAAAGACAATAAAACAGCATAAGACCTTTTATATAACACAGACTTCTATACATCTCATGCAAAGTTTTGCTGATTTCCAATTCACAGAAAAGTCATCACTGTTGCTGCCATGCTAATGTCAAATGCACAGATATTTAAAACAAAATAAAAATATGCATTTAAATTAATTTCTTTAAATTTGGCACTTAAATGCAATGAAACACAAATATTACTCTAATATAAATGACTTATTACCAGATTCAGCATTATATTTTAAAGGTACCTCAAAACCTATCTATCATGCTGTGTCCAGTATATAGGATTTTGTAAAATCTAATACAGATGGGAACAAAATAGTCTAATCACACAACTGGACCAATCTAAAAAACGACTTGAGCAAATTCATGAATAAGTTTCATCCTCAATCAGGTTTTCCAGTTCCCCCTCTCTGCTCCCGTTACTGTTACTCCCTCTGCTGTTGGAGACACAGACCATCAAAACATGAATATGTAGTACAAACGCACACTCAAACATGAAGTTTGAAATAATAAAATTAGCTTATTGTCATGATAGTGAGGTGTATTTTGTGATACCTTAAAGGGCGAAACAGTGACATATCCCTGCAGAATTTATTGAGAGAAAGAAGAGCAACATATCAGTGTCACAGGTATTCAGAGCATACAGTACGATGCGACGACATGCAGTGGTTCACTTACAAGGTCAGACCTCCAGGGGCAGACATGGACCTGCCCTGCCTGCGGCTTGGACACTCAAAAGGGTTACTGAAGGAGCGCTTCCGAAGCATGGATTTCACCAGGATCTTAAAATACAGTGCATAACAAATTTTAGATATGCACTGCACACATTTACATTACAGAACCACAACATGGGACTTTTTGATCCAGAACATGGGGCTTTTGAGCTACAGATATTACAGAATGTAGTGAATACTACCATTCGGAATTTTGGGGTCAGTAAGATTTTTTTATTTTTGGTGTCTGGATCCTGGCACTCCTGTCCGTTTCAGTTTCGGTTCAGTGTTGGGACAGGGCCATCCCATTCAAGTTGGAAGGTTTGAGATCTAGGTTTGGGATATTTTCCCCAGAAAATATCCCAAACCTGAAGCAGGTTAGCCATGAACACAGGTAAAAGCCGAGCCACTTTCATAGTGCCTAAAAACCAGGGTTGGCGCAAACTAAACTGAAACATACCTGAGGGTGTACTCACACTAGGCACGGTTGCCTTGTACCGAGCCCGAGCGCGATTGTGGGCGATTGGAAAGGAGCGATCACACTTGTCAAACGAACCGGGCTTTGGGGGTCAAACGCGCTCGGGCACGGTTCAGAGCGCCTAGTGTGAGTACACCCTCAAACTCAGGCCCTGTTTACACCTGGTATTAAAGGATTAGTTCACTTCAGAATTAAAATTTCCTGATAATTTACTCACACCCATGTCATCCAAGATGTTTCCCCCATGTCTAAGGTTTTTGAGGAAAACATTCTAGAATTTTTCTCCATATTGAAGGTTGAAGGTCCAAATTGCAGTTTCAATTCAGCTTCAGTTCAGTCCATGTTCGCCATGGGGCCCCCTAAAGTGTGGGGTCCGGTGCGTTCACATCATTTGCACTGACCTAAGGACGGCCCTGCTCATGTTTTATCTTTATTGTGAGCACACGGTCTGGGTTTTTGTGCCCTCACTGAGTGCTCTTATTTGGTCTTGTATACAGTGCCGTTTTAAGCATGGGCCGGGCCTAGTTCATGTTGGAGGAAGGTTTGAGATCTACGTTTGAGATCTTTTCCCCAGAACATAGCCTACCCCGAAGCAGGTCAGCCATGAACACAGCTAAAAGCCGAGCCACTTTCATAGTGCCTAAAAACCAGGGTTGGCGCAAACTAAACTGAAATATACCTGACTAGCCACCTAAACCGGCTTTATGGTATAAGCCCCTGATCGGATTTTTATGGTTTTGTCAACTCTAAACCTAAACTCAGGTCCTGTTTACACCTGGTATTAAAGGATTAGTTCACTTCAGAATTAAAATTTTCTGATAATTTACTCACCCCCATGTCATCTAAGATGTTCATGTCTTTCTTTCTTCAGTCGAAAAGAAATTAAGGTTTTTGAGGAAAACATTCCAGGATTTTTCTCCATATAGCAGACTTCAATGGTTACCAACAGGTTGAAGGTCCAAATTGCAGTTTCAATTCAGCTTCAAAGGGCTCTACACGATCCCAGACGAGGAATAAGGGTCTTATCTAGCGAAACGATTGGTCATTTTCTAAAAAAAGAAAAAAAAAAACACACAAATGCTCGCCTTGCACTTGCTCTGTGATGCACATTACGTAATGGAAAGGTCACGCATGTCATAGGCAGAAGTACCAACCCAGCAGCAGGGTAGGGTAGGGCGAAAAACGATCTCATTTTCTCCTCCAGGAAATTTTAATTCTGAAGTGAACTAATCCTTTAAGATGCATTTTGGTCGATCAGACCACAAGTGGACGAGAGAGACATTGTTCCCTGTGTGAACTATATCTTTAAAATATCTATTCTTTGTTTTTTTTGTTTTCATTCTCAGAAGTACTCACCACAGCAGACAGGCTGGGAACTAGTTTGACAGAGTTCTGCACCTCCTCCTCAGTGACCTCCACCACTGTGCAGTGCTCCTCCTCCAGGGGAAGGGGATCCGTGCCATCCACCGTCACCCATGGGTGCAACTGCCCACAGAGACCAGATTACAGTAACACTGAAGTTTACATTTTAAAATACTTCTCCGCAATCTTTTATTATGATTTCACCTTTATTTCTGGTAATGTGATTCTAGTTTCAGGGACTTTGTCCAGCATTCTGGTAATGAGCTCCTTCAGCCCCTCACTGATCACAGGCCTGTGCAAACAATACAAAAACAATCACATGGGCTGTTTCAAATGCTTTGAGTAAATGAGGGGGACTTAACCTCGTAAAATGGTTTATCGGTGTTTGTGACTCACTTGTCTGGGAAATCCACTGCCATAGACCTGATCTTATCATGCAGGCCTAAGATGTATTCATCATGGAAAGGACACTGCACAACAAAATATTAACATATTGTATTTGAATAATAATATTGTATTTGATATATATACACAGGTAAATGTCTTACCTTTCCAAAGATGAAACAAAATAGCGTCACTCCCATTGCCCATATGTCTAGAGCCTGAAGCCAATGAGAGTCAATTGTAAATGATAAAGAATCAATGTCTTCACTGTATTTAAACCAGAATATTCTAGAAGTCTTCTAACCTTTCCGCTGAATCTCAGGTCCTGATCGGTCAGAGTTTCAGGCGCCATGAAAGCTGGTGTTCCTGCACTGTTTGACAGGAGAGCATCATTCCCCTCAAACACATTACTGACACCAAAATCTGCTATCTTGATGTGCCCATCATCCCCCAGCAACAGATTTGAGGGTTTGATGTCTCTATGTATGATTTTCTGATAGTGCACTAAAAATAAAGCATGAAACAAAGTACTAGCACCAAACCTCAACGTTTATAGATGACATATGGCAAATTCATAATACTTTTATATACTAGGGAAACTTACAGTATTCAATTCCTAAGATGACATCTCTGAAGTAGAAATGAGCCATCTCTTCCGTTAGTGGACTGTCTGTAGGGACCTCCATCACTGGACTAGGGTCAGGTGAAACAAATTATGAGAGAAAAAAAGAAACTAAAGAAAAATGTGTGATCTATTAGGTACAAATACTCACCCTTTAGGTACCAACTCGAAGACTGAGAAAAGGATAAACGGAATAAATCAAAGAGTATAAAGCAAACTGTTCTATATCGAAGAATAATGACAGAATTACTCACCCATGTGCAAGTTATCCTCAGCTGGATCATCAAGAACCTTCAGTTAAATATCACGGGACAGATGTATTTTGGTTTGTTATTCTTTATAGTAACTACTACAACATATTTGACTTGTCCAGTGAAACATTCTTTTAGAACCAGTACAGATCTGACTCACCTCAACTAATTTAACAACATTAAGATGGTCAAGTTTCTTCAAAATAGCAACTTCTTGATACACTCGGTCCAACAGGCCAGAATGCTTTAAAAGATTCTCTTGTGATCCAATGGAGTCTCTGGAAGGATGTCGACCTACACAACCATCACAACATTAATGTTCTGCAGACATAAGACTAAACTTCATAAGAAAAAAGTCACAAGCTTAAAATGTAAATGTGTATTGCTTACGTGGGAATCCAAACTGCTTCATTAACTTCTTTTTGGATACCAACTTCATAGCCTGCAATAAATATTATATTATATTAATTATATTATATTATAAATTTAAGCCATTTCATTGTGTTTTATAAGCATTTAGTCATTATAATATAATATAATATATTATAAAATAATTTTTTTAACAATTACTATATGTTACAAATGATCATTTTATCACTAAATGCTGACAGAAAAAAAAACACAATTTTACAACACATTTACTTACATAATACTGGTCATCATCTTCATTATGTGCTAATTTGACCACCCCATATGAACCCTGGGTAAAAAGGAAGGTTACCAGATAACATTATGTTTATATTTATGCATGTGTGATCTTTCCAACCAATCATATCATATTTAAAACAATCACCAACCTTTCCTATTTCACTCTTTAACTTGTACTGGTTTAGCTGGACACAGTCCTGTGGGTAGAAAAGGATATATAGTCAAACCAAAAATGATTCAGACATTTTTTTTTATATTTTTGATATATTTTTATTAGTGGGTGCAGGACACTATAGTTCATTTATATAGGTGAGGATAGCAAAATAAAGTAAACTGTGACATATTATACCCAAAAATTCTTCATACAGTGGACTACCAATAAAATTTATAAAAATTTTGAACCAAAAAGTATTCAGACACTTTGACCTGACTATGTTTTGCTTAAGTGTTATCTGACATAATTAAGATACATTTTTTTCTGACACAGTTTATCTCTGAGATCGTGTCATATTTTATTACCATTTTTTTAAAAACTATAGTGAATAAACTGTATTAATGAATGAAATGTTCAAGATGTCTGAATAAATTTTGGTTTTACTGAATATTAGGGGTCGCAATATAGCGATATTAAAAAAAAAAAAAAATTTGATATTTCATTACACTCATGTTGTGTGTTAATCATTGGCCAAAAAAGAAAAGACACAAAATTTAAAAAAAAAAAGAAAAAAGATTAATTTGTTCCCCATAAACTTTTAGTAAAAATGATTTTTCAAGGTGCTAAATAAAATGAAGACTTTTTACAAGAAAATACTATTTTAGTCTTTCTGCTTCAAAACTTTGTGTTTATTAATTTAGTTGTGAAATTTACTAGCAATTTCAGAGTGAAAATTATTTCAAAGTAAATCTTACAACACTTTTGTTCAGTGTAGAAATTGCGATAATATCCTGAATTCTTTTGGCCACAATCATGTAATGAAAATCTGATATTGTGACAGCCCTTACATAATGAATTTCAGTAACAATGCCATATTTTGCTGAACATACTCATTGATGGTCAACAATCTGAGGTAACATGCTGCAAAAGTCAAAAATCTCATGCCCGACTCACATCACCATCAGAGATAGACACCCGCTTCGATTCAATAGTGGGTCTTCTGGCTATTCTTGGGGTGAAGCCATTCACGTAACTTGATCTCTCTTGGAGTGACATCTTGCGATCAGAGAGATTGAGGCGATGTGGGGTGGTCCTGTGTCCATTTGGAGGGGTCAGTCTGTTGGCAGACACATTCATGGCTGCTACCATGTCAGCCAGTTCAGCATTATAATCAGGGTCCAGATCCATCCTGTTGGCTGTGTCGGCACTCATGAGTGTCCTGCCTCTGTCTGAGCTGCTTATAACAAAGTACACATCTCAATGGACATCGCGGAGTCCAATGTCTTCAGAGAGTCCATGACAACCTCAAACTGTTACAGCAGAACAGGATAGTTGTGTTAGAGACAACAATAACAATCACACTCACTGCCATTTCACAAGCCCTGTTTTCTTTAGACAACAGAGCGTGTGTTAAACATTTTAAGCCACATCTCAGGCTATATGTAGAATTCAGAAACTCTTGTTTTTAGCGACACCGGTGGCTGTTAAGTGAACTGCGGCCAGCAACTTATTGCTCGTGCTCGCACTAATGCGCACGAAACGTACAAGACACTGGACTTTATTCAGTCAAGGCCCCGATATAGGCTACTAACGGCGAAGTTGTGTTTTGTTCTTTGCTTAGACGTAAAGTTGGAAATACCTTTGCAGCGATATACTGTTAACGAACATCCAGACACCACCCACGCTGCTGAGAGTGACGGTTAGATAAATGTTAATATGCTCTGCGCACTTTCCTCTAAATAAAAAAAAACGCAACAAAGCTGTGAAAAAGCGGCAATTGATCGTAGCGATGTGGATATGTTTGCACCAGCTCTGCAATCCACCGGCATCATGTCGACAAATGAGGTAAATAAAATTACACTTATGATAGTTTGATTATAAAGTGTATTTGAGAAGACTGTATAGATCTGACTATGTTTGAATTAATCCCTTTTCTTTTCTTCAAGGAAGTCGGGGAAGGTCTCGTTTTTTTTTTTAAAGTTTCGTTACAAGCTTACAACTTCACACATTGGCGAAAAAATAAATAAAATAAAATAAATAATTAAAAAAATCGATTAATACATGAAAATTTTTACATATAGCCCTCAAATATGCTTATCTGTACTGCTATTATGTAAGCACAAAAAATGAAACACTGCTAAAGAGAATAACTTATAAACCATCTGTTTTCCTTCTATAAACATGCATAAACAGAGAAAATATGTTGTAAAATAGTCAGAATAATGGCTTCATTAATGAGGAGGCACAAAAATAAAAGCTAAAATGATCCAAAACAATAATCAAATTTGTGGTTCTGTCTGATTCATGGTTATTATGGTTAACTAAACCCATAAAAAAAATGTATTACTTGAAATAAAATAAACATTAACTGAAATTAAAACCCTTAAACGTATTTTATTTCAGCTAATTACTACAGCAACATGATATTTTCATTTAGTTTAAGTTGAAGTATTAACATAATGAAGACTAAATCATATCGACATATAGACAAAAGTGAATAAAAATGACAAAACACAGCAAAATCACTAAATCCAGCTAAAATTAAAACATAAAATCTAATTCAAAATATTAACTATAATAGCAGCTCAATTATTCTAAAATAACACTATAATAAAATCCTAAGAAACATTCTAAACAAATCAGTCTAACCTCATACATCATATTGGTACAGAAATAATCAACGCGTTTAGACAATTAAATTATCTTGTATACAACAAACGTTTATGCAACAACAAAGCATTTGAAAAGTGAGTGACCTCAGTCAAGAAAGCATTATTTGTACAGGTTTCTACTTTTTCTTATAGTATGTATAGGGGTTGTAATTACTTACATAGAGCAACATGAATTTGTATTGCCAGCCATAGTGTTGCATGCTCTTCCGCTCATCAGGCAGAAAACACCTTTGAGTCTCTGAAGCCCGGAGGTCTCCAGACTCTTTGGGATCACAGAAGCAAAGAGGATTAGCTAGCATGGTCACATTTAGTCTACCGTGGCTATATCTAATCCAAAAGACTGTTTACTTTAACTGGCTGCAGTCAGTGAAAGGACATGAACAACAGTCAAGCTACGTCATACTGGGGGGCATGTGTGGTAATGCCTGGGTAAGTACCTAAGGTGTGAACACCCGAATTATGACAAGTTATTCCTGTTGCAGGGTGGTTTGGAAATGAATGACTTAGTGACTAAGTGCTTGAACCTCTTGAAGTCAAAGTATAACAGGATAACACTTTAAGGTTGAAGTAATATAAACTTGAAACAGTGGGAAAGAAGATCAAGTGTTACGTAACCTCATAAAGAACATGCTACTGGACAGCAAGATAGGATTTAATCCAAAACAAAGATGTCATGTCAAGCTCTTTATAATCAGAGCGTTGTCTGTCTTGCGAGTTTTAGAAGGCATTTGTATTCATCATTGTATCTGTTGGGTGCCTTTGCCATTTCAAATTTATTTGAATTTTAATCAAAATTAAAGGGTTAGTTCACCCAAAAATGAAAATTCTGTCATTAATTTAGATATAAAATAAGATATTTTTGATAAAATCCGATAGCTCAGTGAGGCCTCTATTGCCAGCAAGATAAGTAACACATAAAATAATTAACTTCATGAAGCTTCGAAGCTTTACGAATCTTTTGTTATGTCATAAGTGATTTGAAACTTCAATAGTTCACGTGACTTTGGCAGTTTGATACACGCTCCGAACCACTGATTCGAAACAAAAGATTCGTTAAGCTTCGAAGCTTCATGAGGCAGTGTTTTGAAATCGTCCATCACTAGATATTGTTGAATAAAGTCATTATTTAGTTTTTTTTTGATGCACAAAAAGTATTCTCGTCGCTTCATAACATTAAGGTTGAACCACTGAAGTCACATGCACTGTTTTAAAGATGTCTTTAGTAGCGTTCTGGGCATCTGAAAGTGTTAATTATCTTTCTGCCAGTTGAGGCTTCACTGAGCCATCGGATTTCATTAAAAAATATCTTAATAAGGGTTCCGAAGATGAACTAACCCTTTAATGAAAAGTATGAAAAGTAATATGTTTGAATATAACTAAATGTAAAGTAACAGGGTTGACGATAACCATGTTGACAGTTTTATAATTCATTTGGCCATTATTATGTTGCGTTTGTGGTCTTATTAGAAAGAGGGTTTTTAAATAACAGATTGTTTACTACAGAAAATCACAGTAACAGGGTTGACAAATTTATTGTCTCTTTAGACAAACCTTACAAAATTAATTATAAAATGCAAAAAAAGTGGAGACACTTTATTGTTCTTGCAACATTTACGTCCTGAAAGGATGATGATGTCATTATGAGTTTGGTTTGTTTATAAAATAGGTGGAAAAAAATGGTAACAGGTTTGAATAGTCTTTTAATAATACATCACTAGATAATAAATATAATAGCTATATGTCCTATAAGTTTTATATTTTACCAATCAAATGTGCACATTTGCTAATGTAACAAATGGAATTTGTATATAATTAAGTAATTATAAGTAAATATTCTACTGTTTAGATACAAGTTATCTGTTTCATTTTTTGGAATGTGTAAATAATGATAAAAGAAGCTTATCATCTTCTCTGCCTATCATAACAGACAGTAAATGTGGGTGATTCTTTTATAATTATTGATGCATTTCATAGAATGAAACCTAGATAACTCATATCTAAACAGTTGAATGTAGATAAATAATACAAGTAATATTTTCTAAAGTTTTTCTAAGGTTATTCTAAATATTCTAGAGCTGTCCGAGGTGCTGAAGGCCCACAGAAGCCCTCATTTACATTTATAAAGCGTGTAAGAGAATGTGTAGTTCTGTGCTGGTATATGTTGGCTACAGTGTAAGCTCAGAAATCCCTAGTAACCAACCTCTCTGGAGCTTGTTATCATGTTACAAGATGTACAAATGCACCGTGACCTCAGAGCACCAGTAGCTCAAGTCCCGGGTGAGAGGCAGTGTCTTTATAAATGGGCTGCAATGCCTCATGAAGGGGATTCAATGCTAAATTTGGACTATCTCAAGTGTTTGAACACTGCTCAGCTTCTGGAGCTCTTGGAAGACGAGGAAAGGATGCGAGAAACTATGAGGGTCAATTCAAAGGTACCAAACCACAAGTACGCCATCAAGATTTTACATGTATTTTGCATTTGTACATGACTTACTTGATCTGAAGGACTTGCCTGCAGTTACAGCATCTTCAGAGGTGTAAAGTGATCTCGATGGCATCCAACTGTTGGCTCGCAGAGCAGAATTTAGCACATCAGCCACGTCTGAACAACTCTAAAATTCTCTTAGCTGAAAAGTACCAGATTCTTGGTCAAATGGTGTCTTCAATGCGGCGCAAACAGAGAAGGCTGGGTAAGTTCTCCGAGTGGTGAGATTATGCTTGTAATATGATGTTTTTTTCTACTGTACAACTGATGTAATGCTTCTTGTGCCACATGCAGAAACTTTACAACAGAAACTCAGCCTTAGAGCGATTCATAAACTTATTAAGGAGAAGACCAATCAGTCCTTACGTCAGTCTGAGGTACATCTGAGATATGACTCATGAAATGCAGATTTGAAAAACTTAAGTTATCATTTCAAAGCCTTGATTGAGATTTCCATCTTCCACTCTTCAGAATCTCTGGCTAAAGTTCACAGAAGGAAAACTTCTGCTGACAGATTTTGTGGAATCACTTCAAAACTCTCAGACGTTATGCCACCGTCATCTTATTCAAGCTGAGAAGATCCAGAACCTCATCCTACAAGGACAAATATACAATCAAGATGTTGATTTTTCCCGTCTCGGGCATCATCCACACTTCGGGTACTCACCAACCGCGATCAATGTTTTCAGTGGCCTCTATCCTGTTATCTTACTGCCTGGTTTCCAGTATCCTCATTTATCTCCGACATCATATCTTCCTCCTCTAAAGCATCATGGCTGTGTTGATATATGCTCGACTTTGATATCCAAAAATGAATGGAGCCATAAACAAGGTTTTTGTAAATGCACTGAGACTCGCCAAAGGCCACAAAGACACGCTGCTTTACAGCCACTTGACAAGATTCAACCTAACATTCACCAGACTCCCTAGTAAAGTTGTGCTGGTGATCCAGAAACTCTAAATTATTTTTAAAACCATTTTGTTTCTGAGATATATATGTTTATGAGATATATATATGGTCACACTTTAGATTAGGGTCCAATTCTCACTATTAACTACAACTTTTGCCTCAAACTCCTAATTAATGCTTATTATTAGTTAGTAAGGTAGTTGTTAAGTTTAGGTATTGGGAAGGAGTAAGTGGAGTAAGTTTTAGTTTATTTCAGTTTAAAAATGATTGTCCATTTCATTTCAGAAATTCTATTTGTCATCATTAATGTATAATGTGACTGACTGTTCTGGTCTTTAAATATATTATTATATATAAAATAATATTATATATTATAATATGTTAGTCAAATAAATACAACCATTAAAAAATATTAACTAAACATTGCATTTTTATCATCAAAGCCTACTTTTACAGTTTAATAACTGGTATGGTTAATAGTTTTCAAGCATTATATTTAGCCTAATTTGCTGCCATTCTCTATGGCTTCGAGTCTATCAATTGATTCATTTGGTTTAGAAGAAGGTCAGCATGAGGTCCAGTTCCTTGATCAGACTCATCTCTCTAATTAGAGCTCATTAAACAGGCTGAGAGGGTAAAGAGAGGCTTTTGTCTGACCGTTGGCTTCTTTTGTCTCTGGATAATACTTTGGTTACATCACTGTCAGTATGTGCTATTGTCTGCAGCAGCTCAAATTGGGCAATTTTCTCATCTGTCAGCTAAATGCTTAAAGCCTTTGAGCAGCTCAGTCTGACAGCCTTTACCTGCCATAGACAACCAACAATGTAAAACTAAATAGTGAAAATGGGACCTTCAAAAATAATTACCCGTATATGGAAATACAAAAATTAATTACAAAAATAGTTTATTACTGTAAATAAACAACTTTTTTAATGCTTACATTATCCAAAAATCCCATTAGAAAACCATATTGCATTATGTAAGAAATAAATAAGCATCAAAAATGCATATACTTTAAATACAAATTAAAAAAAAACAAAAAAAACAAGTGCACACATAAATCAGAAGAATGTACTAACTTCCTTCTGTAAACTTTGAAGCAAATATTTTAGCAATTCTTTTGGTCTCTTCACTCCTCTGTGATGGAGGGATGCTGGGTCTTGATCGAGGCATTCTTCTATATAGATTTACAGTCTCCTAAAAGAAAGAATTTTGAATGACAAAATCATGACAGCTTTAAATTCAATTAAATAATTTTACAAATAAGAAAGATTCATGAACTTTGGAGATTGTTCACAATATAAAGGTCATAGTGGACCACATTTGAAAGTGTATTCACTCATATCTACTGAATGATTTGATCAATAGCCTAGGATGACCCAGAGGCTTTTCAGTTTTTTTTATATAGGCGTAAATGGAATATATATGACCAACAGATTAGATGAATGGATGGATGGACAAATAACTAACTAACTAACTACTTGCCATAAATAAGAAAAAAATGAACCATCCTGGGAGAGGTCACAGGATTATTATTGTTAACTAAAACTATTAAACATTTCTCTTAATTGAAATAAAGCTGAAATAAAATGAATATTAGCTAAAATTAAAATTGAAATAAGTTTAAGTTGAAGCACTAAAATTATTAACTGGAAATAAATAAAAACTAAAATGAACTAAAACAAGGGATGCACAATATATCAGCCACCATATCGGTATCAGCCGATATATGTTCATTTTTAATGTTATCGGCCCAATAAGAAAGCTGCCAGATAATGGCTTATTTCCTTCAGCTGAGACACTTCAGATGTACACTGTTTGCCATGATGGTTTGAATTGCTTGAAATATGATTGGAGTCACTTCAAAAAGGAAAATAGAGTGCAACATGTGTGGCAGAAATCTGTCATATAGGCTACATGAAATTATAATGAGAACACTATAATTGTGTGCTTTGGACATGGCTTTAAACGGTGGGGCTTTTGTTTTTGTAATCAGGCTCTCAAAAATTATATAAAAATTTGGATTTAGATTCATTGGCCAATATATCGTTTATCGGCTTTCGAATATAAAGATTTATCGGTATCGGCCAGAATTTTCATATCGGTGCATTTCTAACTAAAACTAAAATGGAAATATAAATAAATTAAACCTTAATTTNAAAAAAAAAAAAAAAAAAAAAAATCACATTATATCACATCATGAAATGATTTAGGCTAATTCTAAAATATTAATAAATCCATAATAAAAATAAAAACTAAAATAACACTGTCCTGGGACTATCTCCGTACTTATATTCTCTGACAGTTTCAGAAAAGAAAATAACGATAAAGAAGAAAAATTATAAGAAAAACAACCAAATGCATTAACTGAAGTATCTTCAGTACATTAATTAAATCTGAAAAAGTATTGTTTTATCTATAATCTATAGTCTTTTACCAAATGGTAGCAGTGTCTGTATTGAAACTTCTAAAAATGGGAGAGTACTCACAGATTCAGATGCTGCTGATGGAAAGACAGGTGCCATCCTCAAAGCCCTCATAGACGCCTCCAGATGGTGCGCCGATAAGAAGAAATTTGGAATCTCTACAGATTCCGAACTGCAAGGAGGGGTTTAGCCAAAAATAACACAGATATCAAGTAATAAAAACAGCAGTTTAAAGAATAATCACCAGTCAATGTTAAATTTTTTAACACTTGACCATAGACTTCCACTGTAAATTCACTTATAATCAGGGCTGGACATTAACACCTGCCATCCTGCCAAATGCGGGTGGATTTCAGCAGCATTATCGATTTCTCGATACATATCGATACTGAAATATCTGAAACGCTTCCAATACTCATTTTCCACAGAATAAATACACGATACCAGCTGCGCTTTCTCCCTCTCTTATCTCTCCGACAGCGAGTTGACACACAAACCCGCCTTCCCTCACTCACTCATTTCATTTGCTCCAGATGAACATTGTTGGTGTTACAGGGCTTGAATTTTGCCGTAGGATTGCGTGTATAATGCATAATTTTACTCATTTCCGCAGATTTTGTGCTCATGCCCAAAGTGCGTACACATAAAGCTGCCTTTCAGTACTGAATTAAGTTCTTTTTCACTGCTTATTGTGCTTAAATATTTAAATACACACAAAATAATGTCAAAATTGCGGTCTTGGCGAGTATTCACGTAAACACAGTCAGTTATGTTTTAAGTGAACATAAAAAGTTGAGAAAGAAAATGCATGTGTAACAGTATAATGGATCTGTGCGTCAGGTCTTAAAGGGACAGCAGCCTAATATACCTGCTGCCAAATTATGAGATGATATTAAAAATATCTATATGGTAGTTTTTCCCCATGGTATCAATGTCAAATTTGTGGCCAGTGAAAATGCTGAGTGGCTAGTAACTTTGGAAAACCACTAGCCACAGTGACTGGTGAGCAAAAAAGTTAATGCCAAGCCCTGCTTATAATGTAAGTCTATTGGGAAAGTGACAAAACTGTTTTTGTTGGTTTTCACAAACTGAGGCACAGAGTGACAATTTTCAGAGGTAATCAACAGCATGCCACATATGCTCTCAAAAGAAAAAGCTGTTTTGTGACATATAAAGCTTGGAAGGATACGGTTTTGTTCTCCTCTTGACACTTTTATCATCTGTTTCTGAACCAGACTCTGTAGGAGGAGGCGAGTTTGGTTTCTCATCCCTTTCTTCAGGCCCACTGTTACTTAGGTCATAATCTTCAACCTCACTAATGCTAGAAAGAGCATCATCTCCATCCAGACCATCTGGAGAGGGCTGCTGTTCCCGATGATCTGTGGCAATAGCTCTTTCACTCCTAAATGTATCCAGATCAGTTTCAGATCCTTCACAGATATCTGAATCAGAATCAACGCCTTGTAAATCACAAGTCGATGACTGCGGGTTAACACCTGGAAAAAGTTCTCTGCCGTTTCTTTCCTCTCCTTGAGTGTGGATGGTGTCGTCATGCAGTAACTCCAGACTCTCCAGAGATCCCATATCTGGGTCAGACAGTAGGCTGGTCCAGGGACTGGTTCTGTCTGTGACTGAAGTGACCTCATTGAGAGCTCGAGGCTGTATTAAAGTTTCCTCAAAGTCTTCGTGCTCATCCTCGTCTTTATCCTCTTCTTTACACTCATCTTCATCAGATTGATCAGAGTGATTGCTGGAGCTGTGATGGAGCTTTTCATCTTCAAGTGCAGCTGGTGGCTGTCTGATCTCTGCAGGAGGAGGAAAGCTGATGGGCGAGACTTCATCTTCATCCTCCAACAGCATGTGTGAGTCTTTATGAAAGCGTGGCTCTATCTCACAGCTGTCAGAGTCCGATAATATCAGCTGATCAACCACCGAGGTTAAACGCTCATCAACCGCATCAGGAGTGATGAACCTTTTGTGGGTAGTTGGTGCTTCTTCCATCTGGTGTTCACTTAAGCCTGATTTAAAATAAATACAGTATTAAAAATATTGCTGCAAGCAGCAATTAAGGGGTCAAGCACAACAGAAGCAAACAAAGAAGCTAGCAGCAGACCAACAATGTCATAATGGACAATGATAGCAACTGAGACAAAGACACTGCATGTCAATTTTGAAGTCAGACCAACAGTGCTGTAGTTAGAGCCAATTTCATAAGGATGTCAAATTTGTTGAAAATATCTCATTTCGTTTAGGAGTTATAGACATTTATATGTATGAACACAAATTACCCACACCTGACTTTGATTGCATTTTTTTTTGCCACTTACTATCAAAATTTCGACATTTGGCATTTAGCATAATCGATCATAATCAATGACCTATGTTACCGATTTCACTAAGGTGGTTTCATCTCGATCGGAATAACGGTTTCTAAGATATTCGCGAATGTTGTTTAAACGCTAAATCACAATGTTGCACTAACAATAAGGCAAAACCTAGCATGTTTGGTGTCGTTGGACTCGGCAAGGATTCAGGAATCCATGGAGATGACTTCCGTGAAAATAAGTCAACCACATCTAAAGTTATAAGCATGTAAATAATTTTTTGGTCCAAAAACTTCTCAGACTCCTCCAGGGCATCGTGCCGATGACCCATACAGAGTTTTGTAATGATACATTCATGTGTTCGTAAAATACAGCATTTTACTACAAAATTCAAAATGGTCGACGCCCCAAATCTAACAAGTATCTCCTGACCAGTAGGTGGCGCTGCGGCGAAACGCAGCATGTAACCTCAGGTCATGCTTGTGATGACATGGACAAAGTTTGGTCTGAATACGGTAAAGCATTGAGGAGATACAGCCTTACGTCCATTTTCGCAAGCGCTACTTAAATTCACACGTTTTTTGAAAACGGTTTGACAAATCACCTTGAGTTCCACAACTTGGTCTGAAGATGATCTGGTTCAATTTTAGTGAAAATTGGAGCAACGGCCAAGGAGGAGTTTGAAAAATTAGGTTTTTCGGAAAATTCAAAATGGCGGGAAAATTTTCATGACGGAACATGACGTCATAGGGTCGAATCGTCTTAAGGCCAGACACCACAGGTGAATGATTACATTGAGATCTGCATTTTTCTATTGCAAGTTTTCTGAAATGTTATGTTTAAATATGCACTAATTTGCATACATTTCTAAAATAATCTGAACGTTGGATAAAAGACAGGATCAAAATTCTAGTTAAAATTCGGCATGTTAGAGTCAAAGGTTTTTACAGAAGGGATTTTGGATATCTCTTTTTATCACTCCATAAACCAGAAAAAACTGTCAACAGCCAGAAAAAAATTATACATGAACAAACCCCTCTGAAAAAAAAAAAACTGAAGAATATAGATAGGAATAAAACTGTAAAGTTTGGTGTATGTACTGTAAGTGCTGCCAAAGTGGAGATTTCTGACTCATTTTGAGAAAATGGGCTTTAAAGATATGTACTGGAATTGAAATATAAAAAGATACACTTACAAGTATATTTTGGATTTCTTTCCACTAGTCTGAAAAAAGACTATGAAAGGCTCAAAATCTCAAAATTAACAGATGCATGAAAAAAAAAAAAAAAAAGAGTTTTTGCCTGTAGTGTCTCGCCTTAAATAAAACAGGAAATCACACAAACCGATAACTACTCACCCTTTATGATGTTATTGACCTCTCCCACCAGCTGACTGGACTTCAGTAGGAGTTGTGTCGTGTCCGTCTCAGAGTCCCTGTGCTCTTCCTGCCTGGAGGTTCCTCTCAGCTCACTCAGCTTTGGGAATGTTGGAGTGGACAACTTCCGGCTGAAATATCTTTGAATATCATCCAGCTCACAGAGGTTTTTCCTTAAAATGCAACAAAAATTCCATTAATAATCAAAATGACAGCCAAATTGGAATGAATCAATTGGCAGTCCAAATAAAAGTCTAGATCTGAAAAATTATTTTGAAGTGTAATTTATTCCTGTGATGGCAAAGCTGAATTTTCAGCATCATTACTTCGGTCTTCAGTGTCACATGATCCTTCAGAAATCATTCTAATATGCTGATTTAGAAGCATTTCTTATTATTATCAATGTTAAAAACAGTTGTGCTGCTTAATATTTTTGTTGGAAACTGTTTTCTGAATTATTTGATGAATAGAAAGTTCAAAAGAACAACGTTTTAAAATAGAAATCATTTGTAACACTGTACATGTCTGTACTATTACTTATGATATGGTTTCTCTGACATTAAATGCCAGTCTTTGAATGCGCATAACTTTTATTTGGAATACATGTGTTGAACATACATGTTTGTATTTCATATGGACTCTGATAATTATCTGATGTGACATCTTAACCTTTCAGCCAGGAAGTGGAGGACAGTGTGGCTACCTGAGGGCAGAGAAGAGTGTTGAACTGGATGGATGGGAATCTCCAGCCAAGGAGGAGCAAGATGTTTTCTCACCCTCATGCAAAGTCTGATGGAACATTCTTATGTTGTCCATGTGCTCATCGTGGCGATCTGTCACACTGGATCTGACAAAACATCCCCATAGATTTTATTTCAGATAGTAAATCTGATAATAAGGCAGATTCTATTTCATTGTCCCTAAATAAATACCTGTCAGAGAGCAGTCTTTCAAAGTGATCAGGTGGTGTGTTGATCCTCTGCTCTGAGAATCTACTAATGTGGCTGGGGAAGCTGCTGTACATAGCTGTTGTATGATAGCAGAGTGGAAGTGCACTAAAGAGAGCCTGCAAAAGACAGACAACCATCACCATGTGTGATAACAGTATTGACATTTTCAGGTGGAAAAAAATGGTTATTTATTTTTATACACTACCGGTCAAAAGTCTGATCAAAAGTTAAAGTCTGGTCAAAAGATAACCCACATTTTTGAATGGTAGTGTATAACAGTTTCCACAAAAATATTAAGTAGCACAAAAATGCTTTCAACACTGATAATAACAAATGTTTCTTGAGCAGCAAATAAGCAAGAAAACAAAATCCATGAATGGCTTACACTCGAGTCTGGAGCAACAGTCTCGTGGGCCGTCTGTCTCTGTGCCCGGAGGTCATGTACTGCCCTAAGAGGAGACACAGACACCTTTAGCTGTCCCTGACACTGCCCGCTGAAATCAGTGATGTTATACCAGCCACAAACTGACTGAAATCCTGACAGAAGTGGTGACAAGTCTACAGACACGAATCCAATCACCCGTTCGACCTCTGCAAAGGAAAATACATTGTAAAACAAGCCATTTACATTTTCTGAAGAAAATATGAGTGGTGCCTGCCTTTGTAAAACTTGCCACAATGCTAGGGGTGTTGTGGATGATTGCTATGTGTAATTACCTCCTTTATGCCAAACTTTAAAAACCAAGGACTGCTGGGGATCCAAAAGTAGCTCCTTTGACAGACTGAAAACAAGAAACAGCCATGTGTTTTAAAGGGATAGTTCACCCAAAAATTAAAATTCTGTCTTCATCCTGTCGTTCCAAACCCGTAAGACTTTCAAGAACACAAATGAAGATCTTTTTGATGAAACCCGAGTGCTTTAGACAGCTACACATCTGACACTTGACACTTTAAAAAGTTCATAAAGAGATCATAAAACTAATTCATATGAATTGAGCGGTTTAGTCCAAATTTCCCTAATGAGACTTGATCGCTTTATATGATAAACAGATTTAATTTAGTCTTTTATTCACATATAAACATTCACCAACTCACACATCTGATATGGTAAACGGAAGCTCAAGCATGCTTGCTTGACGTGTGAGAACCAATGAGGTTCATTCTCGTGTTACGCAGCACGTTTGAGGTTCCACAAGAGCCAATGAGTTTCATTCTCGTGTGTTACACAGCATGTTTGAGCTTCCGCGAGACGTTTGTTCTCGAGTGTCAAGCAGGTTTGGTTGAGCTTTTGTTTATGTTCAATGATCAATGTTTATATGTGAATAAAAGCCTAAATTTAATTGTTCAGTTCATATGGATTAGTTTTACAATCTCTTTATGAACTTTTTGAAGTGTCAAAGTGTCAGTTGCGTAGCTGTCAATGGAGGGACAGAAAGCTCTCAGATTTCATTAAAAAGATTTTTATTTGTGTTCCGAAGATGAATGAAAGTCTTACCCTCATGTCGTTCCAAACCCGTGAGTAATTAATGACAGAATTTACATTTTAGTTTGAACTATCCCTTTAACATGGACCCTTTTCACATTTCCAGGGTTCTCGGAAGCGGTAGTAATAATAGTTGGGTAAACTTCTATAGTGGTGAACGGGACACGACCATTGCGTTTCCATTTGCTCCAATAGCAAAAGGAAAAAAAAAAAACATGATAGCATTTCTATTAGATTAATTATATTGGTTACATCCCATAGCCATTGTATTAGACGCACTCAACAGCCTTAACTTTCCTAGATTTACAATATTAATAACTGTGGAAATGCATAATCAATCACAGTTTGTGAAAAGGGTCCATGAGAATTGCATGAGGAATGTTAAATGGGTTTACCGGCATTCTTGCTGGTGGTCCCACACAGGGCAGTCACTGTCTTTGATCAATGCTGTGGTCACTGTGCCCGGGGCATCGGTGGTGGCGTAAGAAACACAGCAACTAGGCAACCCTCCACCCCGCTCAGCGAGAGGACAACCTGAGGAAGACAACAGCATTAAAATGTTATGAAGTCAAGGTACTTTCAAATGAGAATGAAGCAAATAAGTTATTCTACCCTTCAGACTCAGATGCATGGCTCTGTCCACAGTAACATTGGCTGTGAAGGTGTCCTCATTGTTGAGTTCTTTAGATGGTGGAGAATCAGATCTCACGGCTGATTTGATGAGCTGTTTGCTGGGGGATTGAGATTGAGATTGTATGTTGGGGAGGCCTTCTTCCTCCTCCTCTTCTCCTGAACTGTTGAGCTCCTCAATGGCTTGAAGCTCATGTGGTACAGAGTCTGTTATCACAGTGATATGGACTCTGACAGCAGCACCACCCAGGTTTACAGCAGAGCGCTTGAACAGAGGATACACACCTAAAACGAGAGAGAAAGCATTAGCCAGAGGAGATGAAATAAAGACTGAAATAAAGATGAAATTTTACGTTAAATAAAGGGGAAATCATCATGTGGTAACACTGTTGCTGTATAATGATTTTTATAATGATTATATAATATGCCAGCATAGTATTATATTATAAAGCATTACAAGATTTCTATCTAATTCATTAAATAACAGTTTATCTATAATATCTAATTTAGTAGCCATCTCTCTAAAGAATGCGCCTTGATTGCTTTAAAATAAATATAAATATAAATGGTCATATAAAACTAAATTACAATTGTTTTTGACTAATATCATTGTGAACTAAGGGAATTTTTTTTTAAATTTAGCCCCTTTACAGGTAAAAAACAAAAAGATGAAATAACTACCGCTGATTGTTTGGTGGTGCTTCAAGGTCCCAGCAAGAGCAGAGAAATCCACAAAGGCAGAGCCCACCAGACGGTCAGCGTTATGAGGCCGGACTCTCTTCTCCTTCCCAAAGGACACCCACAACTGCACCTCCAGCTTCTCCTCCCTCAGGTACCAGCGCAGGGGTTGAGTCCTCCTCAACACCACGCTTCTGCTCCCCTGAAATGCCACCGTGGCTAAATCCTCTTCTCCCTCGCTCTCTTCTGGAACAGGATGTCTAAGTTCTGAGCAGAAGGTCTGCTGGTCATACAGTTTGTATCTGTAGTAGCAGTAGGTGGAACGCTGTAAGTTTTCATGTCCTGGCAGCAGCAGGCAATGGATGGGCAGCCACACTCTAGGCATGGAAAGTGATAATGCCAGAGACTTTGTGCTTTCTTCCAAAGTATCTTCATCCTCTATATCGGCCTCATCTTCACTGTCTTGCCCCACGTCCCATCCGAGTCCATGGGCCGAACTGATGACTCGCTCTCTATCTGCATGATGGGAAAAACTGATGGAGATTTCAAGTCCTCCTGCTGAAGTCAGACTGTGAGGTGATGTTGTGCTCTGAGGTAGAGAGAGACTGTACCAGCCAGATA
>RJVU01024579.1:2047886-2073008 GCA_003731715.1 Anabarilius grahami
AAAAAAAAAAAAAAAAAAAAAAAAAAAAAATTAAGGAGTTTTTTATTCCTTGCAACACAGAACTACACCCCCACACACATCCTTGGATCTTTTGCAAGATGGGATTATATAATGAAAGGCTGCTGTTTTTGTGGAGTCATTTATAACCTAAAGTTATCAAAGCATCCTTGACAGAAGTGTGTCATGACAAAATGACATCTCCACATATATGTGCACCTTTCCAAGTCGAGTAACTCACTTTTGCGCGTGTCTCTGTTGTAAACGGTGAAGACGGCCACTGCCTCTTGCAGGAGTTCAGCAAGACTGACGCTCTCCCCGCTGTCTCTCTGCACTAGCAGGTTACAGCAGAATTCTGCGTGATGTTCAAACTCCGGGCAAAAACTTCTGGCCGCCACACGTGTGCTTCGAACCTCACTGTCCGGCAGGAAGGACAACTGCATGGTGATGAAGGAGTTGAGCCCCACTTCAGAGTAATACTGCAGTGAGCTGTCTGTATCTGCAAGAACTCTGAGAAACAACANTGCTCAATAAAAATACAAATATATATATATATATATATATATATTTATTACACACACACACATATATGTGCGGAAAAAACAATTATTTTATTTTTATAAACAATTATTTTCAACCCTCATTCTGAAATGATCCCTTTTTAAGGCGCGGCTCCTTTAAGGCTTGTCAGTAAACGGCCACTGTTATTATTTGCTAACGTTGTGGCATAGGAAACAGTATCAACGCCCACTTGCTATCGCACACGAGAAACTAAGATCCAGTACAGCTGACTGCTTCATCTTTCAACAAAAGTTTCTTTGTGAACTCTCCATTACACTGTGCCTCGTTTACAAAACAAAATGCTCCGAACAAACGCCATTACAATAATCCATCTACTTGTTCATGATGCTGGGATCCTTCTGAAGTCTGTACAGAGACGCAAACGAGCTGTTTAATCGACGCATCAAAGCGAACATTCTTTCACTCTTCCATTTGTCCTGTTGTCGACGGACTCAAGCGCTCGGAGTGTGAAACTGAACGTGCATCTGTAAACTGTATCAGTGTAGACAGCATCAGTGATTATAATGGGTTCTATTTGCTTTTGACGTGATGCGATGCTCGCATACAGTGTAGGCAAGTGTCAGCCGTTAAGCGACTGAATGCAAGTGGGCGGGGCCTATGGTGAGATGATGATGCCTATTCGTCGATGTCTTGCTCTGGAAGCAGGCATATGCAAATGTAATTTCTAGTGTGATGTCACAAATCCAACAATATCCAAATGAGCCATTTGTGGAGCTTGATTAAATAAATGCTTTGTTTATAATGAGAAGGATGTTTTAATGGTACAAAGACCAATATGTCAAAAGATCAAGGCAAATTTGATTTCTCATGTCATGACCCCTTTAAATGAATTTAATCAAGCTAGATTGCTGTGTGGAAAGCATTTGGGGTAATTGTTAAAAAACCTAAAGGGAGATTTGAGGTAGATTGACTCACTTGGCTGCAGCTTGCAGCCCGGCTGCTCTGTGCACCTGCACAACCAGTATCACTCTGCGGGAGGGCACGACCCCACTCTTGACCCTGACACTCCTCATTGGTCGAGACTTGTACTGAATGCTTACTTCAAGCAGCCCTACAGGCAAGTACAGACAAAAAAGGAATTTTGTTTTTTTACATTTGCTTCAAATTTATATTATACTCTGTTATCTGTGTGCAGTTTTAAAAGAATTAGGTATATAACTACCAGGGGACTGAGGCTGCGTGTCAACAGGTCGGTCAGTTCTTGGTACCAGAGGGAGGGAGAAAAGTTGTGCATCGGTTTGACCTTGTTTCTGCATGGTTACCATGGCACACAGTTTGGACATGGGAAGCAATCCTCTGGCTACTAGCTGATCTCTAACATTTGGATAATAATACCTGAAAAATGTTTTTTAATAGGCCTGTAAATAAGTCATATTTTTCACACAAACAAGAAATTAACAACAATTAACAAATACATGTTTTTTTAAAGGCTACAACGTAAAAAAAAATAAAAAAAAATCAATACAATTAAATAATAAACATATTGTCAAATAAGACACATTTTTAAATGCTAAACTGTAAAAGAAAAATAATAAATGATAAAAAAATTGCCAAATAAAAGCATTATGTTTTAAATGCTAAAATGTAAAAATAAATAAAAAAATAAACTGTCAAATAAAAGAAATGTTTTAAAATGCTAAAATGTAAAAAATATATAAATAGAATTAAATAATAAAAATATTGGCATATAAAAGATACGCATTTTTAAATGCTAAAATGTAAAAATAAATAAAAAAATAAACTGTCAAATAAAAGATTAGTAAAAGCAAATAAATAAATTAAAATATTGACAAATAAGAAAGAAAAATGTTTCAAAATGCTAAAATGGCATGCAAAAAATTAATGAATAAAATGTAAAAAAAAAAAATAAAAAAAATAAAAGTGTCTAAGAATACATACATTAAAACTGAGGGCTAAACAACAATTTCTACATTTACTGTACCTGCACCAAACCTCAAACTGCACTCCTCCTCCGTTCCTCATTCCCTGATTGGCCAGTGAGCTTAGCAGTATTCTTTGCACTGGGAAGTCAGGAGGAGCCAGTAGGACATGAGTCTCATTATGTCCAAAAACAGGGTCAGGCACACAGAGAGTGGTCTCAGTGCGGTACGCCTTGAGGTCTACATCTGTGGAAAAGAAAGTTGGTTGAGCTAAATAGAAAAAGCTTTCTGATACAGTCAGCAAGAAAACGTCTTACTGCTCTCAACGACATGTTGGTCCATGTCCTCTCTCGACTCATTTTGTGCAGGGAAGGAGTACTGGATGTAACAGTCAGCTTCTCCCCACACTGTGGACTGCAGAGGCGTCAGACCCTTCACTCTCTCTACTCGGATCATGAAGACATGCTCACGCAGAACATCTGCAATGGTACTGGCCTAAAAGAACATTGATTTAGAAACAATTTAGGCTTCAGTTTTAAGCATCAGTGCTGCTTTTTGGATTTTAAAGTGAACTAGCCTTGGTTTCTCCATGTGGCCGGTGGTCTAACATGTGCGCAGGTCGAGGCAGCAGTGATACACGGGCCAGCTCGTCGTCCCTCATTCGCTGCAGTGCCATGATCTGCTGTGCTAGACCCATTGCTAGACACACCCTTAGGTTTCCACGAGTGCTGCCGGTGAATACGTCAACCACGGGCATATAACTGTCCACTCCAACCACTGGATACTGAGACTGCAAGAGCAGCTCACAGATCTTAGGGTCTCTGAAGTCAAAGTAAAAAGACAAATTAGGATCCAGTGCAATTTTACTAGTTTTTATAATATTTTAAATTAGCTTTTATTTTTATATTTTCACTTTACATTTTAATTCATTCTAGTTTACGTTTTAGTAATTTTGTTATGTGCATTTGTATTTATTATTATTTTATTTTTTAAAAAAAATTCTATTTAGGTTTAATTTTATTTCAGTTTTAGTCATTTTAGTAGTTCAACAAACTTATTTTATTTCAGTTACTTGCCAAGACAACATTTCAAATTTTTGTTTTTGCATCTAATATTTATATTATATTTTACTTCAATTAAAGAAAATGATTTAATAGATTTTGCTTTATTTAATGGTAACAACACTGCTATGTTCTACATAGTTATAGATAGAAAACTTTATTGTCACTGTACAGCTGTACAACGAAATTTAATCATTCAAGTGCACACACCTACAAATAATACACATAAATAAGTAATAAATAATATGTATTCTTTATGTTGAATAAAGAATATATTGCACATCAGAAATAACACAAAGCCCTTATTACAAGGAAGAAGAGAACCTTATTTAACCATGAAAACTAGAACATGCGACTACAAAAAGCTTTCTTGCATATGTAATGTAACATTATGCTAGGTGGCATTTAGANATTAAATGTTAAAATTAATATAATACAATTTTAATATTTTTTATCATCATCATTATTATATAATAAATATTTTATTACATATAACATGATATTTGATTACATACTTATTGTAATAAAAAATGTTATGAATATACACAATAATAATTAAAACAATATTATAATTAATATACTGCATATAAATATAGTGACTACTGTCATATAGATGTTATACATATAACATACTATAATGTAATTTACTATAATATAATATACTATAATATAATATAACATTATATAATACAATATAATATAACATAATATAGACCTACCTGAAGGACATGTAGAACTGGTGGAGAGGTAATTTTACTAAACCAAGGAGTTTATCATGATCTGAGCTGCTGGACCTCAACCAAACTTCAATGACCATCATGTTGTTCTTCATTCTCTCCAACAGTCTGCTGGTCAGTGCGATTGGAGCCACCTATATCATGTGAAAAATTAGGTTAAAAGCAAATAACGTACACTAGATTTTCACATTTTGTATTATGGGCTACAGCCTGTGAATTTTCCTCAATTCTCCATTGTGCACAAACCTGAATAAAGTTGAAAGTTGGATGTTTATGGCCCCAGCTCACTGTCGATCGAGCAGTTTCATCGGATTCGAGGAGCTTACAGTTCAAGTAGATATTGGGCTGCATGGGTGCGCAGTTAAAATCTTTCCCATCAGGCACCATGAGCAACATATGAAGCAAAATCTCAGTGTCTTCCACTTCTTGCCGCAGAGGCTCATGAAGAGAGCTCTGGTATCTGACGTGTGGTGATGTGGATCGAGATCTGGTTGGAGGTATCAGGATACTCTGGACTTGAACACCTGCACTAGGAGACGGGTCTCTCCTGTGGTCGCTCACACATAAACCCTTCTGGCCACCGTGCTCTTCAGTCAGACGAGTCTTCAGTCTTTGTGGACTCAGCATGTGCTTTGCAGGTCTCTTTTTGGTGGAGAAATCATTCTTGTCTGCCGCTAATTCAAATGAAACCTTTACAAACAAAGAACAGGCTGAAGTACATAACGAATATGTGGGGAACAAATTGCTTGGTTCAATAAAATCTTCTAGATTTGGTTCTTATGATTGATTCATTACCTTCAGAGGACCAACTGCCTGTTTAGCAGTGTTTCCATCCGGTTTTTGAACAGGCAGGGCAGCAGAAATGCTCAGCGATTCACTCTGCATCATGGATCTCAGGGGAAACATTGCTGACCCAATGAGAATGGGCTAAACAACAAATAAAAGACAAATAAAACCATGTAAGAGCCTTTGTTTTTTTAGGTTTGAGGTGTGTATATTTTGTGGTTGGCACACACTGCACTTACTGTCTTTTGAAGGCTATTTCTGGAGTAGATCTTGAATGTGACGCTCATCTCCCACCACTGTTTAATAGACAACCTACTGAACCTCACTGGAAACAAACTTTGGTGCTGAAACGTCACCACTGAAACAAAAATGTATGACCAGTTTGTTACACTAATTCTTGGTTAAACTCTCTTTTGTGATAGTTCACCCAAAAATAAAAATTATCCCATGATTTACTCACCCTCAAGCCATCCTAGGTGTATATGACTATCTTCTTTCAGACGAACACAATCAGTAAATCATGGGATAGTTTTCATTTTTGGGTGAACTATCCCTTTAAATTTCCCTAAAACAAATGTACTCACCACCCTCTAATACTTTACTAGAGACAACTTTAGTAATCTCTGAAGGTACTCGTTGAACATCCTCATGCCCAGCAGAGACCAGTGGAAAGAGGAACTCTACAATATAAAAACTAGAAAAACAGGACAATTACAAGTCAGGCTAGTTTTAAAACAATGAAACTGAAATTTCTAGCCACTACCATCTATATATATTATCTGATATGAAATATCCTAAATGCTGTACCATTTCTTTGTGGTGAGGGGGCGAGGTGGTCTTCCTTTTCTAGAGAGAATTCTTGAAGTACTGTCAGTGGGAACTTTTAACTCAATGATGGTAACCCTGGCAAAACGTATATCTTCAAGCAAAGATATTTTCTCCATGCTAAGTCCAGAGAGATCCTCTCCTGCTTCCGAATGCTGCACATCATCGGAATCAAGCCTTCAAAAAATACAGGCAATTTACACAACAGCAGATTTGAAAAAATTATTTTATTATTCTACTTTATGTAGTTTTCTTTTAACTTCAGGATATTGGGTTTTGAGCACTGTGTGTTAGTAACACTGACCGGGTATTTTTAGCTGAGCTTGTGTGTTCCGGCTTCCCTGCTGGGCCTTTCTTTGGATGTTCCTCTTCTAAACATTCATTAGATATCTTAAATAGGAAAAAAAAAAAAAACGAATTACAGAGTTTTATGTTTAAAATGCCCCTATTATTCTATTTTAAAAGGCTCCTAATTTAGTTTTGGAGGTCTGCTACAAAAGGTTTACATGCATCCAAGGAAAAAAATAATAATAATTTTCTTAAAATATACATTGTAGCATCAACTCTTTTCTCAGTGTCAGAAACTGTTTGATAAAGGTTTTAGTCTCTCTAAACCCCTCCTCAGAGAGCCTACACTTCTCTGATTGGTCAGACGGCCCAGTCTGTTGTGATTTGTTTTCCTTTTACAGTGCGTGTCAGAAACGAAACGTCCATTACCATATCTGAATTTCAGCTCTTCCTCAGAACATGTACACACAGTGATACGAACAGTAACGATGGCGTCAGTTTTACCGTATCAATTCGAGCCTGAGTCCAAGTGCATGGAAAGTGGATTTGCTTTCACAATGTAGAAAACAGCGTCTTCTCGACATGTAGACAACATGAACCAAACTCATCCAAGCCTTAGCTACAACTACAGTGTTTGAGGGTGCATTCAAAGTAGACATTGTTCGTGAACAGGCAATGAAGACGGGCATTCTGCAAATCTGTTACAAACCTACATAGGTTTGAGCAGGAGGTAAGACTTAAATTACTGACGACTCATTTCGGGCAGTTCAGAATCGCTTTTTTCTTTTGGGAGACAATAACTCCATTTATCATGCACATCTTTGAAACTTGCAGAACTTTTACTGTACATTCACAAACAGCTATATTACACACTACATAAGCGGTAATATCCACAAAAAAGCAGCACTTTAAGGAAACTACATATAATAGTGTGCTGTTTTACATTGCATGACTTACAGGAGCTTTGTAGAAGAGGTTCTCCAGAAGACTCTGGTCATATTGGGGGTCGTTGAGCTCACTGTCCATGAGCACACTACTGTGATCAGACAGAGAATCTGGGAGAGAACCCTCACCATCCCAGAACTGCAGCACGGATCCATTAACACTGAGGAACAGAGCCGTTACAATTATTTAAACGTCTATTTTGCAAACACAGACAAAAACATTAAACTCACTCTAAAAAGCAAAGTTGAGAGCAAAGTTACATTTTCATCACTTAAAGGGTTAGTTCACCCAAAAATGAAAAATATCCCAAGATTTACTCACCCTCAAGCCATCCTAGGTGTATATGACTATTTTCTTTCAGACGAACACAATCTGAGTTATATTAAAAAAAATATTCTGGCTCTTCCAAGCTTTATAATGCGTTGGGTCAGAGGTCACTCTTTCGCCAGAACTAGACTAGGAGAAGCCAGTTATTATAGTTTATAAAGTTATAAATATGGATATTTTTCTTACAAAAACCCATCGCTTCGCTTCAGAAGGCCTTTATTAACCCCCTGGAGCCGTGCGGATTACTTTTATGATGGATGGATGCACTTTTTTGGGCTTCAAAATCTCAAGGCCCATTCACAACCATTATAAAGCTTTGAAGAGCTTTAATATAACTCTGATTGTGTTCGTCTAAAAGAAGATAGTCATATACACCTAGGATGGCTTGAGGGTGAGTAAATCATGGGATAATTTAAATTTTTGGGTTAACTATCTCTTTAATCTAAAGTTAACAGTAGCCTTGACTACCTTCCCAGCAGCAGATCCACTGCCATGTCCTCTGTGTTGACTCTATTCTGACTTGGTTTTTCAAAGTCCTGAGCAGGATGCTGGAGTTCCGACTGAAGGATGTTCTCCAGAAACTGTCCTGATGAGGGCCTATCTGGCCTTTAGGAGAAAGACAATGTTTAACAGTATTAATTATTACCATTCTGCCATTTTGCTGTCTATTTTGACTCCTCAATGTGTAAATGAACAAAAAGTGTTCATACAAAGAGTCACTGTTGTCTTTAAAGAGGCTCGAGGGAACGTCCTTCAGAGGAACATCTGCCTCCATATCAGACTTTAAGGCTGAAACCACCATGGCATTTCTGAGTTTGCTACCACGCTCTAGAAGAACTGAAAAATACAAAAAAAATTAAAATATATTGCAAATAGGTAAACTACTTAAAGCAAAATAAATAAATACTTTATGCATCAGGTAACTGACTAATTAGTGTCACATGAATATAAAGAGCTGATTGGTCTTTTTGTCAACAGATTTCAAAAGAGAACTGCCACAATAGCTGCAAACGTCTCTAAAGAAAAATTGTAATTGGTATAGTTCTGTACACAACATAAAAACTGAGCACTATTAAAAAAAAGTACATTAATTATTTTTAATACATTTAAAAGAGGAACTCAGGCTCAATCAGCAGAATTTGGCAATATTAATTTAGTGATTGGCAGATGATCCATTAATTTTACCAATACTTAAAAATGATTTATGAAACAAAGTGTTTCAGCCAAACTTTTGCTGTGTTCAACAATAATTTGATGATTTCAATTCAGTGAATCAAGTTAATGTGTTTTACCTGACAAAAGGTCAACAGGTGTATGGCTATTTGCTGGGAGATTTTGGGCGGAAGCAGGTTTAGGTTTTCCAGTGGAATAAGCTGGCATGATGTTACCACTTTCTTGAAAATACAAGTAATCCTTCCCTCTAAAACAAGAATATTGGAAGAAATATTGTCAACTAAAACCAAATCTATTAAAAATTGTTTTCATTAATTGAAATAAAACTGAAACAAAATAAAATATAAATATTAGATGAAAAAAATTTAACTTAAAACTTAAGAAACAAACAAAAATTACAAACATTGCCTTGGCCACTAACTGAAATAAAATAAGTTTAAGCTGAAGTACTAAAAAAATTAAAGCTAAATGAAAATATCTGAAAAAAATAAATAAAAAAAAGCACAAACTAAACTGAAAATTTAATCTGAAAATATACAACTAAAATCTAATTAAAATAAATAGTATTAATAAATAGCATATAATTATAATAATATAAATATACTAAAATAACAGTGGGGTTAACCCATTTCCAGAGAATTAATTGAAACATTTGTCACTTAGAAAAATAATTTTAATAATATCATTTAAATATTTTCATAGACCACAGTCAAGTCTGAAACTGACAAGATCAGTCATAAGGATGAATGTTGTTGCACTAAAACAGGATGTCAACTGAGTGATCTATTTCCACACTGTTCACTCAACAATCAAATCATCCAAAACATAAAAGCTAACCTGGGCATGTGACCGGAGCTGCTGCCAGCAGTCTCCTTCACACTCAGGAGAGCCTGATCCAGAGATGGCAGTACAGGCATGTTCTGGTCAACAACTCCAGGAGTCTGTGCGTCGAGGCTCATATCAGTCGTGGGTACCGAACTACTGCTGTCATATCCTTCTGTTAACGGTTCCAGGGCAAGTGTGACCTACATTACACATGAAACAATCACACACAATTAAATTTAGAACCTAAATAGTGCAGAAAACAGTGAATTTGATCAGCTGAATAAATGCAAACCCAGCTGAGCTCAATCTTACAGCTGAGCATCTCACCAACCTGAAGCTCGCCAAGTTTTTCTGATGTCGGCGAAACAAGTGTGAAATATCCATTTATGGAGTGAGACAAAGAGAGCCGGGCAATCCCAGGGATTTGAGCTCGAGCTATAGGCAAATGATCAACCTTTGTAAGCACATCCAGCACCAATGAGCCCATATCTGTGAACAAACAAATATTATATTCAGTTATGCACCACACGAGATACTGAGGGTACGGAGACTCGAACCTGAGACCTTCGGGTTACAAGTCCGACTCTTTAACCATTAGGCTACAACTGCCCCACGTTAAAGGGATAGTTCACCCAAAAATGAAAATTCTCTCATCATTTACTCACCCTCATTCCATCCCTGACGTGTATGACTTTCTTTCTTCAAATAAACACAACTGAACTTTAGAAAAATAATCCATCTCTATAGACCATTTGAGTGTTTGCAAACAGTGATGACTTTTTTGTGGGTGGACCCTACATGGTGTCAGAAAATGACAGTTCTGCAGTCGTTATTTTAGTTTTGTTTTTAGGCACAAAAAGTATTCTCATCCCTTCATAACATTAAGGTTGAACCACTGTAGTCACGTTGACTATTTTAACGATTTTTTACTACCTTTCTGTCCCTCAAAAGGTGCAATGACATTGCTGCCTTATGTGTGGTTCGGATACCCTCGGATTTCATCAAAAATATCTTAATTTGTGTTCCGAAGATGAACAAAGGTCTTACGGGTGTGGAACGACATGAGGGTCAGTAATTAATGACAGAAATTTCATTTTTGGGTGAACTAACCCTATAATGTAAACAGCCCACTGCAAACACCCTTGTAATTCGCTTCAATCTTTTCAAACTTTATGAATGACTATTTTATAGAAGGTTTAAGTGGTGTGTGTAAGGAATTGGAAGCAACCAGAGCTGTTTCTAAAGCACGCAGTGCCATCTGCTGTTGAAAACTAAGCTCAGAATCGATTCGAGAGAGAACCGCGATGCATTCGGAAAATCTCAGAAACGATCCAGAATCATTTCTCAATTTGGGATGCATCGCTTTATTTTCCCAGCCCTATGATATAAACACGCAAATGCATGAAAAAAGTCAGAATTGTGAGATAAAAATTTTTTATGTTTTAAAGTTATCTATGTAAAATTGTATAGGTTTAAATATTATTTCATACTGAAACTGTATGGCTATGTTTGTGTGTCCCCTATGAACTGCATATGTGAATATTTACATCAAATTCATGCTTTAATAGTAGACTAATCATTGCAGGTTTCATCAGTCCAGTCTGTGACTTGCAACATAAACGTCTGCGTTTAGTCTCAAGTCTCAAGTCTACTTTATTTATAGAGCCCTTTCCACTACAAAGTAGACCAAAGGACTGTACAGCAACACAACAAACAAAAACAAAAACTATACAATAACAGAAAAACTTTTAAAACAATATAAATCATCCAAAAGTCAACAGTTAAAAGCCATAGAAAACAGGTATGTTTTCATGCGAGATTTAAAAACATCTACTGAGGGTGCAGATCTGATGTCAGGTGGAAGGGTATTCCAGAGTCTTGGGCCGGCAACCGAAAATGCACGATCCCCTTTTTTTTTCAGACGAGTTTTCGGAACCGAGAGCAATAAGCAATTAAATGATCTTTGGGATCTACCAGAGCTCATATGAATCAGGTCCGAAATATATTCTAGGGCCATCTCATGGACAGCTTTAAAAACGTACAGTAGCACCTTGTACTGAATCCGATATTTAACCGGAAGCCAATGCAGCTTTTCCAAAACTGGAGTAATATGCTCCCTTTTCTTTGTGTTAGTAAGGAGCTTCGCAGCTGCATTCTGGACCAATTGCAATTTTGAAATAAGAGTTTGACTTACTCCCAAATAAAGTGCATTACAGTAGTCCAAATGGGAGGAGAAAAATGTATGCATCACTATCTCAAGGTCAGCAGCAGACAGAAAGGATTTCATTTTTGCAATAGTCCTCAACTGAAAGAAGCAACTTTGATCATCTGATGATCAAACGTTAAAGCTTACACCCAAATTTCTTATTTGGGGCTGCACATTTGTTGTCCATGAACCTAACACATAATTTATGTCACAGTCAACCTTATTTGACCCAAAAATGATTACTTGATTTAGCTTCAAAGGGCGTCTTCAACGACAGTATTCTATAAAAACGAAGACTATCTTTTTTGCATTTCGATTCTGACATCCAAAGGCACAACAAAACATTTTTTCTCTTATTCAGTGGATTTTGCTCATTTTCCTCCACTTGTTACCAATGTTTTTCTGCCACCACAATGCGCGCACAGCTGCAAGTGACATAACTGTGATGTCTGCTCCCAAATGGTCTGAGAGTCCATATAATGCAAGTGAATGGGTGCCACTTGGTTGACGCTTAAAACAATTATTAGTTTTTCTTCTAACACACACCTATTGTTTTGCTTCAGAAGACACTGATTCATCCACTGGAGTCATATGGATTACCGTCACAATTGCTGTGTGTGGTTTTTCAAGCGTCAAACAAGCGGCACCAACTCACTTGCATTATATAGACTCAGAGATTGATTATTATGTGTTTATCTGAAGAAAGAAAGTCATATACATCAGGGATGGCATGAGGGTGAGTAAATAATAAGAGAAGTTGCAATTTTTTGTGAACAATTCCTTTAAATACGTCTCTCTAAAAAGGGACCGGCAACAATCCACCATTAAAATACATTGTCATATATGGACCTGTATTGCAACCAAGTCTAACCTGTCAAATAAGACGTCAGCTGTTTCGGTCCACATCGAACTGGAAAGCGGGCTGTGGATTTAACCCCTTTCTGTTCGACGTGTCCATCTCTAGGCCTGAAGAAGGTGCCATTGGAAGACTCTCCCCACCATCTCAGCCTGATCAGGGTCACAGGAGGAGGTCTGATGATGGTCCACAGCACTTTACTCACTGTCACTCTCAGGAAACATCTCAGCTGGCCTTCAACCAGAGGAGGAATACTGGTGGATGGAGACACATCACTGAGCACTGCAGAGTGTGGAGAATAAGAACGATATGAAGGTCATACAGGGGGGGAAAAGCCATTTCAAGTTAACTAGTTTTTTTTATAACAAACAGTCCACGGCGCATCCAGCAACAACAATCAAAACGGACTGTCCCGTCAATGATGCCCTAAGAGCTGTCTAGGTAGGCAGCTCACTAAGTTTTGAGACACAGCTTTTGTCCTCACTAGGGTTACGCGATTTTAAATCTCTTTAAAAGACTGTTGGATTAGCGACAAATAACCTCCACACTAATGTAACTTACCTTTTTTTCTGTTGCTCACACCCTTTGAGGGTTTCACCTTTTTATTCTTCATTCCTCACATCGAGAGTGTACTAAATAATATTATTAATGAATCAAAACTATCATACTTTGTTGACAGTTGCGTTAACAAACATAATACCGCTGAGCAACAGCACGACCAATCAGATCGCAGAACAACTTCTTCTCTTTGCTTTGACGATCAGGCAGAGGATTTTCTAGCGCCGCTAAAGGAATTATGTGGAACTACGTGTAATTACAAGGGAACAAACTGATACCGCGAAATGTAGTAATAGTTACCCCAAGATTACTTACTTATTATACCTATTATATTCATATAAGTATTATATACTTATTATTTTAAGTTCATACTTTAATGTACACTTACATTAACTAATATAATAAGGAAGGCAATAACTGCCACTTAACTGTAAATAATTATATGCAACAATATTAAATAGGAACATTTAAAGTCATTTTGTTCATATAATGCAAAGTTAATTAGACAAGAATTGACTTACTCTTAAACTGTAAAGAATATACTTTCACACAACAATTAAATAGGGGCATTTAATGTTATGTTGTTTATAATATTATGCAAACTTAATAAGACAGGCCTTAACTGACTAACTGCAAGCAATAATTGTAAATAATAATAGATTTATAATAATAGTATGCTATCATAATGTTACCAGTTTGAATAATGTGCGGGCACAAATGCTCTTAACTAGACCGAAATCACCTACACACTGAATTTTTTGCCCTATATGTGACAGTCATATTAATTACTGCACATTTTTCTTAATTTCACTGAACCCTTAAGACTAGAGGTCATTAACAAAGAGGCTTCTTTATAATAAGTGCTCTATTGAATTGCGTAATCCACTCAAATAACTCTTGTGCTGGAACAATGGGACTCAAAATACTAAAAATAAATGTTAACATTTTTGGTTGATGAATCCTGGTGTTATAGTGCTCTTCACCTCACTGCTTGTGTTGTTGCTCATTGGTGTTATGTTTGCATTTGGAAAATATCTCAGTAACAAAATAAGCAGTCAACAACTCAGACATTATGTTTCTGTACAATAAGTAAATCTGTTGCAAATTATATCACATTATTGGGGGAAAATACTGATACATATCTTAAAGACGAGCATGACTGGAGTACAGTAAAATCACTTACCCACAAGAGTGTCAGCATTGTTATTGCTTAAAAAAAAAATCATTAATTGAAATAAATATTAAACACTTAAAAGTTAGCCTTGTCAACTAACAGAAGTAAAATGTTTAAGTACTAAAATTGCTTATCAAAAATGTAAACAAGTTAAAGCTAAATAAGATTACACTAATATTACAGAAGTTATGTAACAAACTACTAAAAATTAAATTACAACTAAAAATATGAAAACAGAAGCTTATTAAAAATATTAATAAATACTATAACAGTATATAAAACAATATTAAAATAACACTGAAAAGATTAGTTAAATTGAGGAGGTTTTGATATATCCTTCAGAAACTAAGGAGATAGGATCCATACTATATTGGAAGCTTGTTAGATCAAAATAGCAGATTAAAAGACACACATTTTACCTTTTGAAAATACTATCATTTTAATTGCATAATGTCACAGTAGTAAATAGACAAACAAAATTGAAAATACCAAAAAAATATATTCTTTAATCAGCATCAAAGTTATGCAAAACACAAACAAAACCAAAAAAAAAAACTAAGTACAAGCTCCCTGACCTTTCCCAGCAATCTTCTTTGAACACTCTAAGAGAGCATTATGAATGTCTTTAGCACATGAAATCTGTGATTTTATCATACTGAGATACTGAGAGTAGGACAGAGACTCTGTTTGCACCGTGTCCGGCTTGGTGGCTGTAGGTACGAGATTTGGAGAATGCTTTGTGCTGTCGATGCTCTGTGAGAGGCACTCGTGGGCCAGCCGCTGCAGAAAAATATTCACGTTAAGAAGTTGAGCCATGATTTGAACCAAAATCATCAATTTAATAAATATAACTGAATGAAATATTCAACAGAAACACAACAGTTCCTTACCAGGCAGAGTTCCAGTTGATCACAAAGAGCATAAAACTCTTCTAAACTTTTGTCAAACCGCTGAACTGCTGCATCATTACCTTTCCTATATTTTGAGAGGTGAAATATATAATTTTATATATCTCGTGTTATGAAACCATCACACACACGCATAGATAGATAGATAGATGGATGGATAGATAGACAGACGGATAGATAGACAGACGGATAGATAGATATAGACAGACAGACGGATAAATAGACAGACAGATAGACAGAAAGATATAGACAGACAGACAGACAGATATAGACAGACGGATAGATAGAGATATATAGACAGACAGACAGACAGACAGACAGATAGATATAGACAGACAGATGGATAGATAGACAGATAGATATATAGACAGATAGACAGAAAGATAGACAGACAGATAGATAGATGACAGACAGACAGACACAGACAGACATAGATAGATAGACAGATGGATAGATAGATAGATGACAGACAGACAGACAGATAGATAGATGATAGACAGACAGACAGACAGATAGATAGATAGACAGACGGATAGATAGATGACAGACAGACAGATATAGATAGATATAATATTGTAAATATTGTATTATTTACAGTCATGCCAATAAAGCAATTTTGAATTTGAATTTGATAGATATAGACAGATAGACAGAAAGATAGACAGACAGATAGATAGATGACAGACAGATATATAGACAGACAGACAGACAGACAGAGAGACAGACAGACAGAGACAGACAGACGGATAGATAGACAGAGACAGACAGACAGACAGAGACAGACAGACGGATAGATAGATGACAGACAGAGACAGACAGACAGACAGAGACAGACAGACAGACAGACAGAGACAGACAGACGGATAGATAGACAGACGGATAGATAGACAGAGGGATAGATAGACAGACGGATAGATAGACAGACGGATAGATAGATTTAGACAGACAGACGGATAAATAGACAGACAGATAGACAGAAAGATAGACAGACGGATATATAGACAGAGAGACAGATTGACAGACAGACAGACGGATAAATAGATGATAGATAGATAATCAATTGACAATTATAGGCTTCACTACAGAAAGTTTTAAAGGGATCTTACTCTGTTGTTCTTAAGCCGTTGTCAATAGCAGTATTATGGCCAAAATTTAACGAAGCAATGGTCATGACATTCTGAAAACATAAAAGTGTAAATGAAAGTTAGTTTCTGTCTCAAACAAATACGTTTAGCTCGCATGCACAATGAAATACGCCAAACAAACCTGTAAACTATCTTTGAGCAGTGGAATCAGCATTTTGAATCTGTGAACGGGGTCAAAGTCTTGTTGTTGACTGAGCTGTTGAGCTTGCGGTTGCTGTAAAACAGCCGGTTGCTGGACGCCCATTTGAGCATTGTTGGTATTCATCTGCTGCGACGCCATTGTTGATGACAAACTCGATCACTTCCGCTTAAAGCTGTCTGCAGCGGATGTGAACATATCGAGCGGGAAATGTTGCTAGCAAGTAACGTTAGCTCAGACAAACAAATGTTTTCTCACAGAGGTCGCATTCATTCTCTGGGCATATTTGCGCATTAAAACGTGGTATCGTTTACATTTAATAATCGAAATGATTTTTACTTGACAATCCGTTTGAGAATGATCTGTAAAAATCTTCCAGTAACTACAAATGATTGGCTCATTCTGACCAGCGCTGAGAAAAGTAACAGGAACCACATGATATCGCTACTACAATTCCATATGTCTGAAATATGAATGGCATTTGATTGCTGAATCGCTGTCAAGGGTTATAATTATTTATATTTGCAAAAGAAAATAATAGGCTTAATTTATTCATTACATAAATTATCACTCGTTATAACTCTTTACACATTGTCATCTTGAGGGTTTACTGGTTATTTTCAAGTCCGACATGATTAAAGTAATAACATAATATTTGAGTCAGATTAATTTTGTAACTGCTAGTGTTTTAAATTTACTAAAATTAACCGGCTCATAAAAGTATTTTATTTGGCTTCGGGACACTCTTCCTCAATATGTATTTCAGACTTAGATTTCTCATAATGAATAATACAACAAATGTAGTCAAAATTTGATAAACACCGCAGATTTTAATTAGTTTCATAAACCACGGTTGGAGTAGACGTTGGTGAAATGAACACAAATGATGCCATCTAGAGAAAAATATGTGAAAAACTATATTGTCATAGAGACTCAATTTTTAGAGATTCGAGACTACACACAATCTGCTTAAAATATGATGGGACACACGACATGAATTGTCGTGGGAAGTTTGAACAGAATGATCAGCGTTATTGTTATTATTTTGGTTCATTAAAACGAACTGTTCAAAAGAACCGACTCGCGGAAATGACTCGGACTTCCCCTCGTTACAAGTGTTAAAACACGGTAATATTATCAATTCATTAGTTAAAATTCGGAATTCGTTGAATCTCTGCACATATAAGAGACCATGTGTCATTCACTTATTATTTTCTTGAAATCTTGGTTCATTGAAACGAACCGTTCAAAAGAACCGACTCGTGAAAATGACTCGGACTTCCCCTTGTTAAAAGTGTTAAAACACAGTAATATTATCATTTCATTAGTTAAAATTCGGAATTCGTTGAATCTCTGCCCATGTAAGAGACCATGTGTCATTCACTTATTATTTTCTTGAAATCTTGGTTCATTGAAACGAACCGTTCGAAAGAACCGATTCGTGAAAATGACTCGGACTTCCCCTTGTTAAAAGTGTTAAAACACAGTAATATTATCAGTTCATTAGTTAAAATTCGGAATTCGTTGAATCTCTGCCCATGTAAGAGACCATGTGTCATTCACTTATTATTTTCTTGAAATCTTGGTTCATTGAAACGAACCGTTCGAAAGAACCGACTCGTGAAAATGACTCGGACTTCCCCTTGTTAAAAGTGTTAAAACACAGTAATATCATCAGTTCATTAGTTAAAATTCGGAATTCGTTGAATCTCTGCCCAAATAAGAGACCATGTGTCATTCACTTATTATTTTCTTGAAATTTTGGTTCATTGAAACGAACCGTTCGAAAGAACCGACTCGTGAAAATGACTCGGACTTCCCCTTGTTAAAAGTGTTAAAACACAGTAATATTATCATTTCATTAGTTAAAATTCGGAATTCGTAGAATCTCTGCCCATATAAGAGACCATGTGTCATTCACTTATTATTTTCTTGAAATCTTGGTTCACTGAAACGAACCGTTCAAAAGAACCGACTCGCGTACACGAGTTGGACTTCCCATCACTACAACCAAAGGATGTAAGTGTTAAAACACGGTAATTACATTCGTTCGTTAGTTAAACTTAATATAATCAGCTTCCAAATTCGCTCACTTTCTGCCAATATTATAGACCATGTATCATTTACTATGCACTAAATAGTGAAAGATTGAGCGCATTTATAAAGGAAGTTGTCACGGTAACCCGGATGTACACAAAACCACGTGTCGGTGCTTTGCACATGTGAGAGGGAATAAGATGTAAGTACGGCGTAAACGTAAATTACTCTGAAATGTGTTGTGAAATACTACTGTCATATGTTTTAGGGTGTGTGAAAATTAATTTCTGCCAACAGCACGATCAGTTTTATCATCTGACCAGATAAGCAGTCACATAACTGTTCACTGTTCACCTTTAACTGATACTCGTTTTAACTTATCACGGCTTTCCAGTGTTTATTCAACATTACAATCATGTTTGCTGAAGAGGAATGGACTGATTCTCCATCAGCAGATGGATCATCTCACACTGTTAAAGTGTCTCCTGCCCCCAGCAAGGTATTATGATTGTTTTGTCCCTTATTTAATAGAGACTTGAATTAAATTTTTCACCTGGCATTTTTATCCCAACAGGATAAGGTTGTGGGTAAAAAAAGTCTTTTGAGAACCTTGCAAACGTTGGGGTCAGTTCCAAACTGGGAAATTGAGAAAACTTTTGAGGATAGCGACGAGGAGAAAGACACCTCTGCTGCAGTCCAGACAACGAAAAAGAAAAGGTGCAAAAAGCGTAAAAGAAAGTCTAATGCTGATGATGAAGGGAAGCATCAGGATGAAGTGGATTCATCTGAAACACCCGCAAAGAAGAAGAAGAAGCCAATGAAGAAGACCGTGAAACAAACAAGTGAGAGCGTGTGCTAGTTATTTTATTTATTGAACATTACTGACTTTTTCACATCAAATTGTGTTTTCAGGTTCTAAGGTGTCACAAGAGTCCAGAAAAGATAAGAATGACAACGGTGCCGGACCTCAGTTGGAGGAAAACGAAAGTCAAGCAGAGACAAAGCTAAGCAGAAAGCAGTGGAGGAACAAGATGAAGAACAAAAAACGGTGTAAGAACAAATATCTCACGAAAACCACAGGTGTCGATGATGCCAAAGCAAAGAAGGAACCCTTAGTTCAAACACAGGACAGCAAAGAACCCAAGAAAGTGCAGAAACAAAAGTCCAAAAAAACGAAAAAGTCACGTGAAAAGAATGGAATTTCCTCCGTCACGGAAAATGTTGAAAATGGCAAAGGCTTTAAAACAGATGAAACTTCCAGAATAGTAGATCACTCTCTTAACAACAATAATGTCTCTCATGAAGTGGGCAAAAAAGCAAAACCTTCTAAAATGACAAAAAAAACACAATTGCAGGAAGAGAAATTGCGTCGTATTTTAAAGTCTCATCTTACTGATGACGGTAATAAAGCCACCGAGGAACCAGAAGATACAAGAGTTAATTCGAAGGGTGATGAAGAGCAAGTGGCTCCGGACCGCTCAACTGCTTTAAGGACAAAGATGGAGAAGCGGTTAGAAGCCGGTCGATTCCGCTACATCAATGAGCTGCTTTACACCTCGACCAGTGGTGAGGCCAAACGCATGTTTCAGCAGGACCCAGAGGCCATCGCGGTTTACCACAAGGGCTACACGACACAAGTTCAATACTGGCCCACAAACCCTGTGGATTCAATCATTTCCTATATTTCTAAAAAGTAAGAGAACCTGCCTTTTGTTGCTTGACATATATATACAGCTCTGGAAAAAATTAAGAGACCACTCCAAGTTCAGAAATCAATGTTAAGTGGTCTCTTAATTTTTTCCAGAGCTGTATATATATATATATGTGGTCAAATTGATTAATCACGATTAATAACATCTAACTTAAAAGTTTGTTTATATACACTACCAGTCAAAAGTTTGGAAACATTACTATTTTTAATAGTAATTTTAGTCTCTTATGCTCATTAAGGCTGGATTTATTTAATAATAAATACAGAAAAAACATTAATATTGTGAAATATTATTACAATTTAAAATTATGGTTTTCTGTTTTTAATATACTTTAAAATATAATTTATTTCTGTGATGCAAAGCTGAATTTTCAGCATCATTACTCCAGTCTTCAGTGTCACATGATCCTTCAGAAATCATTGTAATATGCTGATTTATTATCAATGTTGGAAACAGTTGTGCTGCTTAATATTATTATATAACCTGTGATACTTTTTCAGGATTCTTTGATGAATAAAAAGTTAAAAAATATCAGCTTTTATGTAAAATAGAAATCTTTCGTAACAATATACACTACCGTTCAAAAGTTTGGGGGCAGTCATTTTTTTTCTTTTTCTTTTTTGAAAGAAATTAATACTTTTATTTAGCATGGATGTGATAAAAAGTGATAGTAAAGATTTATATTGTTAGAAAGTATTTATATTTTGAATAAATGCTGTTCTTTTTAACCTTTTATTCATCAATAAATCCTGAAAAAAGTATCACAGGTTCCAAAAAATATTAAGCAACACAACTGTTTTCAACATTGATAATAACTGAGTATCAAATCAGCATATTAGAATGACTGCTGAAGGATCATGTGACGCTGAAAACTGGAGTAATGATGCTGACAATTCAGCTTTGCATCACAGAAATAAATTATATTTTAAGGTATATTAAAATAGAAAACCATAATTTTAAATTGTAATCATATTTCACAATATTACTTTTTTCTGTATTTATTATGAAATAAATGCAGCCTTAATGAGCATAAGAGAGTCCGTTCAAAAACATTAAAAATAATAATGTTTCCAAACTTTTGACCGGTAGTGTGTATATATATATATACAGTGGTATGCGAAAGTTTGGGAACCCCTTGCAGAATCTGTGAAAATGTGAATAGTTTTAACAAAATAAGAGAGATCATACAAAATGCATGATTTTTTTATTTAGTACTGTCCTGAGTAAGATATTTTACATAAAAAAGATGTTTACATATAGTCCACAAGACAAAAAAGTAGCTGAATTTATTAAACCCTTGATTCTTAATACTGTGTGTGGTTACCTGGATGATCTATGACTGTTTGTTTGTTTTGTGATGGTTGTTCATGAGTCTCTTGTTTGTCTTGAGCAGTTAAACTGAACTCTGTTCTTCAGAAAAATCCTCCAGGTCCTGCAGATTCTTCAGTTTACATATTTGAACCCTTTCCAGCAGTGACTGTATGATTTTAAGATCCATCTTTTCACACTGAGGACAATTGAGTAAGGATGAAGAAGTCCAAATTTTTCTTATTTTTGTTGAAATTTTGTTTTTTTTCATTTAGTACTGCTCTTCGGAAGCAACAGAAGATACTTGCATGTTTCCCGGAAGACAAATTAAGTACAATTTACTTTGATATTCAAATTCAAAAAGTTTTCACCCCCCGACTCTTAATGCACCGTGTTTCCTTCTGGAGCATCAGTGAATGTTTGAACCTTTTTTAATAGTTGTGTTTGAGTCCCTCAATTGTCCTCAGTGTGAAAAGATGGATCTCAGAGTCATACAGTCACTGCTGGAAAGAGTTCAAATATGCAAAAAATCCTGGAAAACTGAAGAATCTGCAGGACCTGGAGGATTTTTTCTGAAGAACAGAGTTCAGTTTAACTGCTCAGGACAAACAAGAGACTCATGAACAACCATCACAAAACAAACAAACAGTTGTAGATCATCCAGGTAAACACACACAGTATTAAGAATCAAGGGTTCCCAAACTTTTGAACGGAGATATTTTAATAAATTCAGCTATTTTTTTTTTGTCTTGTGGATTATATGTAAACATCTTTTATGTAAAATATCTTACTCAGGACAGTACTAAATAAAAAATAACATGCATTTTGTATGATCTCTCTTATTTTGTTAAAATTATTCACATTTTCACAGATTCTGCAAGTGGTTCCCAAACTTTCGCATACCACTCTATATATAATATGTGCGTGTAAATAGTTAGATGCGATTACTCGTGATTAATCGATTTGAGAGCAGTAAAAAAAAATATATATATATACACCACAAATATTTTACAATACTTTTTATAATCATTTATATATTTTTATAGGTTTTATAGGTATTATGTATTATGTATCATATATATTATGTATAATACTACTTTTAATAATAATATTTATTATTATCTATACAATATTTAAAAAATAGCAAGCATAGAAAATAATATACATACACATTAAACACATAAAACATTTGTAGCAGGTGGATTTTGCATGGTGTTTATTTTTATTGTTTTTTCTTTATATAAACTTTTTGGCTACATGTTTTCTGAACTACTGTTTAATTTGTTAATTGTTTTGAAACATCAGGTCAAAGTTGTCTTAATTAAATCGCAGTGTTCATACATGGAATGATCTTCCATGATTACAAAAATACAACATTTTAAGGTATTTTTCTTTTTGGATTTCTTTTTCTTTGTTTCAGACCACGTTCTTTAGTTGTTGCAGACTTCGGTTGTGGAGACTGTAAAATTGCACGGAGTGTAAAGAATAAAGTACACTCTTTTGATTTGGCTCCGGTTTGTGATCTTGCCACTGTATGTGACATGGCAAAAGTAAGTTATTACAGTTATAAAGCTTTGATTTGTAATGCAGCCAAAATACTAAAGGCAGCACTGTTTATTGTTTTTTCACAGGTGCCTCTTCGTGATTCTACAGTAGATATTGTTGTTTTCTGTCTTTCTCTGATGGGGACGAACCTAGGACAGTTTTTGGCAGAAGCAAACAGAGTCCTGGTGATGGGGTAACCGTCTTATATTATTGATATTCCATTAAAAAGTTTATTTTAAAATCCAAAACCATTGTGTGTCTAGAATTAGCCCTTATATGTCCTCTTTTCCAACACAGGGGTGTTCTTAAAATTGCTGAAGTGGCCAGTAGATTTGAAAACGTGCTTTCATTCACTGGTGCACTGTCAAGTCTGGGCTTCAAGATAGTCAATAAGGTAATGTGCTGTTTATTCCAGTGAACGTACAGTACTGTTCAAAGTTAAGCTGGGTGCACACTGTGTGATTTATGATAGTTTTTTACGATTGTTTCTTGTCAGACTGCACGAACATGATCCTCATGTCACACTGAACGATCTCAGATGTCCTATTTGTCAGACTGTACGACAGTCAAGACGCATTAAAACGGGCGCTTGAAAACTTGTCCGGAGTTTTACATCATCAACCCATACACATTCGGTGACAGTGAGCTGCGTTACATGTGGGACTGAAATGGTGGCTAACAAAAAAAATCTTTAGTGTTAATTTCGATCGCGCTTATCTTGAAAAACAAAGACAATTTGACATTTGTCGTAGGAGAAGTCACACTGCAGGACTGTGCACCAAATCTTCTGACACTGCCAGAATTTCGTCAGAGGTAAAGTTTGATCGCAACGGTCATTAATCCGCTGTCGGTGAACATGTCAAACTAGCGATCAAAGACTACAGATTTTTGCCTTGGATTATAGGAATCTTTTAGGATTCTCAAATTTGTCTCAGACGACCAAATCATGGCCAAAATCGCACGGAGTGCACCCGCCTTTAAGGGTCAGTAAGATTGTTTTGTTTTTTTATTAATTTATTTATTCAGCAATGATGCTTTAAAGGGTTAGTTCACCCAAAAATGAAAATTCCGTCATTTATTACTCACCCTCATGCCGTTCCACACCCGTAAGTGTTTCGTTAATCTTCGGAACACAAATTAAGATATTTTTGTTGAAATCCGATGGCTCTGTGAGGCCTGCATAGCCAGCAATGACATTTCCTCTCTCAAGATCCATAAAGGTACTAAAAACATGTTTAAATCAGTTCATGCGAGTACAGTGGTTCAATATTAATGTTATAAAGTGACGAGAATATTTTTGGTGCGCCAAAAAAACGAAATAACGACTTATTTAGTGATAGCCGATTTCAAAACACTGCTTCAGGAAGATTCGGAGCGTTATGAATCTTTTGTGTTGAATCATGATTTGGATCGCTTGTCAAAACTGCTGAAATCACATGACTTTGGCGCTCCGAACAGCTGATTCGACACGCTGATTCATTTGTGCTCCGAAGCTTCCTGAAGCAGTGTTTTGAAATCGGCCATCACTATATAAGTCGTTTTTTTTTTTTGGGCGCACCAAAAATATTCTTGTCGCTTTATAATATTAATATTGAACCACTGTACTCACATGAACTGATTTAGATGTGTTTTTAGTACCTTTATGGATCTTGAGAGAGGAAGTGTCATTGCTCCCTATGTAGGCCTCGCTGAGCAATCGGATTTCAACAAAAATATCTTAATTTGTGTTCCGAAGATCAACGAAGGTCTTACGGGTGTGGAACGGCATGAGGGTTAGTAATAAATGACAGAATTTTCATTTTTGGGTGAACTAACCCTTTAAAATAGTCAAAGGTGACAGTAAAGACATTTACAGTGTCACAAAAGATTTCTGTTTCAAATAAATGCCATTTATTAACTTTACTCATTAAAGAATCCTGAAAAAATGTATCATGATTTCCTCAAAAATATTAAGCAGCACAATTGTTTACAATATTGATAATAATAAAAAATGTTTCTTGAGCTGCAAATCAACATATTGATTTCTGAAGGATCATGTGACACTGAAGACTGGAGTAATGATGCTGAAAATTCAGCTTCGATCACAGGGAATAAATTACATTTTAAAA
>RJVU01024579.1:2073080-2097314 GCA_003731715.1 Anabarilius grahami
AATAGTTTTTCACAATATTAATTGTTTTTACTGTATTTTTGATCAAATAAATGCAGCCTTGTTGAGCATTAAAGCGATTTCCTTAAAAAACATTACAAAAAAATCTTAATTATTTTAAACTTTTGAACTGTAATGTATATTTGACTCTTGATATGATTTGAAAATACAGTCTTCAGTGTTTGCACCATAACATACCTCTTCTTCATACCTCGCTTAATACATTTGAGATGATTTGACAGATGCCAGATCTTCTAATCATGAAAACTGAACTCTGGCTAATTTGGTTCTTCAAACAAATTTGCAGATTTGATTAAAATATCGTGATTCATTTGCTCGAGATCACTGCGCATTCTTGCGTTCATTGAAAAGGGCAGATATACCGATACTCAAAGACAGCAACGTAATGACATATTAAAAAAGAATATTTAGTTTTATGTTTGTTTTTGTTTTTTTCCTCTTGGTATCATATGACCTAATCAGGTGACCATGTCACATGATACAAATTGATCATACTATAGAAGGACTCTCAGCATGTTAATTTCCCACACCAAGTGTCTGTGTGTTTTTTTTTGTTTTTTGCTGCTGTTTTTCACATGGCTTCATATGGGTTTGATGAGGCAAATAGCAGTAGGCCTGGCAGCATAATACAGCGTTTTTAGTCATTTTCGTGAATCCATGTGAACGGGGATAATTTCAACAACATTGTGATTGATCTGCAAAAAACGCAAAGGAAAACTTCTCAATTTTTAGTACATCGTTGTCGTGTAAACATACCAGTACTCTTAAGATGATTGTGCAGAACTCATTAAAATATTTTCCACAGACTTACTGTTAAAAACATGCAAACAAAAAAGGACCGCTGTCAAAAATCTATTAGAATAATCTCCTTCTTAATTATCATAAATGATTGTTAGTTGCTGGTCTAATGCTGAGTTAGAGATGGAAAGTCAGGCCAACTGTGCAGTGTTGCAGGCTAGGATTGTGCTGTTCTGCAAGTATGCAAATCAATAATGGAATATATTAAAAACCACACTAACATAAAATGTACTTCCTCAGCTTTTCAGTAAAATAATAGAGATTGCATCTGATCATAATGTAGCTTTAATTTATTATATAATGAATGCAAGCTATTTATTTCCACTTATTTTTCTTTAGGACACAGAAAACAGCCACTTCTACTCTTTTGAATTCATAAAGACAGGAAGAGCACCAGAGAATGTGAAGAAAGCCGGACTTCAACTGAGACCTTGCCTGTACAAGAAACGATAAATGTACGTTAAGTAAATATTTAGCTTGGACTGTGTGTGAAAGTTTTATCAGGAATAATTCAGTTTAATTCTAGGGTCAAATCTCCTCTTAACATTGTATTTGTAAGTTTTGTAAATCAATGTAACAGGAACGTACATTTTGTAAAAAAAAAGAAAAAGGCAGGGTTTAATGTGATATTCAAAGAATTTTGTCCTTTGTGAAAACTGTATTTGTTATATATTTGCTTATGATTGGATTAAGCATTTACATGAAAAACAAACTGACTCAATACGTATTTAAATTTGTCAAGTATTTTATTCTTTTTACAAGTATCACAGTGACATTACTTCACCTAAATAGCTCACAGCAGAACGTCAACATCACATAGGAAGACCAGTCATCATTCAGACAATGACTTTGAAGGTAGTAAAATATCAGACTGGACAGTTGCTCTAGAACAGGTGGTGTCCAAACTCGGTCCTGGAGGGCCACTGTCCTGCAGAATTTAGCTCCAACTTGCTTAACACACCTGCCTGGAAGTTTCTAGTATGCCTAAGACCTTGATTAGCTGGTTCAGTTGTGTTTAATTGGGGTTGGAGCTAAACTTTGCAGGACAGTGGCCCTCCAGGAGCAGGATTGGACACCCCTGGTCTAGAAGGTCCATACCAGGTTCTTTACAGATGTATAGATTCCCCCATCCATATACTGCACGATCACCAGAGGGCGCTACAGCGTTACAGATTCAGTCAGTTTGTGCACTACGAGTCCAATTGGAATCGAAACAAGATAGAAGACACCAAGGAGACATTTAAAGTGTAGATCTGAGTAAATCAGACCAAAATAATCTAAAATGATAGTAAAACATTACAAATATGCTCATAATATTTATAAAAACAATGCTACTTAATTATCACAGTAAATCATAATGCTGAAAATAATACCAAGCTACTTAAATCTGGGACTTTCCCCTACAATCGGTATTCGTAATTGAGGAATAAGAACAAATATATATCAAGAACACTGATGTTAGCCAATTGCAATGTATATATACAGTAGGGTCCAAAAGCGAAATTTCCATATTTCTCTTTTCATTACCAGTTAATTATTTTTTATGAAAATTAATGTTTTTCTAGGTATGTCCTCCTTTTTGAAAGCATGCACTCAAGCTGACCTGAACTCCACAAGTACAGTGCACAGCATAAATGAGTACACCCCCTCTGAACAAATACAAAAGATGTATTTTCTTTATGATCACTAATACAATTCATGGAAAGATGGCAAAACTAAAATGTATTAAACGTATACATCATAAAAACTGAGAAATATATGCCATTAATAGCCATAAAATAAGTAAATTAGCCAATTTTGTTTAAATTAAGGATTGCAGAAATGAGTACACCCTAGATTTAATTCAACAAATGTATAATATTCTAGCACTTAGTATGCCCTCCATACTTTTGAATTTACTGCTCTGACCCTTCTTGGCACGGAGTGTACAAGTTCATGACAAATTGTCACATCTGTGCTGTTTAACTCCTGGATGATCAGCTCCTTAAATGCCCTGATCTTTAATGGGGAATGTTGCTCAACTCGTCTCTACAGAATCCCCCACAGGTGCTCAACAGTGTTAAGATTGAGTGCAATACATGTCCACAGAAGCTTTTTCAGCTTGGGAGAATGCATATCCTCATTGTCATGTTGAAAAAATGCCCAACAATGCAGGGAATGAGGAAAGGGTAACATCTTCTGTTTCAAGTTTGTGTATTAAATTACACAGTGATGTGGGAATTCATGACAGCATTGATAAAGCACAACTCCCTCACACCTTCAGCACCCATACATTCCTATATAAGAGCTTTACTACCACTGAACTTTACTGTAGGAACCAGGCACTTCTCACTGTACTCCTCCTCTAGCAACACCATAACATTTTGGATGCTGTTAGATCCAAAATGATTGATTTGATCTCATGAGACCAGAGTATTGATTCCCAGAATCTATATTTTGTAAATATGGGCTTTGGAAATGGCTAACTGACTTTATTGTGCTTTGGCTACAGTAGGTAGTTCCTGTGAGAACAACAACCATGCATGTCATTTCTGCAGGCTGCATCTTACTCTGTGAGATAAACAGTCACTCTTTTCATAGCTTTTTCTGGCTCTGAGACACTCGCTTGTTATTTCTCCTGCTCTTTTTCTAGCAAAAAAATCCCTCATCACTAAACGAAAGCTTAAAATGTAGGCCTGGTTATTTCAGGGGCCTTGTCACAAGTCCATTGTTTTTGAATTTCTGTTACTTTTGCTATATTTTCACACTTAAAACAATGATTTGGTAATCCTCTTGTACCACTGTCCTCTTTTGTGCTAAGAAATAAGTGTCCTGACAGTTCTCTCCCAAGTGCTTCCATTGTTGTCCGCATTAAGTCTGAGAACGATTCAGTGGGCTATATAACACTTTTAATTGTCAAGAACTGTTAACTGTTAATCAAACATTGCCTTAAACTTACACCAGAAAATTTTTATTTTGCTTTATTTAGTAACTTTTAGGAGGGTGTACACACTTTTGCTACACTATCATTTTATCACCTTGATAAGAAAATCTTATTTTCCTGAATAATTTTGACATGCTTCTTTGGTAACTGATTAAGCAGACTTGCTGGAACATTATATCTCTAAAGAACCCTAACATGTCTTCTAAGTAATTGAGTAATTGCTGACTTTCAGAAGTTTCAGAGGGGGTGTACTCATTTATGCTGTGCACTGTATGTGCAAAAACGGATATATTACCTGCATAAAACCCAACAGGTGAATCACACAGTGCTTTTAACATCAAGAACAATAGAATAGTGCACAAGTTCGGCATAGTTCGGCCCAACCTCGCCTGGAAGCACCATCCTCTCCGGGCATCGAGGGTCCTGCATTAGAGCTGCCAGAGACTCACGCTCTTTCCTGTTTTTCTTTTGTAAACAACAACAAAAAAATAATACTTGATTTAAATGAGCCATTGATATCTTATTTGACAAACTAATCATATAAAACTTCTAAGTACCTTTTGTGATGAATGGCGTTTCCCACTTTTACTAGAAAAACAAACAAAAAAACTATTGGATAAGACATGTTAATTTATATGGTCACTTTCTTTGTTTATAACAAATTTTAATTGACATCATCAGTGTCTACCACTGAGGCTTGTGCAATCTGTTTATGTCGCATGAATAGCAGAGTAGTGGTAGATGCGGTTTCTTCTGCCAGCCTTCGCAAGCCACCATGTATCCTGTTTATGAACACTACGCATGTTATTGGTCTAGGTAAGCTACCTTGCTTCCTGTTTGCCTCCACTGATCTCACCTGTATGGTAATATCCAAAAAAGAAAAGAATTGTACCTAAACTTGTTAGAAAGCAACTCTACTCACCAGAGGACAAACAAAATGATGATCAAGACGAGGGTGATTGCAGCAGCTGACGTGAAGCAGACGGTGATGAATATCACTGCGGAAAATCTAAATTATGAGCTAATTCACAGCATATCTATACACTACCAATATTGATCATCTAGACTAGGACTGGTGATATGTGCAAAACTTACTGTGTTGAGTCTCTTCACTAGTTACATCCACACGAATGAAAACTTTAGCCATGTGGTGGTGGTACGAGACATGGCATATGTACAGTCCTGCATCCAGTTCAGACACTGGTCTTGTAAAAACTAATGCCATGCCCACAGTTTGTGCTGCTGATCCGTCCTCCCTGGGATAAGAACAATTCAGAGACATGACTCAAAAAACAACTGCAACACTGGTGTATGTGCAAAAGAAAAAGGTCAATGTTTTCCCTTGAAACTGAGAGACGGAACATAGAGAAGAGTTTTGGTTAGTATGTCTGACATTAGCACATACAAAACAAATTACAATGTTAAAGGAATAGTTTACACAGAAATGAAAATTCTGTAATCATTTACTCAGCCTCATGTCCTTTGAAACGTCTTTGAGTTCATGGAACATTGTCAAGCCAAGAGTTTTGGTTAATATGTTTTGGTTAAAACTGTATCTCCTCGTAGGGCTTTCAAGCTACAACAACCAAACTTAAACCTTCAGACTGTTCTGACTCAGTATGCTATACCTTTTCTAACCTTCGATTTTCATTAAACGGATGATCAAATCTACGAAAAGTCCCATAGACTTTCATTGAGGGGGTCAAAACTTTATAGAATAACTCTAATAGTGTATTTAAGCTTCATCCACAAAGTATCTATTACTAACAATGCCTAGCAACTAGCTTAGGACATGTTAACAATGTGCTAAAACATGCTAATTCATGTTAGAAATGTGCTAAAACATGTTAATTCATGCTAGAAATGTGTTAAAACATGCTAGAAACATTTTAATTCATGCTAGCAATGTTAAAACATGTTAATTCTTGTTAGAAATGCAAAAATATGCTAGAAATGTGTTAAAACATGTTAACAGAACATGCTAATTCATGCTAGCAATGTGTTAAAACATGTCAGAAATGTTAATTCATGCTAGCAATGTGTAAAAACATGCTAATTCATGCTAGAAATGTGTAAAAACATGTTAACAGAACATACTAATTAATGCTAGCAACGTGTTAAAACATGTTAGAAATGTTAATTCATGCTAGAAATGTGTAAAAATATGCTAGAAATGTGTTAAACATGTTAACAAAACTTGCTAATTCATGCTAGCAAAATGTTAAAAAAATGCTAGAAATGTTAATTAAGGCTAGCAATGTGTTAAAACATGCTAATTCATGCTAGAAATGTGTTAAAACATGTTAACAAAACATGCTAATCATGCTAGCAACGTGTTAAAACATGCTAAAAATGTTAATTCATGCTAGCAATGTGTTAAAACATGCTAATTCATGCTAGAAATGTAAAAATATGCTAGAAATGTGTTAAAACATGCCAATTCATGCTAGAAATGTAGAAATATGCTAGAAATGTGTTAAAACATGTTAACAAAACATGCTAATTCATGCTAGCAATGTGTTAAAACATGTTAACTAATGTAACCTTATTGTAAAGTGTTACCAAGATTTCTATTTTTATTTCAGTTTTAGTAATTTTAGTACTTCACTGTTTTCAGTTAGTGGCCAAGGGAACATTTCTAATTTTCCTATAATTTCAATTAGCAAAAGCAATCTGTGATACTTATAGTTTTGGTTTTAGTGAACAATAACACTGTAGCAGCTTGACAGCATCTGTCACCATTCACTGTCATTGTGTGGAAAAAAGCAGCTTGAGCATTCTGCTGAATATCTCCTTTTGGGTTTCATAGAAAATCATACACATTTCGAATGAGATGAGGGTCAGTAAATAATGACAGATTATTCATTTTTTGGTCAACTATCCCTTTCAGATATACAGCGCATTGAGTGTTCATTCAAAATGTCAAATTTAAGGGAACATTGCTCTGTGCTGAGAGTATTAAAGTGATGTGTCAAGCAAAAAGAATACTCTAGTCTGATGCAGTAAAACATTACTGTGAAAACTTTTAACTAGCCCTTCTCTTTTCTATTTATCCCACCGGGTGTCTGACATGAAAGAAAAATCAATGTGCCACATTTAGGTTTTAAGAGAGAGTGCTGTGGAACTGCACCTTAGGCTGTGATACTGTCATAATGTTTTTTGATGAGCACAAACTATGATTTCTTAAGTATGTTGTGCCTTATTTAAGCATCCATGACTCAACATACCTGTAACATGTTGCCTTGTATGATGGTGCATTGCCGTGGGCTCTGAGAAGTATCTTCTGATTAGAGAAGTTTTCTTGCAGTGCTAATCGATGCTCATGCTGGCCATGACTTCTACGATCAAGTGTGGTTTTGTTTACAACCTCAATAGATGAGATAGCTGAGAGAAAGAAACAGCAGATTGCAATCAGCAAATAAAATATGTTTTTTTTGTTTGAGTTTTTGCTGGGAAAGTTATGAAAGCTTACAGTATTTTGGAACATGCACCGTCCGTCTCTCATCCCTGCCGAACTTGTTCTGGATCAGACATGTCAAATCCTTCCCCTCATACTGACTGAGTTGAAATTCAAAAGTTGAATTGACATTTACTTTAATTCCATCGCACTTGGACTCAGTAGTTGCCTGAATTTCAGTGTCTTCATCAGACAGGACCCAGGAGATGTTGGGAATCACCCCATCGCTGCTGTACTCGCACACAGCATGCCAAATATCAGTGTGTCTCTCTTCACCCAAAAACACACGGCTTGCAGAAGGACCTAATAGCAAAGAGGTTTTCATTACTTGGTGTGTTGGCCAGTGTTCCCATTATATAATCTAAAGGCCAATTCACATGGATGCTGACTAACAATAACAGATACATTCGTCAGGTTTTGTTGGATCAGTGTGTTACCTCAGTTGCCATCTGTTGGTGTTGGTCAGTGCTTGATTTCACTGATTGAATATATTTAATTGGCATTTGTCGGCCATGGAATGTCTGAGACGTGACGCTCTTCCAAGCTTTACAATGGTAGTGAATGGGGCTCAAGATTTTGAAGCCCAAAAAAGTGCATTCATCCATCATAAAAATAATCCATACGGCTCCAGGGGTTAATAAAATCTATCTAGTTCCACTGGAACTAGACTTGTGTATGGCTATTGCCGGAAGCCAGTTATTATAGTTTATAAAGTTTGAAATATGAATTGCTATGGATTACTTTTATGATGGATGAATGCACGTTTTTGGGCTTCAAATTCTTGAGCCCCATTCACTACCATTATAAAGCTTGAAAGAGCTAGGATATTTTTTAATATAACTCTGATTGTGTTCGTCTGAAAGAGGATAGTCATACATCTAGGATGGCCTGAGGGTGAGTAAATCATGGGATAATTTTCATTTTTGGGTGAACTATCCCTTTAACACACATACAGTTTACTTCTTGCTCACAATGAGTATGTTAACATTTACAGTTTGACCCCATTCACTTCCAGTAAGTGCCTCACTGTAACCCACATTTTTGGAGTGACAAGTCGCAATTTAGTGGTAATCAACATTATGCCACAACTGCTGTTGATTAAGCTTAACTTTTAAAGAATGCAGAAAATTTCTTTAAATTCAAGCAAAAGCAGCACAGCATACAGATTGGTACAGTTTCACAGTGATATACATACAGTGACAATTAGGTCACATTTAAAATGAATGAATGGTTCGACATTTAGTTTCCTAATGCAATCAAATTAATACATTTTTAAAGCGTGGCTCAATTGGGGTTTTGGGGTTAACGTAATAATAAAACTTACCTAAGGGCGGGAGGTCAGTGCTCTTGTTCTCTGGTTTCGCTAACCCTTGAAGCTCAACCACACAGGTCACGCTGCATCCGGCATGTGAGTAAATAGGAATACGTGCCACACTCTGAACGACAACCATATGACTCTGCTGAAAGTCAGGCTGACTCATTACGAACTCACTAGAGGCAATGTCAATGCCATGGCAGTCTACGGCCCAGGTGATGGCCTCTGCTGGAGTCTGGCTCTGCACTGAACACACCAGCCATGTGTATGCAACGCCACTGTCCCATTTAATACTAGACTGCAGGGTTATATTTGGTGGTGCTGTAAAAAAGAAAAATTAAGATTAACTATATGTCAGAATGTTTTATTGATAGCTGTTATACGATTGTTCCTTCCATTTATCTATCTATCAATCTATCCACCCATCTATGTCTATCCATCCATCCATCCATCCATCTGTTCATCTATACATTGTTCTGTCTATCCATCCATCATCCATCCATCCATCCATCTGTTCATCTATACATCCATCATTCTGTCCATCCATCCATCTGTTCATCTATACATTGTTCTGTCTATCCATCCATCCATCCATCGTTCTGTCCATCCATCCATCCATCCATCTGTTCATCTATACATTGTTCTGTCTATCCATCCATCATCCATCCATCCATCCATCCATCCATCATTCTGTCCATCCATCCATCCATCGTTCTGTCCATCCATTCATCCATCCATCCATCCATCCATCTGTTCATCTATACATTGTTCTGTCTATCCATCCATCATCCATCCATCCATCTATCTGTTCATCTATACATCCATCATCCATCCATCCATCCGTTTATCTATACATCGTTCTGTCCATCCATCCATCCATCCATCGTTCTGTCCATCCATTCATTCATTCATTCATTCATCCATCTGTTCATCTATACATCGTTCTGTCCATCCATCCATATGTCATTCTGTCCATCCATCATCCATCCGTCCATCCATCCATCCATCTGTTCATCTATACATCGTTCTTTCCATCCATCCATTCATTCATCCATCCATCCATCTGTTCATCTATACATCATTCTGTTTATCCATCCATCCATCCCCATTGATCCATCCATCTGTTCATCTATACATCCATCATTCAGTCCATCCATAATCCATCCATCCATCTGTTAATCTATACATCGTTCTGTCCATCCATCCATCTGTCCATCCATTCATTCATTAATTCATTCATCCATCCATCCATCTGTTCATCTATACATCATTCTGTCCATCCATCCATCCATCATTCTCTCCATCCCTTCATCCATCCATCCATCCATTGTTCTGTCCATCCATTCATTCATCCATTCATTCATTCATCCATCCATCCATCTGTTCATCTATACATCATTCTGTTTATCCATCCATCCCCATTGATCCATCCATCTGTTCATCTATACATCCATCATTCTGTCCATCCATCCATCTGTCCATCCATTCATTCATTCATCCTTCTGTTCATCTATACATCGTTCGGTCCATCCATCCATCTATCATTCTGTCCATCCCTTCATCCATCCATCCATCCATCCATCCATCCATCATTCTGTTCATCCATCCATCCAATTTCTTTAAAAACATTAACCAAGGTGTTTTCAATGGTTTGTGTATGACACTTTGCTTTTAAAAAGTACAGTTAGGTGTTTGAATTTCAATTCAAATTTGAATCACAATTCTACATCCAGTTTGCAACATCAGTTCAAATTCAGGAATTTAATTTAAAATTTAAAAGGCAATCCCAATTAGGTTCAGAATGGTGCACAACCCTGCTACATGTTTAAATATTAAGAACAAATTTGGAGAATAAAGAGGCATTGTTTATGATGATTGTAGCCATCGGTGTCTTACCACACACAGGAAGAGCAATCTGCCGCCTCTCTTTTTCCATGAAAGCAGGATGGTCGACTACACACTCAACTACATATTCGCGTGCCATGCAGTTGGGCACAGTCAACACACTTTTGACAGAATACGATCCATTAAAGGATGTGACATTAGACTGGATTGTACAATTCATCTCTTGTGAAATGATCCAGGACACGTTTGCAGTGGGAACAGCATTGGAGGCCAAACACTCAATGTGAATGTAATCTGAATTCTCTCCTACATTCACACTGATATTTGGGGGAAATGTCACTAAAAACAAAAACAAGTTTAAAATGTAAATAGAGTGTGGAATGTAAATACAGTCAGATGATAAAACATGATGACAGCAAATACAGTACCTGGCAATAGAACTTTTGGATTTACTTCAATTGTGAATTGCAAGGAAACTTGATGTCTACGGTAAGAGGCCTGACAGAGGTACTGTCCAGCGAGGTGCAGCTCTACAGGTCCCCAGAGAAAGATATCTCTGCCAACCACATCCACATCCTCAGGTAGTGGTTGCCCTTCCCTTGATCAAATGAAACAAAAGTGCACAGCAAGCATTTCACAACTTGTCTCAGTGTCTTTCTGCTATAGTAAACCTACTAGAATAAAATATTTTTTAAAAGTGTGGATGAAACTGACTATCATTGATATTATCATTTTACGCTCATAATTAATCTTACCTGGAACAGTTAATTTCATAACTTGGTACATTTCCCAAAATTTCCATCCTGATTGTAATATCCGTGTCCCCCTCCTCAAATGCTAGTGAAGTCTGATTCTCACTGTTAATGGCGTAATCAACGTCCTTCAGCTGAAGTGAGGAAAGATCTAGAGGGAACAAAGTTTTACAAATTAGAGAGTGCTTCATACATTCTACATATCTATTCAGTATAAATAGTGCTGGTACTCACAGTAAACTGGCAAAGTGATTGTTCTTGTGTTTATGAAAGGGAAAAACATGTAGCCAAAAACACAAGAGACATTTTCTCCTTCATAAGGATTGGATGGGAACCGATAAGAACTGATAACTGAATCTGGATTGGAGTCATTTCTTAGTATAGGTGGTGTGTTTTTGAATTCAGGCAGTCTCCATGTGATATTTGGATGTGGCTTCCCCCCTGTTGCCGTGCAGATGACCTCTTGAAAGTCTTCTCCTCCTTCTTGGACCAGGACGGTCTCCATGCTCATAATAGGAGAAACTGTTAAAAAGTGGGAAAGTGCCAATAAGAACAGGGGAAGTTTATGAAAAATCCTCTAAGAGACTATTCTTTTTAGAAAACTGAGAAGAGTATGTGTTAGTATAATCTTAAGGTTAAACAAGCTGACATTTGAGTTTAACTGAGTTTTATCAGCTGTTTCGTCTGTTTACCAAGCTGTTGGAGACGCTAACTATAGCTCAAACAAGGACACTTGGTTTAGCTGTCATGTTTCAAGAAATAATAAAGTGTGAATTCACTAAAAAAGTAGTGGTACTTTTGTATTTCAGTGCAAAACCCTATTGACTAACAACCTGCAATCTAATTTTGCTGCACTGAAATAGCACTGTGAGTATTTAAATTAAGCTGTTGTTTTTCTTTTCAGGCCAAACACTACTGCTTTATGCAAATGCTACTTAATATGTAAAATAGACCTTTATAGATTGTGTCTTATATACAAAAAAGCATGTATGTTTATAAGTAAGTATGTTACAAGTCAAAAATCTGCAGTTGCGCTATTACCGCTATAATAAAGAGACATTTATGTACATTTTCTATCAATCATTGCAGCAGTAATTGATCAAATGATGGAGAACAGCATTATAACTGGGCATATATTAAGATGCAAGACACTTTCTGCATTTAAAAAGCAGTTTCTTATGCCTGGATCCCAGTGAAGTGCTTGCCAGGCGCTAAAAACGCTAACTCTGAGAACAGTTCTTGCTGAGTTCACAAGTATTCATAAGTTTGGTTAGCAGCCATTTTTACATATTATGTTGTTTCTACTGATATTTATTCTTCACAGTTTTCCGTATTAGTTTTTGTATTCTAAAAGAAACACCTCTATGCTGTAGCTTCAGAGTATGTGATATTTGTGGTCAAACAGCTGCTGCAAATATGAAGGTACCACAGGAAGCACATGCAACACTGGTGCAAAGTGCAGACAGTAGAATACCAGCTTGATTTCTCATTTCTGTCTTTAGGTTTCACACTGAGCTCAGCTGATGCACAAGAACAGAAAACCTGCTGTACCTATCAAAACTGAACTTACCAAATGTTTCCACCTCAATGTTGGCTCTTTCAGGTTCAGTAAAAGCTGGATGATTGACCACACAGGTAACAGTGCTTTCATTATTCATAATTAAGGGGAAGCTCAGTACACTGATTGAACTGGTTGTGCCATTGAGATGAACTGTATTAGTCGTGTTCACAGAGAAGATGTCATCTCTTGGAAGGGCACCAGAGATCTCCCATCTAATCACAGCCTCAGGCTTGGCACTGGAGGCAGAGCAAGTGACAGCATGGTAGAGGGTCCTGTTCACAACTTCCTTCTTCACAGTTAAGTCAATACCAGGCGGAGCTTGGAGACAAAACAGATACTGATGAGTTTTGCAGTATAAGGTAATCTAGAATAGATCACCCAACAAATTCAAAATGTCTTCATTTATTCACTCTTTATGTAATTTCCAACCTGTAGGATTTTTTTCTGTGGTATACGTACATTTTTGCATTACAATGAAAGTGAAGGTGAACTTGGGCTGTCAAGCTCCATAAAAGTGAACCATTTGACTTGTGCCCTGCAGGAACCAATGATGTTTGATGTCAAACCTGACATGACATGTCTTAAGGTCTTAAGTCCAAAATTTGTGTCCGAAATTTTTGCATGTTTAAAAATAATACAACCTCTCATCCCTGACAGCAACATAGTGTCGGGCCAGATCCGGCCCACATCTGGTCCGCGTGTAATCCTCATGTACCAGATGTGGGCCACAAATCTTTTTCGCAACAGATTAATTAATACACATCGGACTCAGGGTATGTTTACACGACAACGATATGCTTAAAATGGAGACGTTTTTCCTTTGAGTTTTTAGTGTACAGATGACACCATTGTCAAAACGATCCCCATTCATACGAATCCGTGAAAACGACTAAAAACGCTGTATTCTGCTGGCAGGCCATTAGATGGCGATGAAACACTATAGACAGAACATGTGATACGCATGTGCATGATGTCATCGTTGTCACAGATTCGTGTTTTTGTTCTTTATTCGGAGACCGTTTTCAAAAACTTGCACTTTGAAACCCATTTTCAAAAGTTTGCTTTTTCAGGCCACCAAAACGCCGTTGTTGTGTAAATGAACGGCCAAAACACATAAAAAGTTTTCCGTTTTAGTTAAAAACGGTGTCGCAAGGTTTCTGGATGGCGAATTTTGAGGATGACGAATACGAAAATTTCGGACTCAGTGTGGAAAGACCTAAGGTGATGTATTTTCACTATTATTTCACTATTTTCACTTGTGTGTGTTCAACAGAGGAAGAAAAGTAGGTTCAGTACGACATGAGAGTGAGTAAATGATTTGAATTTTATTTTGGTGAACAATTCCTTTAAAAAACCTAAATGCACTGATTATAAAGCACTCTTCAATCTTTATTCATACTCACCAATAACTCTGAGAAACACGGTGTCCTTCACTTCGTCATCAACAGTGTTGATGACACATGTGTAATCTCCCTCTAGATCGAGACTTGTCACGTTCAACTTTACGGTAAGGTTTTTAGGCGATGCCGGAATGTCAAAGTTTTCTCTGTTGAAAGGGGTAAGCTGATTGTAGCCTGCCATTTTCTTTGACCTCTTTGAAGAATCCAGCCGGTTCCAGGAGGAGAACATGATCTCTATTTGTCCAGTGTACAGACAATGCAGGTAGACCTCCTCCCCCAAAATCCCTGTCACTGTTTGGTTGAGAACCAAGTGTCTGGGCTCTGAATCTATACAAAAAAAATAGAGGGATGAATATTACTCAAAGATTTAATGACATAGTCCATTACAATAATCATTATGGCAACAACTAGTTTTATTTGTTGTTTATGTTCACCGTGTCCCCTCTTAACCCCACATATATAAAGCACAGTCGGGGGAAGTGTCAGTACTTGGCACTCTTAATAAACCTTGACAGATTTCTTCATTCATAGTAGGGCGGCCAAGAAAAGGATTTCTTGACATGTCCATTTAACACTCCCTAACATTTTGTGAAATCAATCCAGAAGGGCATATATTATGTAACACAGAGTAAATTAAGAAACAACATTCTTAAAAGGATAGTTCACCCAGAAAAAAACAACAACATTTCTGTCATTATTTACTAACCCTCATGTGGTATCAAACATCGTGGAAGGCAAAAGAAGACATTTTAAAGAATGTTCTGGCTGCCCTTTTCCTTATATTGGAAGTTAATTGGGAGTGGGGACTGGGCTTGTTAAGCTCCAAAATAACAAAAAACACCATAAAAATTATAGAGAAGTAGTTCTCGCAACTTTTGTGTGATATATACCGCAAGTCTTCTTAAGTTACACTGAACTTTAGGTCATGTCAACTACTTTTTGTGGGGCTTCTGCATCATTTTTGCATCCAGTCTCCATTCATTGTGATGGAAAAGAGCGGGTGAATGGTTCTGGGTGGACCATTCACAATTTCACACTTTTCAGAAATTATCTTAAAAAATGCAATGCACAGGCAATGTTGCTTACAATGTTCAAAGAATAAGCATAGGGCAATGATAAAGTAACATCACGTGCAGTGTGCATAGAGTCTTGGATGGAAATTGAGTTGCTTTGCACGAGAGGAAGCAGATGTTTTTGGTTTTTCAATCATGTGACACGACTTTCCAACACAGGTTTTTTACTCACACGTTGCGTGCTGCTGTAAACCGCACACATACCTCTGTCCCTGATTCATCGTCATTTAACTGATTACATGCAAACAAACTTCTGCTCAAAATCACAGTTGCTGCATCCGTCATCACTACCCTGATTTGATACATTTACATATCTTGACAACAGAAAAACAATTGCAATAGGCATTTTTAGGTTTTATTCACTTCAGCGTCTCAAATAAGATGCATCTTGCATTACTACTGTACATCTATTAAACATTTTAAACCACATTTTTCTTTTCCTTATTTTTTTTTTAAAAGAACTTAATCTTTTCTAGGAATCTTATTTGATCAGTATTTCCAAATAAATACAAACCAGAATTTATTGTTTCCATGCCCCAGCATTTATTGGTTTCAGAATGAAAGCGACATGTGGTTAAATGCTTTTTTCCAAATTAGGATGTCTGCCGAAGGACAGTGGAAATGCCTAAAGCAGAATGTGTGAAAGAATCTCCATTCATTGCATGCAGCTCTCTCAATGAGTAATAGATAATATCATTATGATAAGCATCACATACTCAAAATTCTGCTGCAATAACAGCCAAAGCTCAAAATAACAATACCAACAAGTCAAATAACATGTTAATTTATGGAAATAACAATATTTTTATGTGCACAATTGCAGAGAATTGTCATTCCCTCCCTTACTCTCTTGTTCTTATCCTCTCAGTGTGAACAAAAGTGACACAGATTCGAATTAAATGCACAGGTTGTGTACACGTTCTAATGTACATTATTCCATCCAAAAGCTGTCTGTTCTTATATATTTAGCCTACCATAAAATATGCAAGCTATTCAGAAGGGCCAGAAAATACAACAGCATCATCCGAAACAAGCTGCTCAAATTAAGCCAAAAATGATTAAACCTGAGAGGATATGAACCTACCTTGAAATTCCATGCTGTGAGCAAGATTCAGAACCATTCCTAAAATAAAAAATATTGGCAGGCCCATGTTTAAGTCATTAAAGAAGGCAACTGGAGCAAAAAACACTTGAATGTATGTGCCAGGGTGTGTGTGTGTGTAGTTGAATCTGTTAGGCTGTGGGACAGAAGAGGTCTGTGTGTGTGTGTGTGTGCTCCTCACCCCACACCCCAAAATACTCACGCTTTGAATAACCCACAAACTGCTTGTCTCCACTATATTTTTAAATCATTACTTCAAAAATGAATCTCATGCCTATTTATTATGGTCATAGATATGATATAATATCTTTTTTTCTGTATGTTCTGGTGTGACAACATGTTATGATCTTATGGTAATGAGATTATAATAATGTGTTTTTAATGTGTTGTATGTGTTTGAAATTGCTTATAAAGATATTCCACAAAAGTTTCCATTTCCATTTTACTGCCAACCATTCAGACCAAAGTCATATTTGAAGAGACAGGATTTGTTCCATTAAAATAATTTTGTGTTAAATGACAAACATTAAAATTACATTAAATTACTAGATTAACGGATTAAGTTTGGATTAATAGAAAAAGAGAAGCATTTGGAGAAGCAGTGTCTGGAGAAGCAGTCAAGACAAGTCAAGCATTTCCTCTCCCATCACTAAAAGTAACCTCTTACATTTGCTTACAACTGTCAAATTGTCAGTTATCATTCTTAGTCATGCATCCCCTTTCAGTAAGTCTCATTTGAAAGGTGAGTGTAGAGAATGGAGGTCACCGTTTAGGAAACTACACTAAATCTGTTGACTCATCATGCTGAGGTTTCAACGACAATTTTACTCATTCACCGAACAATGAGAAAGAAGTTTCAGTCCACGGCAGACACTTGGCTTGAGGTTTCTCAGTTTCCTACTTCAAATAGTGGGTGTCAGGAGCGTTTGCCGTCTGTTGTTGAGATGGTCTGTTACTTGCTGAGTATTACTGTGCACAAAAACAGTCTGAGATGGGCACAGAAAGATTAACATGTTCACTCATAGACATGTTTTCTCACACGTTTACACCACAGAACGACAGTTATCAAGGTAAACAGGAAGACTATGAGCCAAATACCAACCTCAGCGCAGGGTTCCTGTCAGTCACTGTTAAAATCTCCTTTAAAGGCAGTCAGTGGAGCTTGAGCAAAAAAGCTCCAGAAAGTGAATATGTGACAAATGCAGAGGGCTTTTTATCAGTACTTGATAACTTTATGTTTGAAATGTCCTTAGATTGCTCTATAATGATATTGTAACATTGTCACACCAGTTTGTTGGGACTGTAATAATGGAAAAGCTATCTTTTCCCAGAATCAAAGAAAAGTGCATTCAAAAGAATTACTTTTGGAGATAAATCGTTATCGATACAGTGTGTGCTGGTAGTGCCTATGCTGTGATGCACTTTGATCAAATGCAAATGAAAGGCACACAACTACACTGTAAACAATTGTAGGTGTAAAAAAATGATCACTGGAGAACATTTTACATTGTCTTTGTACTTGAAAATTTCACATTTAATTCAATGAGTTACTTGTTGCTTCTTTGCAGTTAATTGTAATTTCTGAGTGATCATTGTTTGTACAACTTTTTTTTCAGTGAGGCTAAACTAAAAATCTTCTTAATGAAAGAAGAGTGAAAAATGCTACAGTAAAAAAGTCCTGTTAACTGAATGTCACCTTATAAAGTGGAAAAACTACATTTACAAAAACAATGTATGTAATTTTACTGTAAAAAAATTGGGGGGGGGGGGGGNTAATGTAACCCTTTACATTAATCAAGACTAAATGTGTACTTTTACAGTAAAATACATATTACAGTAAAATATTACAGTATTACAATATTACAGTAAAATATTGTAAGTAAATTAATTTTTTAGAGAAAACAGTAAAATGACATACTGCGACAGTTTTATTTTTATCAGTAACGTACACTGTCAAAATCCACTGTAGGTGAGTTTAAATGAACCCAAGTTCAGTTTATTAAGTGCAAAACAAATACAAACAAAACAAAACAAGACGATGACTTGTCTATGACTTGAGAAACATGAGACTAGCAGCAACCAATACACGACAAGGAAACATGGCAACCATGAGGGCTTAAATACATGAACCTGGGAAAACACTTGACAACAACAACCAATAGGGGCTCTGGAGGAACCTAATCATAGAACTAATGGCGGAAGTACCCGCTTTTTGCTGTGTTCGCACCGCAGGAACTGGGAACGATTTTAGTCCTAGGAATGCCTTTTGGGGGAACTAAATTAGCTCCTGTTTCAGAGTAGAGTCTAACCCAGCACAATAAAGGCTGAATCCCAAATGAACTACCAGTGACGTAAGTGTATGCTGATTGGCCGAACGTACACAAAACACCAGCACCCACCATTTAAAAAAAAAAGCTGTGTATACACACAATTATGGTCTATATATTCACTGCACAAACTAACTTACGAATATGGAAAACAGTGATAGATGGATCTCTCAACCTTACGTTAAGTAGAAAATCCAAAGCGACTTTGAGGGGTCCAAGTGAAACATGATTATGTATTTCTGCTCAGCTGGCAACATGGGCATCAACAACACAGAAAACGCTAATACTTTCATATACTGTATACTTTCTTTGTATAACAGTTCTAATAACATATTAGACAGGACTGTTAAATAGTGATGAGACGGTTGATACCGGGGCTCCGATGCTCCGACGCAGTTTTCAAAGCACTATTGTATCACACACTGTGCCGATGCTTGTATCGAAATGACAATACCACGTGATTGATGACGTTTGAATCTTCGAACGTCATGCAGTATCGGAAAATCGAGACAGCTGCATGGTTTAAAAAAAATGCCGCTTCAGCTGATGCATAAAGGAAAATGCATTTAATCATGTTTTATTGCTGGGGTCTCAGAGACCCTGAACATAACATAAGGGTTAAACAGCTCACCCAAAATATATATTTTTTTAACTACTCACGTCAGTTGATCACATAATTGTATATTTTATATTATTGATCAATATGTGAATCCGTTGACCATGTTACACTTGACACGAGTGGTCTCATTGTCACAAATTAATTTAGATGATATTACATCAGATTTGATAGAACTGATTCAAGACAAAAGTGATTCTGTCACGGACTTCCGAAGCTTTGGTTACATGCTTTTTCAAACCGCATCTGCTCCGCGATGGTTTAGATATGGTGAAGAAAATAATTCTGACCACCAGATGTCGCTAATGCGCACTGTGTTAAAAGCTTCGAGTAATGAACCGTTTTTCGGCACAATTTGATGAAAGCCTCAAATGCTTCAGAAAGCCTCGGTTTCCCATCACTACTGTTAAACAGATCATAAACAAAACGGAGAATGGGAGCACTGTATACTCTCTGACATTCTCAGCACCGTCACAATAAAAAGTTAACAGTTAAATAAAACAACAAGCGCGGCTTACGTCACTTAAGAGATCCTACTTGCGGTGCGAATGCAACCAGGATAATTGCAGCGTGACACAAACAAGACTTCGCAATAAGTGACTGAATAAACGGCTTATAGAGAGAGAGTTAACAAGGGTGATGACACACAGGTGGAAGTGATCACACAATAATGAGTCTGGGCAATGGGTTATGGGAAATGCAGTCCATGATGATATAACAAAGACGGAAATAGTCCCCTCTGGTAACTATCATAAACACTCCGGTTGGCAGGCATGACAGAGGGAAGGACACACCTGTGTATCCTCGCTCATGACTCCTCAGGAAGCTTACTTGCTCCTCGTTGGCTGAATCCCAAAAGGCACACTTCTATGCACTTTCAGTCTAGTGGACTTACAATGGCTGCCGTGTATGCGTGTCCGTTAAGTCCACTAGAACGTAGGGTGTCCCATTCATCATTTTAGGTTTCAGAGGGGTGCTGGCGAGCACCCCCTTTGTGGCCGCTATGCGCCCTCTATGCGCACTTCAGATGAGCCCACAAGTCTGCGAGCTACACAGAGGACTTTACCCGGCAGTCAAAGCAGCATTATGTCAAGAAAGTGTGGACTCAGAGGAAGACCGTGAGGGTTTAGGGTGCCATTTGGGACTGGGCCGTTATTGGGCATAACATCACAGCCTCCTCACGATGCAATTAGAAAATTAGGATGTCCTTTAAGATGGTGGAGTTTGATCTGTTTCCAGGTCACGGGCTGGAGGACATAGTAGCATAGAAAAAATGAAGCATCAATTTGAGTATTAAAAAGCACCCATTATTTGGATGTAAGATGCTGTTAAAGAAGAAGAAGAAGAAGAAGAAGAAGGCGTCTGCATCTGAAGTCGCATACTCGCTTGAGCAGTTATTTATTTTGAATAAGTACTTACACTATATTGCCAAAAGTTTTGGGACGTCTGCCTTTACATGCACATGAACTTTAATGACATCCCATTCTTAATCCGTAGGGTTTAATATGGAGTTGGCCTACCCTATAACAGCTCCAACTCTTCTGGGAAGGCTTTCCACAAGGTTTAGGAGTGTGTTTATGGGAATTTTTGACCATTCTTCTAGAAGCGCATTTGTGAGGTCAGGCACTGATGTTGGCGAGAAGGCCTGGCTCGCAGTCTCCGCACTAATTCATCCCAAAGGTGTTCTATCGGGTTGAGGTCAGGACTCTGTGCAGGCCAGTCGAGTTCCTCCACACCAAACTCACTCATCCATGTCTTTACGGACCTTGCTTTGTGCGCAGTCATGTTGGAACAGGAAGGGGCCATGCCCAAACTGAAATTGTCCAAAATGTCTTGGTATGCTGCAGCATTAAGAGTTCCTTTCACTGGAACTAAGGGGCCAAGCCCAACCCCTGAAAAACAACCCCACACCATAATCCCCCCTCCACCAAACTTTACACTTGGCACAATGCAGTCAGGCAAGTACCGTTCTCCTGGCAGCCACCAAACCCAGACTCGTCCATCGGATTGCCAGACAGAGAAGCGTGATTCGTCACTCCAGAGAACATGTCTCCACTGCTCTAGAGTCCAGTGGCGGCGTGCTTTACACCACTGCATCCGACGCTTTGAATTGCACTTGGTGATGTAAGGCTTGGATGCAGCTGCTGGCCATGGAAACCCATTCCATGAAGCTCTCTACGCACTGTTCTTGAGCTAATCTGAAGGCCACACAAAGTTTGGAGGTCTGTAGCTATTGACTCTGCAGAAAGATGGCGACTTCTGTGCACTATGCTCCTCAGCATGCGTTGACCCCGCTCTGTGATTTTATGTGGCCTACCACTTCATGGCTGAGTTGGTGTTGTTCCTAAATGCTTCCACTTTGTTATAATATCACTAACACTTGACCGTGGAATATTTAGCAGTGAGGAAATTTAACGAATGGACTTATTGCACAGGTTGCAACCTATCACTGTACCACGCTTGAATTCACTGAGCTCCTGAGAGCGACCCATTCTTTCACAAATGTTTGTAGAAGCAGTCTGCATTCCTAGGTGCTTGATTTTATACACCTGTGGCCATGGAAGTGATTGGAACACCTGAATTCAATGATTTGGAGGGGTGTCCCAATACTTTTGGCAATATAGTGTACTTTGTGAGTGCTAAAAAATTAAGTTCTGTATAGTATGAATGTGTGTAGTACGAATGTAATCCGGACGTACCACATTCACCATGTTGTCATTATCACGTGACCTACCAGCGTCGGTTGCGTCGCTTCACTGCCATTCACAAATCCTCTTCCATGGCCTTATGGGATAGTAAAGTGTCCATCACTGGGATGTAAATTATGTTGTTTTGTACATGTTTATTAGCCATTGTTAATGGAAAGGCCATGAACTTTAAGCCACAATGTGGCCTTCTAGTTTACCACCTCTATTTTTTTGGTGGCTATTAGTCTGAAATGGTAGTTAGAACATTAAACTTGTACTTACAATTTTAAAGGAAGAATGATGTTTACATAGAAACGTCTATTACTGATGACAATGGTAACAGATGGCAGAAGATTTGGTGTCCACAGCACATTTCTGAGAGGAAGCCAAACTTTCGCCCCCAATGCCTGGCAAGTCGTTCACCACTCACTGTCACTGTGTAAAACTAGCAAACTAGGAAGCTTTTATCATGCCAACAAGCACTGATGTCCTAACATTGGGGAGTCTACATTTTCTCCAGCCAAGGGATGACACCAGTCTTATAGTTGAGCTCAAGGGACATTTTACTAAGCCCACATTTCTGGATCCACTCAATGCCCAATGGATAAAATCAAGTCAATCTTAGATTACAGAAGTAAAATGGGTTGAAATTTCATGCTGAATTCATTCATTCATACATCTAGATTGTAAACAGAAGTGGTCTCTGATGAAAGGCCAATTCTGATGAAAGTATTGCATGAGTAGATGAGCTTATGCAGATTGAGAACAGAATGCTATTAATTAAGTGGCAAGTAATTACAATTACATCTCCTTTCATGCAAGCATTCCTTTTTATTTCTTCAAGCTGACACAACAGAAAATCCACACGCAACCTGTGAATGAGAGCATAAAGTGCTGCGGGTAGAGGCAGGGCATTGGAGAGAATAATCAATACATTTCTTGAAGCCGAATCATACATAAATGCTCACTTAAGTGTGCTATATTTTGTTCCCTGGGGAATGTACTTCAAACATAGTCAGCACTCCACCTGATCGCACAACCAGATATCATGTATTTTTTATGAGGCCATTAAAATGTTATGTTTTTTTATTGTTTTCAGCAATAGAACTAATCATTTCCAAAATTTGTCTTTTATAATAGACACTTAATCAAACTAGTGTCACTTTCAGAAGGAAATTTGAAGTTTTATAAAACAAGTCATCAGTCATGCAGAGTGCCAAGCACAACTCATGACTGCCATCTAAGGGTAAAAACTCAAACTGACGCACATGTCCATTAGGGACACTTCAAAAACGATATTAAATTAACTTTTGGAGGAAGGTACATTTACATTTATTCAGTTGTAACAGTATTAACCGCATGCATTAGGTGTAATCAGCAGTGTGGCTAGACTAAAAAAAGCACAATAATGCTTTTTATCTCATACCTCAAATTCTAAAAATAAACCAACATAAAATCTCCCTAAAACAGTTCTTCCCATGGGAGCATCTCTGTGCTGATCTAATAGTTTCAAAGTGGAGCTCATCTAAAATGGTCTGTCACACTTGCTGTTGCAACTGTCTGTTCATTAGCATTATTGATCTGGCTCTAATGACCTTACAGTCAGCCTTTACAGTTAGTGTCCTTGTGTATGCTTAAATGTTTTAAATGCATTTATATTGGTTCCACAACTAGTTCCACTATCAGGCTTCTGATAGTGTCAAACAGCTAAATGATGACCCTGCACTGATGTTATCACAAATCAAATGTTTAGAAAGAGTGGACGCAAGATAGAAGCGCTGTCCACTTCGGCCCACATAATCACTGCTCAACCTTTAATGTGATACAACAGAGACAAAAGATTCTATTTACTCTCAGTTTGCTTGTGCTGACTGTAGAAATACATGTGGTCAGGAGTATCAGTCAGAAGCACCTTGCCGTTGATGTTTATAAACAACAGCTGTAGCAAATCGTTTTGCCAATGGCAAGATCGATTTCCCTAATAGACCGATTCTAATTGGAAGTAATTAGTCGTGCTGTTGAGCGTTAATAGCACGACTAATTACTTCCAATTAGAATGGTTTGGCATGGTTTGTTGTCATGAAACTGAAACATGAATAAAAACAATTAAAGAAATGGTTCAGGGAAAAAAAAAAAAAGTGTTAAATATCAGTGAAAAATTGTTCACAACATAGTACTTTGAACAGCAGTAGTGATAAAATACTAATAACATTTTTAGATCAATTTATAAATGCATATATACAGCATAAAAAAAACATGTAAATAAAATAAATAAATGTTCAATAAAATGTAAATATTTTAATTTAAAATAAATGCATTACTTGTGTATGTATGTGTGCGTATATATATATATATATATA
>RJVU01024579.1:2097646-2128481 GCA_003731715.1 Anabarilius grahami
CACTTTTTAAATGTTTTATAAATAATAATTATAAATATTTGGATAATGAGACTCAGATGATTAAGAAACAAAAAAAGAAAGAAAGAAAGAAAGAAAGCAGTTGATCAATGTTTTGATCACACATTTTTCTACATTTTTCTTTTAAAAAAAATAAAATAAAAAAATACTGTAGTTTTTTTGTCACAGCAGTGGCCAAAGTTCTGATCAATGGGCAGTAAATCAGATAATTTATATTCATTTATTTTTGTACAACAAACCTTCTGAACGACCTTCCTGGTTTGCAATTCAGGCAAAAGCCAGCCATAATTCAGTCAAAACATCTCTATACAGAACACTCCCAGAAATTTAATTATTTAAAGCAAATGCTATGCATCAGTGGGGCTGATAGGCCCAGTGAATATATTTATCTCCACAAGGGCACTCTGACTAAACAAATAAATTGGTTGTTTGTTTAATCATCCCTGAATAAAGATACAAATAATTCTATAAGATCCATGTGGTATCTACAAGATAAGAAGGGCTAAAAGTACTGGTCTTTTTTGATACTTTGCAGCATTTTCGTGCTTATTCATAGCAATGGAAAACACTTGAATACAGTCATTTTGTAACTGCAGCTTCCAACAAATCATGCAAAACCACCAAAATGAAAACCGGCCGCAGTGGAAACTTTTGCCACCTCTATTCACTTAAATATCAGCTTCTTCTACCAAAAGCAAGAAACCAAAATGACTCCATAAACTTTTAACAGATAAGACACTTAATACCCACACACAAACCTCTAACACCAAAGTGACGACTGCCAAATCAAATAAACAGATCTTTGATTTGACCTGTAGCCCAACCTTTAGTATAGGTTAGTCATTAAAACGTGAGGTTTACCTCTTAGGTAGCCTAGTTAGTGACTCACTTGTCGAGAAGCTGCTCTTTGTTGTCCAACAGCTAAACCTAAAGGAACAAGGCGCCATTATTCTACATTTTAGAGTCTGACGTTTCGCTACTAATAGTTTTCAGGACTAGAATTTTAGGTCAGTAAAACAGTCTGTCTGGAGCCAGACAGTTTTATTGCATTCTGGCATTACAAAAGCTGGGAGAAATGAAATTGCATTGTCACGGCTTCCAGAGCCCTTATCCCAATGACAGAGAGACATAAGCGCACGAGCCCTCCAGGTAGCGCTGCCAGTGGTGAATTTAATAACATGACTGGGTGCCCAGGCAACACAGGACCTGAGGGGACGCAGAGAGCTGTCAGAAGGCCTTTTGTTACTCAGACACCAGAGGTGCCACTAGCTAGACAGAACTAATTGAAAGCATAGTGATTTACAGTTAGTGGGCTACAGATATAACTTTAAGGTTTTGCCATCTCACAGGCTTTTTAATTACTTGGTTGTTTGAGGGCGGAAACATACTTTACACATGTGCGTGAGCTCGGATAAACCCCAGTACCCAATGGGGCGATAAAGTTAAATTCAGATTGATATTAAACCGGATTCAGGGAAGTTGCTATACACATACTGACTCAGACTCTACTTTACTTGCTGAGTATAGTCTTTGGTAAGATTCTCTTCTGTTGCTCCGCCATGACGGTAGTTGAAAAAAAGAAAAAACTTCTTGCCGTTCTCCAAGTTTACGCTTAAGCGCCCCTTGCAGCAGCGTGGAAAATGCAACTATAAGTACGCGTGAAATCGACCTCAAATAGGAAAATGCGTCTACACGCATCTATTCAGTCTAAGAAGTTTTTGTTTTGTCTGTCTACACACTGATTAGAATCAAAGTCCCTTTCAAGGAAAGTCTGTTCTCTCGGCGGCCATATTTGCAAGGCCTCCAGGCAAGAAACTATTTCGGGCATCCAAGACCAAGTCCTATCTATTTGAATGGGAGAATCCTGAAATCTCAAAAACTGCTTGGCGAACTCACAATTAAAGGGATAGTTCACCCAAAAATGAAAATTTGATGTTTATCTGCTTACCCCCAGGGCATCCAAGATGTAGGTGACTTTGTTTCTTCAGTAGAACACAAATGATGATTTTTAACTCCAACCGTTGCCGTCTGTCAGTCGTATAATGCATGGCAATGGAAATTTCATCTATAAGAGTAAAAAAAACATGCACAGACAAATCCAAATTAAACCCTGCGGCTCGTGACGACACATTGATGTCCTAAGACACAAAACGATCGGTTTGTGTGAGAAACCAAAAAGTATTTACATCATTTTTTACCTCTAAAACACCACTATGTCCAACTGCCTTGCGCATCGGGTTAGTGAGGTCTGAAAACTCGCTCTGATGCCAGAAGTGATCTCTCACGTGTATATGTCTATGAGTGCGAGTGATCACTTCCGGCATCAGAGTGCATTCAGACCTCACCTAAACCGGTTGGATGCTCAAGGCAGTTGGATATGGTGGTGTATTGGAGGTAAAAATTGTTCGGTTTTTCGCACAAACCGATTGTTGTCTTAGGACATCAATGTGTCGTCACGAGCCGCAGGGTTTAATTTGGATTTGTCTGTGCATTTTTTTTTTACTCTTATAGACGGAATTCCCATTGACATGCATTGTAAGACTGACAGACCGCAACAGTTGGAGTTAAAAATCATCATTTGTGTTCTACTGAAGAAACAAAGTCACCTACATCTTGGATGCCCTTGGGGTAAGCAATCAAATAAAAATAAACATCAAATTTTCATTTTTGGGTGAACTATCCCTTTAAATAACATATTTAAAATCAGAAACAAAATCTGACATGAACTGTCCCATAAATGTTGTTTCTTATGCTCAAATAGCATTAAAAAGGCTTATTTTTCAGGCTAGATGAGCCAATGCGCATGTGCAGTCCTAAGCATGAGTATCAAGTTTCTATGGGAACACAATGCAGTGACACAATGACTTTATGAATCAGCGATTGGATGTTTTACTTAGAAGGTGGGACATATTCCGCCTTATTTTGCCTTGCAGTTTCTCCCAGTGTTGCCAAGTCCTCGGTATTCCCGCAGAATTTGGCTACTTTTACACTGTTGCCGCGGGTTGTTTTTCATGTCAGCAAGTTGAAGCGACCCCAAATAACATGATATTTAGCCCCTGGAATGTGAATTTTACTAGGGGAACCCCACCAAAAACACGGGTTTTACCCTGCGGAAAGCGATTTTTACCGTGGGACCCCCCCTTAAACGCGAATGGGCTAGTTTTGAGTAGCAATTGGGCAGGTTTTGTTGTGAAAACCTGCCAACTGGCAACCCTGGTTTCTCCCATTCATAACTAATAGGAGTGAACCTCTTTCTACATCTATAGTCTTTGTTAGAATTTAGATTTTTTTCGTGTTTTCATGGTGAATTTAATATCATTCTACAAACAAAGAGCAAAATTTAATGTATCGGCCTGCATCGGCCATTAGACAAATTAAAACCTGAGCCACACAGACTGTTTTTACAGGCAAATTAAGCTGAATTTGTCTTTTGCTATAAATAGTTTATTCCCTGTATTCTTTTTTAATCAATGCTAGGCTAAACAAGAAACAGTATTTTTATATTTCATCTTTGAGTGATTTTTTGGGGTATGTTGTATTTCAATAACTTTTAGTTAATGCGCCATCTAAAACATTTTGGCAACTGATAACATTACATAAAGAGCATGACTTAGTTTCCCCTCAATGTGGTATTGATTAGAAAACTGCAACAGGGACCCAGAGGAGAAATTACACTGAAGAAAACAAAGTAGGCCAAGGTTAAGAGGCGTCACGTGAACACTTCCTTGGTTGCTTTTTCGACTCGTAATGCTCGACTCTTTTCTTCTCCGTCTCCTCCACAGTTCATCTTTCTTCCTGTGGAATTTTAGTTGGCACAGACACATAATAGAGCATTCGGGGGCAATTTAGACTTATTTATTATATGTTTTAATGGCTTTTGGGGTGTAACCATGGATAAAGTCAAGTGCCATTAAACACTGAAGTCTGAATTTGCATTCTTGCAATTTTTCTTCTCATTAGGTTACTTGGCAATGTGATTGAAAATCTTAGCAATGTGCTGCGCAACTCTTCATTGCTCTGACAGGGAGAGTCTTTGCTTCCTCTAGCACAGCAGGCCAAAACAGAGGCTAACTTCTGACCGTCACAGCATGAATGCAGCACAGCCCAACATTAAGTCCCTGTAATTAGGGCTTCAAGCTGCTTGCCTTTAATGGCTTTTAAAGGCTGGCTGTTCCCCTCACATTCTATCATGAGCAATTTATTAGACTCCTTAACCTCATCCTCCTCTCTTCCATTGTAGAAATGTATTTTGTGGTGAACCACTTTTAAAACAGCGAAACTGTTTTAAAACTGGGATGTCTTAATCACTGGCGTGTTAAGCTTTCATTAAAAGAATCAAGAAGGTACACCAATTAATCAAAGCAATTGACTACAGCAAGAATATTTTTTACTGAGCAGCTGCTAGATGTTGCTTGAGGAGTGGGCAAATGTATGTACTTGCACTGTAATGTAATTGTTCTTCTTTGTGTTTATTTATTTTAATGGTAGTGTATATGTTTCTAATATCCACAGATGCTGTTAGATTTGTATCAATCTGTGACATATGGAAGAAAATGTAAAATCTTACAATTTCTCCAATGGCAAAATAAGCTTCAAGACATTAAAATAAAAAGTAGATGCAGATGTTGATAGATGTTTTAATGATAGCAGCCGACCATGTGCACACACACTAATAAACTCACACATATTCTAATTATACAGTCCTTGAACCCACATAATACTGATTCTGAAATAGAGCTGTGTAAAATCCTCTCTCTTTTCATGTGTTTCTCGTCTGGTTACGGTCCACCTGTTGGCAGCACAACAGGTGGGACAAACACTTTAAAATCCCTCAGCGACACAAGGAAACTGTTCCAGTAAGTGCCAAGAAACATTACAAGATTGACAGATGGCTGTACATGGTATTACAATCAATAGACTTTGGCCTGAAAAAGAAAACATTAAAGAAGTCAAAAGTCCAGAACTTCAGGAATTGGGGGGTATATATTGTTTCAAAGGATTTACATTCATGTAGGATTATATCTGCCTCAATTGGAAACACTGTGAGGTAGAATTTACTGTCAGTTTTCAGTGAAATTGTTGCCCACCCAAATTGTTCACAGGGCTTACATGTCATGATCCCAATTAGAGCCCAGGTCATGAGAGAAGCTTTAAATCACACATGTTCTCATTAGCACAACCACAAACTACTGAACTGTATTTTTAGGTGTTGGTTCTCAACAGATCCCAAGACTAGTCAAATGGTTGGAGCCACTATGTGCAAGACTGAGGTTTCTCATGGAAACGTACTTCTCACATTTTGTCTTTACCCTGAAAAACCTCCAGAAATCAATGCAGTGATAAAACATAACTCTTTCATCATCTTTGTTCTCAAACTCACTGGGGTTAAAAAAAAGAAAAAAAACACCCAAACAGACTTTTGTAGCCTTGTATTCATTACATTTCTGTATATAAAACGGCTAATTTAGAAAGCAATTTCAAATCATTCAATTATGCCAAGTCTCATTTGATTGTCCATACAAATGTTTAGGACAAATCTGGATAGTCAAAGTTACACAGGCAGTATTCTTTAAATGGGTTATAAAACAAATAATGTAAAAAATTGATGCACCTCTTGATGTAAATAATTGTTGTGATGTTGTCAATGTGTATACATTTTTGGTCAAGATCTTGTATTGACAATGCAAGAGGCGAGCACTCTGTAAAGTCTACTCTAGCACATCCCAAAGACTTTAAATGAATTTTAAGTCTGGATTCAGAGGTGCCAATTCATATGTGGAAATGATTCTTCATGCTCCCTCCCAACCTTTCTGTCAGCAAGGGTTGAAGGAAGATGGAGGTGGATGAGGAGCTGGTAAAGGGATGGTGATAGAAGGGGGCGGAGGGATGGTGATAGGAGGCAGCTAAGAGAAGGGATGGTAGCGAAGGGATGGTCATAGGAGGCGGCGAAGGGATGGTGATAGGAGGCGGCGAAGGGATGGTGATAGGAGATGGCGAAGGGATGGTGAGGAAGGAAACATGACACCCCGGCTGCGATGATGAGCCGATGGATCCCAGGCTGCAGAAAGAGAACCGATGGTAACAAGTGACATCGCTGGCACTGGAGACCTGGTGGAGCCGAAGGTGGAAGGAGCCAAGGCAGAGCCGACAGGTCGACGGCTCACACCCCTGGTCAGGCTCCTCTTCTGGGGCAATGGTAAGCACTGTCCTCTTCTCCTCAAACTCTGGTTCACCCATCGTCTGGCTGTGTATCGAATCTGGGAACGAGGCTCTCCAGACATTGGATGATTGCCTCCCTCCAGTCCATTCCTGAGATGTCTGGGAGCTCCCTAGGATGTATAAAGTTCACCTCGGTCTGGACCAATGATTTGATGATGTCGTCGTTCAAGGGGCTGGTGATGACAGACGTCAGAATCCCTCTGGGAAATTGAACAGATCGCGGCTATTTTTAGCCAGCGCCGCGATCTGTCCTGCGAGTTCATAACTTTTTTTTTTCTTTTGGTCCGGTCTTCGGTCAGCAGGGGTTGAAGGAAGAAGAAGAAAATGATGATGATCAATTTTCAAAAGTCTTCAATAATCCACAAAAAGGTAATCCAAACAGACAGGCAGGCAGGCAGGCAGGCAGGCAGGCAGGCAAACAAAACACAACATCCAACGCAAACGAGACCAGACAAACACTGAGTGAACATGAGAAATTTAAATACACATGGTGATTAACTAAAAGATGAACAGCTGTGATGATGAATTGAGTGGCGGGAAACTTAAACAAAGGAACACATGTGACTAATGAAAACAACTGAAAGTCCATGAAAACTAAAACAAACTGAGCATAACTGTGACACATTCTTTCACAATTTGAGCCTGATGAATCTTGGCTTTGTTATTCTGGAATATGGCCATGATGTGTCTTCCTACATAGTTGTTTAAGAAATGAAAAAAGCTAAACACTTCATTTTTTATATGTTATGGTAAACGGTTGCTAATTTTTTACTTTTAATTTAACGAGATTTTTTTTTTTTTTTTACAGTTTATGAGCATGCAACTGGCTGATTTTTCTCTCTCAGCGAAGAAACTCTAAACAACAAACAGTCGTGGGAGTCATTTGGTAAATATTGGAGAGGCCTGTCTTGCTCAATGACTTGTCCTCATTCACAGAGTGCAGCAAGCCAAGTTTCTATGGAGACAGCATTTTTCTGCTGATGCAAGAAGAACCTCTTCAAACCCCCCACATTCCCGCATTTACCTCCAGAGTCACTCACATAATCAGACGTGAAGCATTGACCCATAGGGAACACTTGTTCAAAACAGAGGTAGAGTGTAACTCTATTTAGTTTTCTGGATGAATTTTCCAACCTAAATCACGTAAGGCATTCTTTCCACAGAACCCCACTTTGTGTTTTAACTATCACCCACTCTCTCACCCTCTGAATCATTTCATTATTTCCAAATCCATGAGCTCAGACAATTTGTGTGTTCTGCTGTGTCAGTTGTGGCCTTTGATGTGAGCTCCCTGATGCTTGGGTTGTGTTCATTAGCCAACAATGGTGTGATCTTGTGCTCATTTTTTTCTAGGAATAACAAGAATGAGTGTAGCCTGCTCTATAACCTTTAAATCCAAGCTACTGGAACCCAGTGGGAGTCCCAATATCTGACCTGAGAAAATTTGAACAACACTTAAGAATTTACAGGAGCACATGGTGAAAAAGACCCTGGTACTCATCCTTTGAGTGGAGATACAGTGGGGGCCAAAAAACCACACTGAAAGTCTGGGATTCAGAATCTGACTTTAAAGGGTTTGTTCACCCAAAAATGAAAATTCTGTCATTAATTATTCACCCTCATGTCGTTCCACACCCGTAAGACTTTCGTTCATCTTTGGAACACAAATTAAGATATTTTTGATTAAATCCGATGACTCAGCGAGGCCTGCATAGACAGCAATGGTACTTCCTCTAAGGTACTAAAAACACATTTAAATCAGTTCATGTGAGTACAGTGGTTCTATCTTAATATTATAAAGCGATGAGAATATTTTTTGTGCGCCAAAAAAACTAAATAACTTTTTAACAATATCTAGTGATGGTCAATTTCATAACACTGCTTCTTAAAGCTTCGGAGCTTTACGAATCAAATCAGTGGATCGTAGCGCCAAAGTCACGTGATTTCAGCAGTTTGGCAGTTTGATACGCGATCCGAATCACTGATTCGACTCAAAAGATTCATAACGCTCTGAAGCAGTGTTTTGAAATCCGCCATCACTAGATATTGTTAAAAAGTCGTTTTTGGGGTTTTTTGGCGCACAAAAAATATTCTCGTTTCTTTATAATATTAAGATAGAACCACTGAACTCACATGAACTGATTTAAATATGTTTTTAGTACCTTTATGGATCTTGAGAGAGGAAGTACCATTGCTGTCTATGCAGGCCTCACAGAGCCATCGGATTTCAACTAAAATATCTTAATTTGTGTTCCGAAGATGAACAAAGGTCTTACGGCTGTGGAACGACATGAGGGTGAGTAATAAATGACATTATTTTCATTTTTGGGTGAACTAACCCTTTAAGATATTTTTCATAAAATCCGATGACTCAGTGAGGCCTGCATTGCCAGCAAGACAATTAACACTTTCAGTGCCCAGAAAGGTATTAAAGACGTATGTAATCATGTTCATGTGACTATAGTGGTTAAAACTTATGAAGTGAAGAGAATACTTTTTGTGCACCAAAAAAATAAAAAATAAAATACGGACTTTATTCAACAATATCTAGTGATGCTTCGAAGCTTTACGAATCTTTTGTTTCGAATCAATGGTTAGGAGCGTGTATCAAACTGCTAAAGTCACTTGATTTCAGTGAACGAGGCTTCGTTACGTGATTTCATTGAATGAGGCTTCGTTATGTGATAAGTGTTTCGAAATTTCAATGGTACACTACTGGGGGGCGTGACTTTGGCAGTTTGATACACGCTCCGAACCACTGATTCGAAACAAAAGATTCCTAAACCAAAAGGGAGTATGCAACAAATACTACGGCATTAAGATGAAATAACTTGAAATAAAATGTGTATTCATTTGAACAAAATACAAAATGTAACCTTTTTATTACTGGTATCAGAATTTTGGACCCCATTGTACATAGATTAGATAACATTCGGACAAAAGCTGACACAGATTTAGTCACTTTCGCTTTTCTTTTTTTTTTTAAGATGTGTTAAGTGTAAAACACAGAGGAGGTGATGCTTATGAAAGATAGCTGAAAGTAGTGAGAAGGTAACTTGAGGCCACCAGCAGAGAGATATTTATACTCAAACTGGACAAACGTGCTGCTGAAAGCAGTGATGGATGAGATTGGGGCCACTGCGGTGAAACAACACGACAGCACAAAAGCTGTCCCACTGTAGAGAAGACACTAAAGCCACTTGAGTGTTGAAAGCAAGACAGCGGGTAGGACATGAGGGTGACTGAGGGTCTGTTTGCCTCCTGGAAATACTCTGAAGCTGCTGATAACCACAAGGATGAATTTGATGTCAACTTTAACTTTAAATTATACAATTTCAAATAGGTCACTTTGGACTAAAGTGTCACCTAAATGTAAATTACAACAAAAAATGTTGGCGAAGGCTACTGTTCAAGGCCACAGCTTCTGGGGGTCTCATTTTACCAGGATCACATTGCAGGATCAATCAACAGCAGGGAGAAATACTCAAGACTGTAGCGGTGGGGCAGATCCAGAGCTAACGTTGTGTGTGGGTTGTGTCTGTGTTTTTGTGTGGTTGGTCAATACAGAGAAGAATAGACAGCATGATGTATCAGGGCTGTGCTGATGTGATCGATTACCTCTCATTGCCAAAAATCTATTTTCCCTCCCAGTGATGGAGAGGGTGCTGAGTTGGACCTAATGGAGGGTGATGTGTCGGGTCAGTAGCCAGTAATCACAGGTGCGAAGCGTTCTTTTACATGGGGCTTTGGGGTCTCATTTTATGGTGAAGTTCAGTTTTTAAATCTAATCAGGTCCAACTTTGCAAAAACTTTCCTTTGTTGGTATTCCAAAACATAAATGTCCTTATCCTTTCAGAGGTACATAACATTGTGCTGACACAAATGGTACAAATCGATGTCAAAAAAAGCGCATAGTTGGTGTCCGTGACTGATTGCACCTCACTGACTCCAACAGCGTTATCTGGTTATTGACAAAATGTGAAGATTTAAAGGGATAGTTCAGCCAATATGAAAATTTTGTCATAATTTACTCACTCTAATCATTTCCAACCTGCATGATTTTAAAGGATTAGTTCACTTCTGAATTAAAATGTCCTGATAATTTACTCACTCCCATGTCATCCAAGATGTTTATGTCTTTCTTCCTTCAGTTGAAAAGAAATTAAGGTTTGTGAGGAAAACATTCCAGGATTTTTCTCCATATAGCGGACTTACAACGGGTGAAGATTCAAATTGAAGTTTCAGTGCAGCTTTAAAGAGCTCTACATGATCTCAGCAAAGGAATAAGGGTCTTATCTAGCGAAATGATCGGTCATTTTCTAAAATAAAATAAAAATGTATATTATTTTCAACCAAAAAGCTTGTCTTGCACTGCTCTGCGATGCGCCACGCATTACGTAATCATGTTGGAAAGGTCACGCATGATGTAGGCGGAAGTACTGAGCAAGTGTTTACAAAGCGAACATGCACAGACTAAGTCAAACACCCTTTACCAAAAAAAAAGGTAAAACAACGATGTCGGACAATTTTGAAGTTGGAGGAGAAAATGAGATGGAGTTTATCGCCCTGCTGAGGTACTTCCGCCTACACCATGCATGACCTTTCAAACGTGATCACGTAATGCGTGGCGCATCGCATCGCAGTGCAAGATGAGCATTTGTGGTTAAAATGTGTATATATATATATTTTTTTTTTTTTAAATGACTGATCGTTTCGCTAGATAATACACTTATTCCTCCTCTGGGATCGTGTAGAGCCCTTTGAAGCTACATTGAAACTGCAATTTGGACCTTCAACCCGTTATACCCCACTGAAGTCCACTATATGGAGAAAAATCCTGGAAAGTTTTCCTCAAAAACATTAATTTCTCTTCGACTGATGAAAGAAAGACATAAACATCTTGGATGACATGGGGGTGAGTTAATTATCAGGAAATTTTAATTCTGAAGTGAACTACTCATTTAATTCCTTCATTGAGCCCAAAATGAGAAAGTCCAAACTGCTTTTTTCCATTCTGAACAGCTGTCAAGCTTCCAAAAATCACTATTAAAATAACAAAAGTAGTTAATTCATCTATATTCCAAGTCTTCTGAATCCATACAATAGCTTTGTGAGAAAGTTATTTCCTGAATTTTTTTTTCACGCATTGTAAAAATTGCTTAAAATAATTAAAAATCTTTAAAACAATCAGTTTACTCAGAATAATATAAAATATTACATAAAATATAACATTTTCATAGACTGTATCTTTGTTTTACTGCACTGGCCATTTTTTCACTTGTTTTTAAACTTAGTTTTAAAGGGTTAATTCACCCAAAAATGAAAAGAAAAAAAATGCACCATTGAGTCACGCTCATGTCGTTCCAAACCTTTGAGACTTTTGTTCATCATCAAAACACAAATTCAGATATTTTAATGAAATCAGAGATTTCGGTCTCTCCATTTACAGCCCCTGCAACTCCCACTTTGTCGATTCAAAGGCCCTGTTTACACCTGATATTAAAGGATTAGTCCACTTTTAAATATACTTTTCCTGATAAATTTACTCACCCCCATGTCATCCAAGATGTTCATGTCTTTCTTTCTTCAGTCGAAAAGAAATGAAGGTTTTTGAGGAAAACATTCCAGGATTTTTCTCCATATAGTGGATTTCAATGGTTACCAACAGGTTGAAGGTCCAAATGACAGTTTCAGTACAGCTTCAAAGGGCTTTAAACGATACCAGACGAGGAATAAGGGTCTTATCTAGTGAAACGATCGGTCATTTACGAAAAAAAATACAACCTTTTATGCTTTATAAATAAAATATCACCTTGAATGTACTTTCCGTTTCCGCATTCTTCATAACACTTACGCTGAATGTTCTACGCCTTCCCTATTCAACTTATGGAAAAAACTAAACTGGCGCCGCGTTCGTTCCGTAAGTTGAATAGTAGCTTTCCTGTAGCTCAGTGGTTAGAGCATGGCACTAGCAATGCCAAGGTCATGGGTTCGATCCCAGGGATTGCACATACTCAGATACAAATGTATAGTATAATGCAATGTAAGTCGCTTTGGATAAAAGCGTCTGCCAAATGCATAAATGTAAATGTAAATGTTTAAAGCCCTTTGAAACTGCAATTTGGACCTTCAACCTGTTGGTAGCCATTGAAATCCACTATATGGAGAAAAATCCTGGAATGTTTTCCTCAAAAACCTTCATTTCTTTTCGACTAACGAAAGAAAGACATGAACATCTTGGATGACATGGGGGTGAGTAAATTTATCAGGAAAAGTGTATTTAAAAGTGGACTAATCCTTTAAGATGCATTTTGCTCGATCCGATCACCTGTTAGACGAGGGAGACACATTGCCGTTTATGGTGTTTTAATCTTTACGGTGTCTTAATCTGTTGTCCACTTTAAACCACTTCTGTCCTGATTTCTTCGAGGGTAGGGTCTATAGGCAGGTAAATTTAAGGGATTTTTCAGATCTTTGGGTCTAATGGACGATACAAGCTTACGCAATTTACATATGAACGCGTCCGGAGACGACAGAAAAACACACGGAGAGCATCAGCTCATCTCATTTCTGCTCTGGTAGCCACAAGATCGGCTGGAAGCAGTGAGTGAGTGTTGAGAACATTGTGCTTGGTATGTTTTTCGTTTTCAAACCAAACTTGGGTCCCCAGCCAACAAAGTTTAAATCCCCTCTAGTTTAAATCCCATTAGTTAGTAGGCGAGGAGTAGTTTTTTGTGGCTGTTCGAATACTATGACAGCAATCCGGTTGAATGCGTTTTTGACTACCTATGGAAGTGGTCGAAAGTGGACAAGCTCAAAATGTTTTACACCCCGTTTACACCTTTATTTAGCATTGTCCATTTGTGATCCGATCGACCAAAACGCATCTTAAAAACAGGTGTAATTTATAACCCAACATGCTATAGGGTTCAGTAGGGTTTCTAATGTTTTACAAAATGACTCATCTGAAAGAATTCACAATTATTATGCAATTATACAATGTACAAACTGTTAGACCAAATAGATGTACTTACCCATAATGTTCACAGTTGTAGATGCCTGCATGCTTTCAATCTCATTTGCACTTGACACCTCAAGATATGTACACTCTAAAAAATGTTTGGTTAAAAACAACCCAAGTTGGGTTGAAAATGGACAAACCCAGCAATTGGGTTGTTTTAACCCAGTGGTTGGGTTAAATGTTTGCCCAACCTGCTGGGTAGTTTTATTTAACCCAACTACTGATTAAAAATGACTATATGTCTGGCTTAAAATGAACCCAAAATAGGTGAGAAATTAAAAATCAGACACATAATTACTAGAGGCAACAATAATAATCAAAAGGTGTACATTTATTAATAAGCAATTTAATAAATGTTTATTGTTTATTATTCATTATCTTATTAATAAATGCTCATTTATTAAACATATTAATAAATGTTAATTTCCAGCATATTTTGGGTTCATTTTAAGCAAGCAATACAGTAATTTTTATACAACAGTTGAGTTAAATAAAACTACCCAGCACATTGGGCAAACATTTAACCCAACCACTGGGTTAAAACAACCCAATTGCTGGGTTTGTCCATTTTCAACCCAACTTGGGTTGTTTTTAACCCAGCATTTTTTAGAGTGTAGCTTTGAGTGTGAATAATGAATTCAATTTTGATGCATTCCTCACTCAAAGTTCAGAGCGTTTGGAATATTCAGTAATATACATTAACTATTTAGTGGTGCATTTTTTAACAGCTCCATTTTCTGTTATTGAAAAGAGCAGCTTGCACATTGTGCTAAACATCTCCTTTTGTGTTGCATAGAAGAAGAAAAAATGACTTGGAATTGAATGAAAGTAAGTAAATAATGACACTGGCCAAGATGGTTCAAAATACAAACACATTGTAGACAATTTATCACAGCATTAGTGTTACACGCCACACAAACGCTTTGACATGTTCAAAAAGAACTTTTTTATTATAAACAGAAGGCATCAAAACAAAGCAACGTCAGTCCCTCATTTCCAAAATGATTTACAAGTCATCAATCAACTCTTAATATGTACAAAATAATTTTTCAAACTCCTGAGAACTAAATATAAAAAAAACGAACATGAGAAGATAAAAAGCACATGTTAACTAAGCGTGAACATCCTCTGCTCAATGTTCTGGCCTCATATAAAAATATGTTTATTCCATAGACAAATATCTCCTGCCAGAATATGTACAAAAAAATAATATATACCAACAACTGGCCACCGTAACACTTGCAAGTGCTACTGTTGTAAATTTCCAGTGAGTTTGCACAACAAGAGTCATCTTGTTAAAGAAAGGCAAAAAAAAATCCAGAAAATACAGTAATAGTGGGAAACACAAATAACACTTTGGGAATACAGAAGACAAAAGCGTGTCATTGAATGGTGAAAGAATAAATATCTGATGCTTTTATATACGTCCAAAGGCACTATGCTTTTTTTTTTTTTTTTGTAAATAAAGAAAGTTAGAAATTTAACCTTATAACCAAACTGCCCAACTTTCACTCAGTTTTTCCATTTCCATAACTTCATGAAATTGTGTTACATTAAACATGCATGCAAGAGTTTTACAAAAAGTTTTTTGTTGTGTGTGTGTGTGTTTACTTTCTGAATGAAATGAGAAAAAAAGGCAATTAAAATAGCAAAAATACTAGACTCGAAAGTCTTTTAGGAAGCATCAAGATTATCTTCATAATAATTAGTGATACAAATAACTGCCCCATTAATATAAAGATGAGAAGCAGCCCAATTTGTTGAACAAAAAAGATTTTTGTCTTGAAAACTCAAAACAGACTGTACCACAGCTGTAGCAATACTGCCGCTGATTTATGAACAATGAATCCAGGCGTTAGCAACTGCCGTATCTTTTTCAACAGGCATGCAACGTGTGACCATAGAGACTTATGGAGAAAAACAACCTTGCGTGCTTGCGAACAGATGCTCAGCACAACTCTAAGATGGAATGGAACCAGGTCTGTTTGCAAGAGAGCAGAAAATATTAATTACAAAGTTCGATCTTTGAGGTGAAGCATGCTAGAGGAAGCCCATGCGGCACATGTCTGCTGCGCGCCAGACGGTTTATTCTGGGAAATCCGAAGCTCTCGACACAGAGACGGGAGTGTATGAGTGGCAAGGGTGGAGAGATGGAGAGAAAAAAAGAAATCAGCATAAAATTAAAAGGAGTGAACTAAATTGGCAAAGGCCACAAGGCTTCGGTAAAACCTCAGGGGCCGACCGTGGTTCTTTTGATCTGTCGTGGCGAACGTCAACCCCCCATCAGCTTATGACAGGTCCTCAGCAAAACCACATAAAGCAGACTCCTTCCATTGCTCTCTAACTTATCCATTAATAAAAAAAGAGGGGTGTGTGATGATATGCGTCAAAATATAGACAAGCTGGGTTCAAATTAAACTGCATGTGTTGAGTTGAGTGAAACATGCTGTATTTATATGCATACACTGCAAAAAAGTTTGCTAATCAGTATTTTTGTCTTTTTTTAAATTAAATTTAATCTTGAATTAGGATTATTCCACTAGCATCTTTTTAAAACATGAACCTAAATGATTTATGCTTCAAACAAGAATAATAATAATAACAACAATAAAAACTTCTTCCATGGAGCACCAAAAGTACATTTTTGAAGATTTTTTTGTCATATTATGCAATTTTGCTTCTCAAAAAATTTCTTATTTTAAATATATTTATTATAATATAATATTAATATATTAAATACATTTAGCTGAGAAGCAAAATTAGATTAATACTTATTGAATTTATTCATTGACATTTTTTCCCCCTTGTTTTAACTTTCTTCCTTGGAACACCAAAAGAACATTTTTTAATAATGTCCTTTACAATAAGATTAATTTTCTTGAGAAGCAAAAAGAGCATAAACAGAATAAAGATATTTACATTTATTACGATATCATATTAATATATTTAATTTATTGCATTAACTTAGCTGAGAAGTCAAATTCGCACAATACATCTTGAGTGATGTTTATTTTTCTTACCGCACCCTTTTCATTCTTGTTTTAAACAAAAACTTAGATTTATGCTCAAAAAGATATTAACAACAACAACAAAAATTTCTTCCACGGAAAACCAATTTTTGAATATTCTTTATGCAATCTTTTTGCTTCTCAAGAAAATGTATCTTATTCTAAAGACATTTTATTCCAAAAAAACAAGACCAAAATACTGATTAAAAAAGAAAAAAAAATTCCCTGCAGTCAAAACATAGGACTCAAGACTTTCAAACTCAGGTTATGTGACTCTTCATGTGAAACTAAAGTGATGTTTTGCTCCTACACTGGAGAAGTCATATACATATATATTTAATAAAAAAATTTAATAAAAAAATGAAAGGAAAGAGCCAAGAATATGCTGCACCTGGTTTTAAAGCCAACAGTTATGTGCAATGTGGTAACTGGAATGGTTACGCGCACAGTGTAGCTTAATTTTAGCAGACTTGTTTTCTTTGTGTAAATCCACCCTGTGATCATAAACCATGTAAACCTCACCCTTTACATCCTGAAGTCACAGCAGTCCACTGAACGACAACCATCCAGAACATATCTGCAGTAAAGTACAGCCGTATGCTAAGCGTAAAACGTGAGGATGAAAACGTAAACAGAGCTTGGAAAATACATAAAATAAATTTTAAATGTACACTTTATCTCACTCTGCTGAGTTAAATAACACTTTCTCCGCTGACCTTAAATTATTTTTGTCCAGTAAAAGTTCCCCTGCCTTTTCAAACATACCATTCCCTGCGTGAAATCACAGATCCATCCACGTGAGACACATAGTCGCTGTCTGTGCCGTTGTCGTAGCACTCGTCCTGCAGGTAAGGGGAGCCGTTGTGTAGAGGCGGCCCACTGGGGTTCACGTTATGATGGTTGTGGTGGTCGGAGTAATACGTGCCCTCTCTCTTAAGGCTGAGATTGTCACTCCAGGCCTCCATGTCTTTGTGGTCATTGGGATAATCGGGATAGATAATGTCTCCTTCCGGTTTGGGCTTCAAGTCCTGGCTGCCATTGCCTGAGTCGTCTCCGTACACGTCATGAAGCTCATGGGGTTGAAGTACATCCAGTTGAGACTCTTTTTGCATGTCTGATGGGCCGATGTACTGCTTGGTGTAGTAGTCTCCTCTGAATGTTCGGCGTCGACGCATGTAGAAAGCTCCCACCAGTGCCATCAGCAACACCAGGATCAGGATCCCACCGACAGCACCGCCCACAATAGTGCCCAGGCTGCTGTCCGGTGGAGAGGCCTGAGTCGGGGAGGTGAAGTGGGCATGCTGATTGATAGGAGCTGTGATGGTTAAGCTGGTGTCAGGCAGGATGGACTTGGTGGTGGTAGTGGTGGTGGGGGCTGCAGTGGTCGGTGGCGGCTCTGAGAGGGAGAAATATGGGCAAACATTAAAATACAGGCAAAGAAATAGATCGTTAGAGGCTTTTGAAGAAAATTCTGGCTGGTACTAATAGTCCGCTGTTAAAATGTATACAATTAAAATGAAATGAACTGAGCTGAGAAGTAAAATTACTATAAAACATCTTGAATTCGATTTATTTATGGACAAATTGGAGGGAATTTGTGGAGCCAGAGAATTATGAATCATATAATAGAAGTTGCTTTTACACTGTACTATACCCTGTTTGCTCGTATTCTTGACTTTTTTAAATATTTTGTTGTAATTCTGTTTGTTTTGGTTGTGTTGGTATTACATATTTATAGTTAAATTTATAGTATGTCAGCTGGATTGACTGTATGTAGTTTCTTCATTATTTTGTACTGTGTCTTTGATTCCTACATAGAAAAATAAATAAATAAAACCCATAAACCTCAAAAATAGATTTATGCTTATAACAACACCAGTTTTAAAATTCTGTCTGGTACTGATGTAACCGGTCCTACTCGACCTGCTCAGAGCGTGAACTAAACAGGCATCTCTGGCATGGGAGGCGGGGGCGTGCTAACAAGGACACTAAAGACTGCAGCCACTAGCATTAGTACTAGTGTGCCTCTTGAGGCCAGGGGAGTGAGGTTTACACACACAGCTCTTACTGGCCTACATTACACTCCCCCCCTAAACCTCACTCTTATCCGGGTCACGGCACCAAATTTAACCAGTCCTACTCGCACCAGCTCCAGGGGGGCTCGAACTGGCATGGGAGGCGGGTGCGATAACAAGGACACTAAAGATCACATCCGCTAGCCACTGACGACTGCCTCTTGAGGCCAGGGGAGTGAGGTTTACACGCACAGCTCTTACTGGCCTACGTTACACTCCCCCCAAACCTCACTCTTATCCAGGTCACGGCACCAAATGTAACCGGTCCTACTCGCACCAGCTCTGAAGGGGCATTCCTCTTGAGGCCAGGGGAGTGAGGTTTACACACACAGCTTTTACTGGCCTACGGTACACTGACAAGCCTAAATTATTTTCTCTGAATAGATAAAGAACTCTAAAAACTAAAATTGATTATTTTAAAGCTTAGGCATCACAACATCATAATGTACAGCATGAAAATGGATATTCAGTTTGAGAAATGTTGCTAAAGATTACATTTAACTGTATTATGAAATTATTAGTGTTGTAAAACCCAATTTACCTAAACAGATGACGACAAAACCAAGCTAAATGTAAAAATAGGGGAAATGAGCATGCATAATTAAATATCCAATATCAACTGATGTGATTAAAAAAAATCTGTTAGGTCCAAGGAAAAAGTGTTTTAGAGGCAGGTGGTTATTTTCAAGATAAAAGGACAGAACTTGCAATCACAAAGAGGAAAAACTAAATCCTGTTGATGTAACGGCACGTTTGGGCACCAAAGGGAACAATAGGCTTTATGTCGAACATGTCACATGAACAAACAGGAAATCAGGTCTCATCGCATCCACTTGTCGGAGAAAGTGTTAATGTCAGAGTGAACTGACGACAATATCTATGGACTTTTAAGGTAATCAGCTAACCTAGCTAGTTAGTTAGTGAGAAAAAGAAAAATTAAAAAATTTTAGATATCAATCAGCATATGCGATGGACATCATCTTTGATTGCTCCTCTGAAGGCATCTTGAGTAAAACAGCAAGATTTAAAGACTGGTACATCAAGATTTTCAGGGGACATTAAAAAGGGAGAGGATGTTAAAAATAATGCTCTTTTGGCTGGTATAAATGTGGAACTATTTGGTGTATCCATTTCCTGTATAGGACGTCAACTAGGGACAACATTCATTTTAAGAAAGTCACTCTAAACTTCTCCAAAAAACAGGAGCCCAGTTCCTGATTTTCCCTATATCATTTAGTTTTTCTCTGTCCTTCTGACATCCAAGTTTGTGCACCACTGAAGTTGAAAACCTGCCACAATATTTGTATTATGACAAGAGCTACATCAGGTTATCAAGGTTGGAGCTAAACCCTGCAGGACAGTGGCCCTCCAGGACTGAAGTTGCCCATCACTGAGGTACAAGATAAAGTTTGCTCATGTTTTGCTGCCTGAGGAAGAGCCAAATATGTGGTAAAAAGCACAGTGGTATATAGCTGATTGAATTGAAACTGCTGCGAGTTTGATCCAACTTTATTTACGTCATTGCAGAAACCTCACAGGCCAAATGTAGATCATTCTGGCACATTCGGTCAGCTTCTTTCTTTTTCTTTCTTTCTTTCTTTCTTTCTTTCTTTCTTTCTTTCTTTCTTTCTTTCTTTCTTTCTTTCTTTCTTTCTTTCTTTCTTTCTGGTATTTTTTAAAATGGTTTCAACAAGAGATTCAGGAATTCACCTACTCAGTAACAGGAAATACAGACTGACTCAATGAATAGACACCAAGAAACAACAGAATGTCAAACACAGAAAAACATCCTGTGAGTTTTGTCAGGTTTTTCCCAAGCTGTTCCAGAATTTACCAGAATGCACTGCAAGTTTAGTGAAAGTTAAGTGAAAAAATAAATCAAAGAAGGTAGACAAAGTGAAAGAAATCAATCAAAAACTATCAATACATAGGGTGCTGCAGGGATGACATAATTTTATCGGCCAACCAGGAAGTTGGCATGATCCTGGTTCCCTCTACAAAAACCCAACAGGATTTTTCCATTGGCTTTTGGATTATTGCAGAAAGTAAGTTATGTGACCATCAAAAGTTTAGGATTCATACATGTTTTGTTCATCATGATAATTTTCACAAATGATAACAACTTTATACATTTTAAAGCCTAAACACATTCGCCAGAAATAAAAGCTTTTAGTTAGAGTATTTAGTTTAGTTTGTTTAGTTTAGTTAGCCATTTGATAGACTTTTCAAAACATAGCAGCTACAGAAAAAGTGGGACATTATTGCTGTATTTTATGTCATAGAATAAAACATGAAAATATCTTGAGCTTGTGTAACCACAAACCTTATTTCAGGCATTTAAAACTCAAAAATAAATAAATTACTTTTTAAAGATGGAACTGGATGTGCAAACATGCTTATTTCTGGGTTTTAGAACTCATTCCTGCAGCACTCTATTATTCAATGAAATCATAAATTTATTTTACCCATTATTTTTGTGTGTTAACATTTTAATAGCAAACTAAATATCAACTGAGTCAATTCTCTCATGCACTATGGAGAACTATGTGTGTGGTGCACAAAAAACAATGTTTGTCAACCTTGTCATTTTTATCCAGCTTCACAGAGTCAGCAACTTGGTATACTGTGTATGCCTCAATGCCTCACTTGAGTAAATAACTGTGTGGGTAAGTATGAATGGTGTGTATTTCAAGAGGGAAGAGCAAATGTCAGGACATAATTTATCACCCAGTGATCTTTCCTCAAACTTCAGCCCTCCATGGACTAAACATCATCACTTGTATGTGTGGATCTGAAAGGTTACGAGAAACTCCTTACCTAGTACCAAGAAGCGCACATCCTTAAAGCTCTGCCCAACATCGTTCTGAACTTCACACCTGTATTGTCCAGAGTCGCTCAGCTTTAAAGGACGAGTAAACAGCAGGCTGCCATTAGATGTGTCCACACCTGCAGGCATTGGTGCGTCCAGCCTGGGGAGTGACAACAGACAGATTATCAGTTTAGAGTTTGTTGACAACAAGTTTTGCAGCAGGAAGTCACCCGGAAGAAACCTTTGAAGGCCCCATTATACTTAGAGCAAAATCGAAGAAAGAACTGGTGTGACAATATTTACAACAAAATCAGGCCAAAACAAAGTCTGAAACAGTTTGCCAAAGCAAACTTTCTGGAAAAGTTTGCTCCGGCTAGTAAACACCTTTGAGCTACCATTGCACTAACCATTGTTCAGCAGACGAAAAAAAAGTGAACTGCAGTGGCAGTAGGCAATGATTTCTCTTATTGATTCTCTTATAATCTTAACCTCTAAGCAAAACGAGAAAAAGAATTATCATCTACAACCATAGCTAGACTTTACTATTGAATTGACATGTCTAATAAGATTAGAGGTAAATGTAGTGTAGATGAGAGGACAGACCTGGTCCAGAGGTACAAAAGAGCAGGTGGGTTGGCACTGGCTCTACAATCCAGCTGTACATTTTTTTGTCCCACGTACCATACATCCTCCTGGCCCATCACCATAACATCTGGAGCAACTGTAACATAATTTAAATCATTGTTGCATGAAATTAAAAGGCATAACATGAATATCAACTTGCTATAAAATATATAGTGCTTAGCAAAATTTTAATCCTTTTCTTTCTTCCACAGAACACAAAAGAGGATATTATTTTAGGGCTGGATATTGAAACATATTTAATCCTGATTCGATTTTTGTTATATCAGATACAATATAATTTTTGTTAAAGGGTAAGTTCACCCAAAAATGAAAAATATTATAATTACTCACCCTCATGTTATTCCAAACCCGTAAGACTTTCGTTCATTTTTGAAACACAAATTAAGATATTTTAAATGAAATCTGAGAGATTTTGGTCTCTCCATTGACAGTCCACGCAACTACCACTTTGACGCTTCAAAAAGAGTTGCGTAGCTGAGGGACAGAAATCTCTCATATTACATTAAAAGATATTCAATTGTGTTTCGAAGATGAATGAAAGTCTTGCGGGTTTGGAACGACATGAGGGTGAATAAATGACAAAATTTTTATTTGTGGGTGAACTATCCCTTTAAGAAAAAACTTTCTTAACTAATGCTGTAAACTGACTATATGGTCCATTACTACAATATTAAGGGTTAAAATGAAAAATAAACTATGTTTTCTATAACTATGTTTTATTTGCAAGCAATGAAACTATAAATTATTTTAATGAGACATCAAAATTGAGCATGACCCCATTCTCACGCTTTGGACTTGAATCCCAGAAACAGCAAGAGGAGGCGTGATTGGCTAACTCAATTACACAAAACCTCAGGATACTGAGGCTTAGCTGTGGCTGAGAAAATAAACTGACGTGTGATATTGAGAGATTCAGGAGTGAAACAGGGAGCCTTGAGATTCAACCCCAGCAGTCTATGTAACAACAACAACATGATCAAATTCTTATCAACATTGCTAGTGTTCTACTTTCTTATTGAACAATGTAAACCACATTTAAGCACTACATTGCAAAAAATCTAGATTTCCATCTTTTTCAGTAAAATATATAAATATTTTTTCAAATGTAGAACAAGTTTACTTGAGAAGAATAATTGCAACATTATATTAAGATAATATTTATATTTCTTGATGCAATGTCAAATTGTTTTGCTCTTATTTTAAGCATAGATATCACTAAATGTATGTAAGATTTATGTTTCAAAAAAGACTTACTTTCTTAAAATTTAGCTTCAACTAAATAATATTGCATTTTATGGATATTTAGATATTGTTACTGGAAATCACATTTTTGCATGGTTAGCTCTGTCTATGATTAAACCATTAGTATTAATACATGTATGAGGCTGTAAAGCTCAAAAGTAGTTTTCTCACTTTTAAACACTTTGGAAGGCAATTTGTGATTTATTGAGTACTAAAGCCTCCCTCTGTCAGTATGAACTCTCCCACTTGTATTTCCGCTCCTGTTGCTGCCCTTGCTGTGCTCAGATCAATATTTCATAAAGCACCTCCATTAAGCAGCGCCGTTCAAACAGACGGGAGCCAACAGTTCAAGATGCCAAAGGAAAGCACATCGAGGATTAAGGCGTTAAAATAACTCCTATATTGAAAGTGGCAAAAGAGAGCGATCAGCGCTCATTGTAACATACAGACAACCCATGAAACTTTTGAAATACAAAACAAGAATATAATTCTTCTACTGTGAGAGCAATAATAAAAGCTATTCACACTCACAAGACACATTGAGCCTGTAGAGAATGCGGAAATCTTTGGATAGAGCTGGGTGACGAACAACGCAGCTGAGGGACCGGCCAAATGCATCTCGGGTGGGGGCCAAGAGGTAGTGTACTGAAGTGGTGGTAGTGCCTTCAGGCTCCGTCTGGGAGAAGACTGTTGTCTGACCCGGCAGGTCTGATTCCCAGAACACCTCTGCTGCTGGGCGACCCCTCTCAGCAGTACATGTCGCCACCAGTGTTTCACCATCTCCAGCCAGCAGAGACAAGGAGCCAGGAGACACATAGACCTTTGGCTCCACTAAAGGGAAAAATGAGAAAGGGATGAAAAAAAAATTTGAACGATAAAATCAGAGATGCTAACAGGCTAAAACTTTCACTACAACTGTACTTTTGATCAAATAAATGCAGCCTTGGTGAACAATCTTACCGACCCTAAACGTTTGAATGGTACTAAACACATTTAAAAAGAAAATAAATAAAACAAATCAATTTTTATTACAGTACTTCACTACAAGATTACTCTGAATGCTCATCCCTCAAGAAAACAAGAAATAAATAATACAAATATGGAAGGGTCAGGAAGAGCTGTACAAAATGTGTTATTGATATTGAACCTACAATGACATACAACAAGATGAATAAATAAGGAAGGAACAAAAACAGGCCTTTGTACACACATAATTGATTGATTACCCCAACCCCACAAATTCACATTAAATATGGATGATCTGAAATTACTGAGTGCTGAGGTAGGAGTACAACAACATCCCTGAGTGCTTCTGAGTGGATTCTGTCTCTACAGAAAAGTGGCATATTAGTATCTTAATATAACTGAAAGAGTCCACATGGATTTACAGAGAACAAAAGGAAAGACACATTGTGTATTACAGCTGAATCAATCATTGTGAAATGTTTTGCTGCCATGATTTGTTCAGCTGCCCTAAGCAATAAAACACCACACTTGTTGAATTAAAACAATTGACTCAATTTCAACTAGTTTTTATTTATGAAATAACATTAGAGCACTCACCTCAAAGGTTGCACTCACACTACAAGCCAGTGTCAAATTTCGATGTTCTGCTCTCAAAACAGAACAAGGAATGCTCTTTCGATGTTGTGTTGATAAATGGCATGCAATTAATTTTAAAACATATTGTATGATGGAGAAAATGCTGTATTACTGTTACTAAAAATAAAGCTGCATCTGATTATGCTATGTTAGCTACTTGACAAAATAGTGTTTTTCTCTGAGGCATGGTAAAGCATGGTACTCGCAAAATATCAAGAAAATTTGATTTAAACAATAAGACTAAATGTGTTGAGCTATATAACAATAATTTGTTTTCTGCCTATAAATATATCAAAACAGTTGTTCCCTTGTCTTTTAAAACATGTAAATATTAATGCGTCTTTGGTGTTTCCATGGTTTCTACAAAATAAAACCGGAAACCGAGGGTAACGCGGGTATGACGTCCCGGAGCCTTGGTTAAAAATTGCAATTTTCTCATGATTTACAAATAGTTGGAAACATTTGGGATATTGTAAGTACTCAAGTGAACAAAATATATAACACTGGCCTAGTGGTTTTTGGATATTTTACTGCAAAATTCTTACATATTGCACCTTTAACATAATCAAAATAACCATATACTGCAAATGTGCATTTTTTTAAACAGATACATTTATACATTTCTGTTGTATATGATAAAAAAACATTTAATTAACAAGTGATTGAAATAATCACAATATATCACAAATTTGAATAATTATATTTTAATAAACATATAAAACTACAATATTTTATTGAATCATGACCAATTATTGACATAATAATGCATTTATTAGTTTTGAGTGATTATTGACAAATATATTAAATTTGCAGTATTTCCACATAGGCAACCATTCAAAAGTTTGGGGTCGGTAAGATTTTTAAAAAATGTTTTTGAAAGAAGGGTCTTATGCTCATTTATTTGATCAAAAATACAGTAAAAACAGTAATATTCTGAAATATTATTACAATTTAAAATAACAGTTTTCTATTTTAATATATTATTACCTGTAATTTATTCCTGTGATGCAAACCTGAATTTTCAACATTATAACTCCAGTCTTCAGTGTCACATGATCCTTCAGAAATGATTCTAATATGCTGATTTTCTGCTCAAGAAACATTTCTGATTATTAACAATGTTGAAAACAGTTGTGCTGCTTAATATTTTTGTGGAAACCATGACACATCATTTTTCAGGATTCTTTGATGAATTGAAAGTTCAGCATTTATCAATTTATAATGTTGCAAATGATTTCTGTTTTTACAATTGAATGCGTCCTTGCTCAATAAAAGTATTAAAGTGTAAAAATCCAGTAGTGTACTGCATGAAAATCGGCACAAAATTGTTCAGATTCAATGTGATTTTTGTGATTTTTTGAGATTGGCACACAGTGAAGTGTGTTGTGAACACAGCCACACTGTAAACCTGAATAAGTTGGGCTAACGCAAAAAATCTGAGGTAATCAGTTACATAAATTCTTTGAGTTATGATGTTCCCAATTTTTAGCAAGCAGAACTATCAAGTTTTGAGTTTATAGTACTCATGCATGTAAATTGCTCCTAACTTGAAGTACTGAGTTAGCTAACTCATACATTTTAATAGCAATTAACATAAAATATTTAGTTAATTAACTTTTACTTTGAGTTCTTGCAAATCAAATGAGTTATTTTATCCTTCATTAATAAAAACGTTTGAATCCTATTTTCATTTGTCCTTTTCCCTCTTTCCTTTCTCTATCGCTCTCTCTAGAGAATTGCAACAGCTGTGCTCTTAAGAAACAGTTTTACCATGCGGGCCAGGAACGTCAACTTAATCCAACACGCAAGGCCGTCTGCTCCACACACCTGTTCTACTCTGTTTACAGGCCGGTCCTGTATACAAGAAATCTAAATAACCCCAGGGACCCCTAATGCTAAATATAGCCCTGCGGCACCTGGACGGGGGGGAACCACAGTGCATCACTGAGCGCTGACATCCGAGTGCCAAGATCAGACCCACCCTGCATTCATCCAACCTGAACCCTATCTGCATCACGCTGGAGCTCTGCTGACTCAGAGCTTACAGGGGCATCTTGGCAGCTCATTCACACCCAACCCTCCTGATAGAAGAAATAAAGAGCCAGCTGATCTGATGGCGCAGGTTGTGGGTGGGCGAAGGCCCTGGAGAGGGCCAGGGTATTGATTTATCATCAGACCGGGCAGGAATTAGGGCTGGGTCACCCTCGCCTACATAAATCCAGACCCGAGACATTCCTGTTCTGGGTTGCAGACCACGGCTGTCGCCAAAACCACTGTTCCTCAAATAATTTCTGTCATTATAATGGACTGCAAGTGAAAGCAAAATAATTATGTTAAAAAAAAAAGAAGAGAATGAATTGTGGGTACAAATTACACCGCTTAGCTTGCGTGCCACATCTGATGTGTTTTATTGTAAAAACTCACACGGTCACTGAAAATTCCAGCGATGATTCATCACTGTTAAATATACAGGAATAGGAATGGCGGCTTTAAGCTTGTGTGCAAAAACACACAAGCTCGAAGCAGATGATTGGCCAGTGACTTTTATAGTTTGAGGGTTTTGAGTAACTTTCTCCTTTTTCTGTGAAAAAGCCATGAAAAAATACGCCGTTGCTTTAACGTCGGAATCTGTAATGCCATTACAGACTGGATTGATAAAATTCAAACTTCTGGTTACCACTTGCAATAAGGAAAAGATTAGCTTCTGTTTTGCAGGAACACAGGAAATAAACAAGGAGAAAAACAGAACAGAACAAGGAATGTACTATCATGCCAGTGTGTGACAGATATTTTTGTCATCTCTGTAGCATTTGACAACACTTCATTTCACTCAAGCAGAAAAGGGGCCATTTGAAGGGTGTTTCCACCCCTTTCTATAATTACAATCAACAAAAATAAGCCATTTCAACAAGTTTCTAAATCATAACTTCCCTATAATTCCAGTCCTGTTTTCAATAGAGAATTTTTTGAATGATAGTTAATCACTTTGAAGTGCCTTGCATAAATAAATGTGTGTATCTATGCTTTGTTATTGCTAACACTTTTTGTGCTTAAAACCAATAAACAAAGCTTGGATGGATGGATGGATGGATGGGTGAAAGGCGATTAAATGCTTTATGTCCTGAACCTTTTGATATGCCTGTTATTAATATTCAAGGAGTCGCACTTCTCACAAAGAAAAGTCAGACAGATAGATGGATAGATAGATAGATAGATAGATCTATAAAAAGAGGTATAAATATTTATGACCCAACAAGCTATAGGGTTCAGAAGGTTTCTAATGTTTTACAAAATGAGTCTATTATGCAATTATACAATGTACAAACTGTTAGATCACAAAGATGTACTTACCCATAATGTCCACAGTTGTAGATGCCTGCATGTTTCCAAGTTGGAAGGTGACCACTTTACAAGTGTAGGTCCCAATGTCGGCAAAACTCACACCCTCCAGGACAATGGATACATCACGCATTGAAGGCTTGAGGAAGTGCACCCGTTTGCTGTACTCCTCAGATATGGAAGTGCCGTACACGGGGTTGAAGACGGCCAAAGTGACGGTGCCGGAAGGCATCCTGCGTTCCCAGGAACTCTGGGTCAGGCTGAGGTCTGTGCTGACCTCCACCCTACAGGTCAAAGTAACGTTTTTCCCCAGCACTGCAGTCACCTTCTCAGGAACCACCACCTTGTTGGCCCACACACCTGGAGAGATACAGATCATCAGGAATAATGATACAGGAAATAGATCAACAGATTTTTGATTTAATGCATCGAAATTTTTACTGTTTAGCTGATGGAAATGCTAAGTGTCAACAAAATCTTTTTTCTGCTTACCTTCAGCACAAAAATTCTATACTGATACTTCAAATGATGCGAAAAAAAAAGTTTGGAAACACTTTTTGTCAAGAAAAACGGTCTTTAAAGGCCGTTCACACCATAGAATGATAACTATAATGATAAATATATAAGCATCAGTGGACGATATTGTTCTTTTTATTCTAAGCGAACGCTGCAGGTTTGTCATCTGCCGCTTTAAAGGCACAATATGTAGTTTTTTCTCCACTAGAGGTCGCCAATTCAAAACAAAGACATAGCTTGATGATGCAGAGATTGAGGGCGGAATCATGGGAGATGTCGTCTTCACCTCACAGCCGAGGGAAAAGAATCCGACGGGATTCAGGCAGAAATCATGTTCATGGATGAGATTATTAACGTTATTGTAGTATGAAGCAGCGCAAGGCCAAGTGATGTTTGAGCTGAACAAGGCCGCTGGAGCGATTGCCAATGAGAGACGAGCACGAAAAGGCTCGAGAGCAGAAGAACTTTTATTATGCCACAGTCGCCGCTTCCGCTTCTTCCGGTCAAGCGTATGTGGGGTAACGCAGCGCTCTGTATCATAGATACATTTGAGTGCATTGAAAATGATGTTATATTGTTACTCTGTGCGTTTACTTGGCGGCTGCTGTGAGACACTTGTTGCACACTGCATTAAGCTAGATCGATATTAGAATATCATATTAATAAATGCTGATTGGCTTGTGTTGATAAATAGCATACAATTAATTTTAAAACGTATTATATGATGGACAAAATTCTGTGTTACTGTTACTAAAAATAAAGCTGCAGATTTTTAATGATTTTTTCCCCTGATTAATAAAAACCTTGCATCCAAGCCACCATTACAAATCAAAAAATGTCATGTTTGAACTAGAAACAACAGCTTGTGCCATTTCTTATAAGCTATTTGAATAACAAGGAGGTAGCATGATACAGTTCAACCAAATTATTAACCAAATTTATTGAGTAATTTGTCTGTTTTTGCTCCACCAACACAAATAGTTCCAAACGAAGCCAAAACCACAGCGTCTTCGAACATCACACAGAAGTGGTGCTTCGTTCCTGAATGAATCAGCGTTTTGGAATAAATTTGTTGAATGATTTCAGTGACTCGTGCATACTACACCTACTAACTGTAATTTGCAAAAAGAGTCATCGAAAAATCCCCACCACTAATGCACAAACTGACAGTCTGTCTGAAACAAACACAGACAAGTGGAGTGACACAAACCAGTGTTATATTGACATTGATTCGAGAACCGAAACTACGAACTGTTGTATAAATAATGCAAAGCAGTTTAGAAGCATCTCACAGAAACCTTTATATATTACACTGTAAATCAGTTTAAAATGTTATATGCGCTTAAACAGTTCCATCTGTCTAATCTTGCTGACATCACTTCCATCAGGAGAACCTTTGAAAGGTCATAACTAAAGTACAGTAGTGGGAGATCCAGTAAGGCAGATAATGAGGGCTCGTGTTTTCCCCAGCCTTAATTACGCCCCATGCGGGAGGCCTTCCTTCTCAACTGCAGCAGGCTGGGAGTGCTGTGCCACACAGCCCGTGCTTCACATTGATAATGAGCACCATACAGACTCCCGCGTCACGCCGCGGGACGCTCCGACTGTCCTCTCCGTTAACCGTCTGAGCACCTTGCCTAATAAAAGTCGCTGGAAGAAGATGAAAAACACCAACAGCCAATTTGGGAGTTCTTTTACTGTTTAATGGGACTCTTTAATCTGCGTCTGTGCCCTTTGCATGTTTATTTGAACACGATGGAGTTATTTGCTGATACATGTAAACATGATATTCTGGTGAGCTGGCAGTTAACGTTACAATGGCAGAGATTGATTAAAAAAAAGGTGCTGGGCAGAGAAGTCCATCAGGGATTCATTCAAAGACACCATGATATCAAATTCAAGAGTTTTGTTAGCTTTAAAGCTATCAATGTGCTAATGTACTTCTAAATGACTGCACAGTTGTTTGTCCAAATAAATGCCTCTAAATGCTTCTACAAAAAATGTACACCATCATTCACAAGTTTGGGGTCGGTAAGATTTTTTTATGCTTTTTAGCCTTAAACTTNAACTTGCTGAATTAAAGTGTTAACTTCTTTAAAAAAATAAAAATAAAAAAAAAACTTACTGACCCCAAACTTTTGAATGATACTGTAAAAAGTTATTTTTGTTGTGATCAAAAAATTACCATAAAAGCCTAATGTATTAAATGAAACATAAAATATAATATAATATAATTAGTGCTGTCAAATCGATTAATCGCGATTAATTGCATCCAACATAGAAGTTTGTTTACATAATATATGTGTACTGTGTATATATTTTATTAAATGTATATATATAT
>RJVU01024579.1:2129199-2140631 GCA_003731715.1 Anabarilius grahami
TATATATATATATATATATACACACACACACACACACACACACACACATTATATAAATACACTTTTGTTAGATTCGATTAATCGCGATTAATCGATTTGACATCACTAAATATAATATAATATCATATAATATAATATAAAGGTTCAATACGCTATTCATTTTTCATATGTCAGGCTTTACAGGGTTAAAAAAGAATACTACAACAGTACGAATTGCAAATCATCTGACTTCTGCACCGTTTCACAATTTTCATGACAATGCAGTCCTAAAAAATTTCTAGTTAAATAAGACTGTTGAAAGCATTTGTGTCAGGCTGTTGATTACCAGAGAGAATAATTTTCACTCATCCCTGAGTTTGCAAAAAGAAGAGAAAAAAAGGAAATGGAAAATGCATGATGCACAACAATGCAATTATGAGGAAAGTCAAAGAAGAAGGTGTACTGGAGGGTTCAAAAACAGAATTAATTTTTCTGTTAAATCATTTACATGAAAAAAAATGTTGATATTTAAGCTGTAAAGCTATCTCTAATGGATGAACTTATGGTTCTGCATTGCTTCATGTAAGCACTGCTTTACAGATACGTTACTTCCACTCCATGTGCCTCCTTGGTATCCTCCCTATAGTAAGTCACTAGGCTTGTTGAAAGATGAGAAATAGCACAAAATTTAATCATTTGAAGAATGAAAGCAAATAGGGTCCAAAACAACACTGGATCTTTTGTGTTCCACAGAAGAGAGAAAGTCATGCAGCTTTGGAACAATATAAGGGTGAGTAAATGTTTCAATTTTGGGCGAACTCTTCCTTTAACGGTCAATTTTGGTTAGTAAACAACAGCACACTGCCTCATGCAAGAAATCATGGTGTTCTGAAAACAAAACAAATGAACATGTTTCCATGAAGATCACTGGAAAACAGAAAAATTATAGGCTACAGAATAAGGAGCTGTGCAAAACAGCTTTCTGAGAGAAACACAGAGCAGTGAAAATAAAAATCTCCTCAGTCATTAAAGCCCACAAATTGCTGCATTTCAGATGGAAAAATTGTTAATCGAGACACTAAGCTTTTCTTATGGCAGTTAATGCTGCTTGTACAAATGACTGCGCTAAGAACTATTCATACCATCAAAACACAAGGTAAAACCCGTACTATTTAAAATACATAGAATGGGTATACGAGACCATATCATAAAAAGTGGGTCTATGGAGGCAATAAATAGTGGCTGAAATTTTGAAAACTTGGCAGCTGCATACTAGTGGTAAACCTCTGCTATTATATCTTGCCTGTATGGGTGCAGGCTCTCCTTCTGCCTGTTCCCCTACCCACCCTGTAATTGCAAGAATACCACCACACACACAAAGACAGAGAGGAGAGGGTGTGTGTGTGTGAGAGCGAGAGAGAGAGTCAGAGTACACTGCAATCTGGCTGACTGCTTGAATATCAAATTTGCTGAGACCAGAGGATCACCCATTTCAATTCACACTGAGACCGTTAAAGAGCCATTTACGTCAATCAGTTAACAGAGAGCAGGGTGCGTCAGTTTACCTGTAAGACCCAAGGGGACTCTTCTGTTAAAGGGATAGTTCACTAATAAATGAAAAATCTGTCATCATTTACTCACCCTCATTTCATTCATAACCTGTTTGACTTTCTTCTGTGGAATATTTGTCCTTTCAATGAATGTCAGTGAGGTCCAATGTTGACTTTCGTTGTATAGAAAAAAATTGTGTAAACATTCTAGGCTTTTCACACTGCGCTTAACCCCAGGTTAGCGTCGTTCTAAACTCTGCTTTTAACCCTGGGTAAAGGAACGTTTCACACTTGTAATTTAGAAGCAGGGTTAGCGGGGTTACTCGGGGTTATGAAACCCTGCTCCAGAGCAGGGTTAGCACCGCTTTTGCAATGTAAACCCTGCATTGCGGTGCTAAAATTGTACAGTGTGAAACGATGTGGTGTTAGAATGTTACAGTCAAGTTAGATGCTTAGCAACAGACAACCAATCGCGTACTCATATTCACGTGCTTTAGACAGTCACGGAAACACTGCGCATTGTATATAAACAGTAAATTCTGCGTTTGAGAGGAAAAATGTCAAATGCTGACAGAAAACAGGACAATTTGAGCGAAGAAGAGACAGTTTCAGTCTTACCTTCATAGTCCAAAATGTCCATTCAGTATAAACTCGATAGTACAGTCTGCAATACGAGGGCAATGCTAGAACTATGTAAACAAGTCACGGTATGCATTCATCCAATCAATGACACTGACACTGCAAATATGCAAATAAGAAAAATAACCCAGAGTTTAGGAATGTACAATGTGAAATGTCAGCTTATGAATACCCAGGATTAATTGTTAACCCCGGGTAAATAATGAGCAGTGTGAAACATGAAGCAAGATGATTCCATTTACCTGGGGTTTAGAATGACCCAGGGTTAACACTACTGTATTTGAAGTGTGAAAAGCCCTTCTGTAAAACAACATATTTTGAAAATTAGCCGTTTTTTTTGGAACAACATGAGGGAGAGTAAATTATATTTTTTCTGTGAACTCTCCCTTCAAATGTACACTACATAACTTTTTGAGTTCAAAATGTACAAAAATTTGTATATAATGAGCGAGTACATCATAAATCCATCTTCCAAACGTGTTTTTGTCTTGTCTTATGAATCACTACGGTACACAAACCGCTGAAGAGTAGCCCAGTACCTGTGTGACTCGTCTTATATATTAACAGAGAGATTTATAGCTACAAAGTTCTTCCCCAAGTTTTGTTTATTATCCGCCAAAGTGCCAAAAGTTACACAGTGTACCTTTAAGTTCATTTGCATACTTGTTTATTGTATAAAGTACCAGTGATGTGGAAAACTACACAGCTACATGTATTAAAAAGGGTCAGGTAATTTCACATATGACGTCTTTTGTTCAAAAACTCCTAGACTGAACACAACAGAATGGAGCAGAATATAGGGGTCTTGAGATGTGCCTTTAAATGATAAATGTGACGGTCTTAAAAATGCAATGCTAAAGGCGTAAGATGCTGAACAAAAAAAGATCAACATTTAAAAAAACAGAACAGACCGAATGCACACACAGCTCGTTGACAGGTATTCAACAAATAAGTAACCTTTTAATTGCACAAAACTATAGTTAGTAATTTTCTTTAAATTGACTGTTGGAAACAGTGTATTTAAAGCACTATCACTAATAATAATAATAATAAAACACTAAATAAACTAGTCAACAATAAGGCAGTGATTCTTAACCAGGGGATCCGCAGGACGAATTAAGAGTATATATATTTATACTAAAATAATACAAATCTAAAATAAGTTGCCAATTAAAGGTGCACTATGTTAGATTTCTGTCCGCTAGAGGTCGCTGGAGGCCTATTCAAAACAAAGGCGTAGCTTGATGACACCAAGTTTGAGTGTGGAATCTTGGGACATGTGGTCTTCACCTTAATGGCCAGTGGAAAAGAACTGGGATAGGACTCGGGAAGAAATCATGTTCATGGTTGTGATTATTAACGTTACTGTAGTATGAAGCAGAGCAGGACCGAGTGTTGTGAGAGCTGAACGAGGAGCTGGAGCGATTGCGCAACACACACCTCACGAGCAGCGGGACTTTTATTATGCCACAGTCGCCGGCACCGCTTCTGCTTTTTCCGGTCATGAGTATGAGGTAACGCAGCTCTGTTTATCATATTAGATACAATTGAGTGTGTTGAAAATGATGTTATAACGTTACTCTGTGCGTTCGCTCGGCGGCTGCTGTGAGACACTGTTGCACACTGCAGTAAGATAGATCGATTTAAGAATATCATATTAAACGCTGGATGGCTTGTGTTGATAAATGGCATGAAATTAATTTTAAAACGTATTATATGATGGAGAAAATTCTGTATTACTGTTACTAAAAATAAAGCTGCATCTGATTATGCTATGTTAGCTACTTGACAAAAAAGGCATGGTAAAGCATGGTACTCGATTTAAGATTTAAACAATAAGACTAAATGTGTTGAGCTATATAACAATAATTCGTTTTCTGTCTATAAATATATCAAAACAGTTGTTCCCTTGCCTATTAAAACATGTAAATATTAAAGCGTCTTTGGTGTTTCCATGGTTTCTACAAAATAAAACCAGAAACCGAGGCAGACCGAGGGTAACGCGGGTATGACGCAATTGACAGGCGACTCCTCACGCGTCCCGGAGCCTTGGTTAAAATTGGAATTTTCTCACGATTTACAAATAGTTGCAAACATTTGGGATATTGCAAGTACTCAAGTGAACAAAATATATAACACTGGCCTAGTGGTTTTTGGATATTTTACTGCAAAATTCTTACATATTGCACCTTTAAATTCTGAAAATAATCCCCCCATATATAAATATGTTTATTAACATATTAAAAAATCTAATCTAAAATAAATTGCGAGTCACAAAATGAATTATTTGAATATATTAATGCTGCCAGTTTCTGTTAAAATTCTTTAAACAAAAATAAAATAAAATAATAAGCAGATTTGTCAGATTACAGACATACCAGAAATATCCTTATCTATACCCATCTACCCATATAGGGGTTCCTGAATATTGTGTTGGACAATGAGGGACCTTTTGAGTTTGTAGAAGTGTTTCTACAAACCAGAACAAATGTAGACAACCAACGACAAATGGTAATGAAGAGGAAATATATTGGGTAAAAACCATTGTCCTGTTCCAGGCTGCAAGGTTTCCAGTTATTTAAATGTCAAACCCTTTCTAAAAAATGAAAGAATTTATTTATTTTTTTTACATGAAGTGGGATTCAACTGAAACTGAGGCTGTTGAGTAAAAAACACAAAGAGTTTTACCAAGAGTTATAATAAGCAGTTATAATGAATGGAGCTTAAAACTGTGCTCGACTATCAACAGAACTTTAGATCTGGGAAACTTCAGATGTGGTCTGACTTTTGATGTCGGGCTGCCACATCAAAACTTAGGTAAGAGCAAGGGGATTTAAAGTTCTTAGGATGTATGGCAACATAATTCTTACTCTTGGTCCCCTTTCTGCTTTAATGACAACAGCACTTGAGCTGCATGAATATGTGCAACCTGATGATCATGCTTTCAACTAATAACTGAATACAACTGTATTACTTTATCATTGGAAAATCAGAGTGAATTGAGATTTCATATGCAAAGGTTTGGCCTGTTATTTATGCTTTATGTTTATGGTTGCCCTGTGCATGTTTGTTGTGTTTAGGGCAGAACAACACACAGTCTGTGCTGTCTCCACTTGACTGCAGTCTGAGCTGTGGGAGCAGCTGTCACCTGTCTACCAGCCAACCCACCACTGACCTCGCAACCCTGCCCTGTCACGTACACACATACATTCTACAAACACATCCAATGGTGCTCATCAGGGAGGATAACGAACACACACTGACAAAAATATCGGCCCCGCAGTCGGCTGCGAAAACAACTCCAAAAACCTATACGCACCAGCGTGATGAAATGTGTGGTATGCTACACAGTTTGGACATACACAAATGGCACATGTTCCATCTAGGCCTGTCTAGGATCTCAGAAAAAGAGTATATTTGAATTCCGCCCCCCAACCACCATGACTAAAGCAGAATTATAGGTTAGGCTCTATTAACATTAACAATGGGAATTAATTATAGTAACTATTAGGAGTATAACAGTACACAGGAGTCACGGCTCAATACGAGTTCGGTACAACAGGAAAAAGCTACAAATCCCCAATGCTGGGTTTCTTTTCTTTTCTTTTGAATAGACAGTAGTGCAAATTATACTCCTTTATTGTTTTAAGCACTAAGCAGTAAACAGGATGCACTCTTGCATTGGTCATATTTTTTTGTAGGGCTAATTAAATACAAAAGGTATTTGGTCACAATCAGCTGCAAAACTGAAAAGCATCTTTTGTGTCATAAAAATACAAAATAAATAGAATAATAAAAATAAAACTTGTGCAGAGATTAGTTTTCTTTGCGCACTTGAGTTCATTAGCATGTGGTGATAATGGCGAATGCACAAAGTTCAATATTACGCTTTTTCAAGAAATCAAGGAAAGATGAGCGAGAAAGGGAAAAACTTCTTCTTTCCACGGGGAAATAGCCAGTGAAGCACCACCGGAGGCTTCCCGTTTCCAGGACAGACATATTTCATTACTGGTCTGTAATAGTGACACTTCCACGACACAAATCGGCACAATGCAAAATGATCTTGTCTCATTATAACAGCGGAAACCACTTAAAATACTCTCTCATTTATGCTCATACAGATAAGAGTAAAGCCCCGTTCACACCAAGAACGATAACTATAAAGATAACTATACCGATAACTATATTTGCGTCCACACCAACGAATGATAACGGCCTGTTTATTCTAAGCTCACACACTGCAGTTTCAAAGTGTTTATAACACTTTGTTTTTGCTGTTCTTGTTGCATTTACTCGGCTTTAACCAGCAGATGTCCTCCTCAGCCTTCTATGTTTCGAGTGAATAGCTAGTGTAATCAATCTATTCTAACCAACACGATCACATGAGAATGCGTATCAATAGTATGCGTGTGTAATCTCGTAGAATATATATGCCAAAATGAGTTTTGCCGTGCATATGATACGCAGTTTGTTGTCGAAACTAGCGTTGGATACCTGAGGTAATTTTATGTTACAGTGTTTGCTAGCCTGGCATAATGATCTCATTGTTCATACTTCTCACCATTTATTCCGAGGGTATGACCGATTGTTTTCCATTTATCAATTTTCTTTAAAGTATCCTTGAAAAGGGGGTTTGACTTGTCAAACAGTGGTGGCTTTTTCTGGACCTCGGCGATTAACTTTTACGCAATGTCGGGATGGATTCTGATTGGCTGTCAGTGTTTTATCATTCAACATGAAAAAAAAAAAAATTCTGAAAGTGACCCCAACAATAACATTACTCTGTATCGTTATCATTATAGCTGTGGTGTGGACTGTGCTATTCTTTTATAATTAGAATTTTTTTTTAGATCTATATCTTTATCGTTATCTTTATAGTTATCGTTCTTGGTTCCGAACTGGCCTTAAGACATCATTTGAAACTGTAAAGGGTCTATTTTTATTTGTGTACACTCACAATAAAAACCAAATATTATGCTTTTATAAAATAAAGAAAACAAACAGGATGTCGCTTTCTGGCGTGCCGGATTTCTTTTCCGTGAAGTTAGTAGAGTATGTCACAAAAATTAATCGAAACTCAGTGTATAGGCTACTAGCAAGCTCTTGAGTGCCATCCGAACTCTAGTTTTGGTTTGGTGCATAGATCGTCTCTTCTTCTTCTGCTCTTTTTCCTGTTGTGAAGGTTAGCAAACAGCATTGCATTACCACACACGCCCCCTTCAGGATTGGAGTGTGGATTGCCTGTGATTGCCTATATTTGTCATCTGACTGTATGCACCGAACCGTGATGTCCATACCGTGACCGTTCAGGTCGAATACATGTACCTTTACACCCCTAGTAACTATATAGTAACTGTAACTATATTCGCCTTATAGACTTCTATTATTTCCTGGCCACAGATGCTGTCAGTAGCACTTAAGCTGCATTTAACCCTGAATACTCCTTTAATGTATGCCTGTAAAGAGTTATTTTAATGCAGTCTTATGTTCAGAAACAGTAAAGCTATAGATGTCGTGCTCTTTCAGTAGAGATGAACAGATGGCCTCAGCCTAAGATACCTGAATCAAGGCCAGCGAGGCAAATTTGTGTTGTGAATTTGTTGTAAACATGTAAAATGACAGAAATAATAAAACAAAGACTGAACAAAGTCTTTGATCTGTCATTTAAGTTATTGAAAGGCAATGTAACCATTTAATGAATACAATTACCATCGTTCCCTTGTAAGCATGCAAAGTTTGCTTGAGGATACTATAATCTGGAAGAATCTATCATTACTTCAATTCAGACCTGGCTTAACAATACATAAAACTTCAAAAAACATTTAGGCCTGGCAAAAGTCTTCTGAGGGCCAGCCCAGCGCTGCCAATCAGGTTTTAAAAACTCGATAGGAAATTAGAGGTATAGTATGACTGCATTAAATAAAAAAATTGGCAAAGGTAACGAGGAACAAATTGAAAGGTCCCTACACGGAACAGAGAAGATGAGTGAGAACAAGAAGGAAATGAGGGGAAACAAATCAGAAATGAATTAATGAAAGAGATATGCTTGGTCTTTGAAGCTTTCCGTGTTTGTTTTTCTCTCTCCTGACATCACTAACTGCTACAAGCTGTTCACGGGGTCCAACTGTATATTCGAGCCCTCCACTATGCATTCCACTCCTCGTCTCACGCGCCAAATGCCCCAGCGTGAACCGAGATCCGAACCTGACCTCACCCTCTTGTGAAACATCTTAACTTGATTTCGATGTGGGGAGACTTGTCCCAGAGCCCCTGGTCTTTCTGTCAGGTCACTGGGAGGGAAGAACCGGCTGATGCATCCCCTACTTTCAGATTCCCAAAAAAAGCAGGAAACATATGAGGCCAAACTCCTCTCTTGCACGCAACAGTTTACTCAGATTAAAGATTTTAAAGACCATGGTGATGTGGCGGTATGAGACCAACGAGAGGATTTTAAATGAAGGCTTTGTTAACGTCATAATAGCAGTGGAGATGTGATGAACGTCACCAGAAGTGCACTATAAAAGATATAAGGATCTTTATGAGAAATCAAACTGAGATTTGAAAACAAAACTTGCCTGAATTCATCAAGTGTACTTCAAAATCTTATTCAAGATTCAAGTGAATTTTAATGGCTTAAAATTCAAACTGTTCCTCAAACAAAGCTATGAAATGACTTGTGAATAGTATAGCATTAAAAAAAATGTTGCATGGACTGCTTTTATGATGTTTTTGCACTTTCATTGTATTGAAAAGTGCAGCATGAATATTCTGCTGAACACATTTTTTCCACATTAAAAAAGAAAAAAACTGTTAAAATGTTGTTAATTATTGGCAACTAAAACTAAAAAATGTTTTCGTTAATTGAAATGAAGCTGAAATAAAATAAAATAAAATAGAAATATTAGATGAAAAACTTAAATTAGAAAGGATGCACTGGCAACTAAATAAAATAAGTTTAAGTACTAAAATAATAAAAATGCTAATTAAAAAAATTACAAACATTTAAAAAAGTAATAAAAATGACAAAAGCACATAAAAATGACTAAAACTTATAATATAAAGGCTAATTCAAATTAATAAATACTATCGTAGTATATAAATAATACTAAAATAACACTGAAATAATACATACTAAATAATACATATTTGAAACAATATGATGGTAAAAAAAATTGTGACAGATTTTGATTTTGGATTAACTATTCCTTTAAAACTCATTTCCTAGCAGAAAAAAAGGTGACGCAAGAAGAACCAACAAATAAAAAATGAAGTTTGACCACAAAAAAGCAAAAACAAAGAAATAAACGACTCTGATTCCGTGACTGTTGTTAAAGCTGCTAAATACAGACTGAATAAGAGACAGACACACTATTGTTTCAATTTGCCGTCAGTCTTCATTATGGGAGCTAGAGTGAGAGGACAGTGTGACTTCAATTGAATTGCCTCACCTTTGGTCACATTGCCAATAGCGTAATAATGAATGTCAGAGACTAAAGAGATGTGACATGCAACAGCTGTACTTGACATACCAATGGTAATTAGCTGTGCTGTTTTGTGGCCATGTGCTATGGTCATTGAGTTTAGTGAGAGCAACCATTCTGCTAGGGTCTTACTAGCACAACCATAGTACTCATTTACTGCCAAAAAAAGGAAGGGGAAAAAGTTATCATAGTTCATGACCCCTAATAAGACCTGATTGCTGGACCTATAGACACTACTGTGCAGATTAGAGACAGTACACTCAAGGCTTGGACAAATGTTGAATGCATTAAGGGTGATTATAATGGGTTCCAAAAGGAAATCATAAATATTTAAATATCTTTGTGGTTAGATGCCTCAAAGAAAACTCTGTCCCAAGAATCTCACTACTCCACGAGGGAGTAAAACCACTGACTGACAAAAGAAGCTGAAACTGGTTTTACTCAAAAACAAAACGTTGACACGCTGTGAAATAAGAATAACTTTAGTCTACTGAACCTGCAATGCACTATTAGGTTAGTCTCCAAGTATTTATGAAACAAGCACAGATGAGCGCATCCACAATGGTTGAGAATATACAAGTTGGGGGTATCATGGTGGAAGCTAACTAGTATTAATTAATCATAACATTTACATGTATACAATCCCATATAAAGTAAAATACTGTATGTCTGCGATAGAATACCAAGATATAACAAATATTATAGACCTCAATTCACATCTTTTGGGCAAAACGCTTTGTATTTTTGTCAGAAAGTGCATTCAAATCCATTTTACTCCGAACAAAATCAAGTGAGTATTGAAATTGATAAAATATGACTATACCAGCATTTCCCCCTTTCATTTTGAGCGCTGTTGAGTGGATTCTTAAACGCCTCTGATTGGCCATTGTGTTCACAAGCTCAACAGAAATGTCTGTGATTGGTTACAATGATCAACGCTTAAACAGATACACACGGGAGAGCAGATCATAGTCTGTCAGCTGATATATTAGGGATATTAGGCGTCTGCCTGTTTTCAAACGCTCCTGTGTGTATCTGTGTAAGCGCTCGGTGAATAGCATCAAAGATGTCTATTTACAACATGTTTTGAAGTGCTGATCACTTCATGTTTTGAAGTAGCCAATCACAGACATATCTGTTGAGCGCGTGAACGCAATGGCCAATCAGAGGTGTTTGAGAATCTACTCAACAGCGCTCAAAATGCTAGGGGAAAATGCTGATATAGTCATATTTTTTAAATTTCAGTATTTCAGTACTACTGACAACACACCTGTAAAAATACTTCTTTTTATTTTTTACAATCTATGATCTAGGCAACTCAACTGTTGTGCTTAAAGAACTTAGTTTTTGTACTCTTCCTGTTTAATACATAAACCTACACTTTTGATTAAACAAATCAATGTTTCAAGGCCACTTAACCTGTGTTTACTGATATTTGCTAACACATGTTAATCATTCTTTCTTTCATTCATTCATTTCTTTCTTATTAGTCATAAAACAACTGAAAGGAGATACCTTTACTTCCTTGGAAACAATGAAACAGTTCTCAGAGTGCCAAGAAAGCCTCCAACTTCATTCAAATAAAAAACAAACATTCTGACAGGCCACCTTCCTCAGACAACATGAACGTTTCCTTCTTCCTGAGAAACGCTTCCTCTCACTCTCCAAGTCTTTTTTTATCCATCACATCTGATTAAAGATCAGCACTTAAAGGAAAAAAGGAAGCAATAGTGTAAGAGTTAAAGATATTTAGTGAACCACATATTCTAAGGTATTCCAGGAC
>RJVU01024579.1:2141047-2152691 GCA_003731715.1 Anabarilius grahami
TTTTTTTTTTTCATTTTTCGCTCAGGGGTAAAAAGAAGTTCTAAATACCTTTTGCAGTGGTAAACTGTTAGCGAACATCCCAACTCCACCCACACTAGTGAGAGCAGCGTTTAGATGAATATGTAAATATGTGCTGCACACTTTCCTCTCAATAACAAAATAAACACACAACAAAAATGACAGAGTTAAAGGGTTAGTTCACCCAAAATGAAAATTCTCATCCTCTTGTCAATCCAAACCTGTAAGACTTTTGTTCGTCTTCGGAACACAAATGAACATCTTTTTTATAAAATCTGAGAGCTTAAAAAAGTTCATAAAGAGATCACAAAACTAATCCATATGAATTGAGTGGTTTAGTCCAAATTTTCTGAAGCAACTCGATCACTTTATATGATGAACAGACTGAATTTAGGATGATCAGCGAACATAAACAGAAGCTCAACTGAACCTGCTTGACTCGTGAGAACAAACCTCTTGCAGAAGCTCAAACGTGCTGCGTAACACATGAGAATGAACCTCATTGGTTCTCGCATGTCAAGCAAACATGCCTGAGCTTCTGTTTACCACAACTGATGTGTGAGTTAATAAATGTTCATATGTGAATAAAAGTCTAAATTCAATCTTTTCATCATAAAAAGCGATCATGTCACTTCAGAAAAAATTGAGTAAACCTCTCAATTCATATGGATTAATTTTACGATCTCTTTATGAACTTTTTGAAGTGTCAAAGTGGTAGTTGTGGACTGTCGATGGAGGGACAGAAATCTCTCAGTTTTCATTAAAAGATCTTCACTTGTGTTCTGAAAATCAAAACAAAACAAAAGTCTTACAAGTTTGGAATGACGTTAGGGTGAGTAAATGATGACAGAATTTTCATTTTTGGGTGAACTATCCCTTTAAGTCATGTATGTCCAAAACCCAAAACATATTTTGATGTGCCACGTGTGAGAACCCATACAGGTGTCACATGTTGCCACCCCTTCACACCAAAATCAAGACCCAAACAATGAAGTCTTTACTGAGACTCATTTGTTTGCAAGAAGCACAATCAAAGCACCACTTGTCATTCTGACTTGTTGACATCTTTTGAAACAAAACAACGCCATTAACATTATCAGAGGGTATTAAACAACGCAAGGTCGAATTACTTATTAGTGGCTGAAAATTCTTCCATACTTGTGTCATTCGCCCTTCTGAGTCAATGAACAGTGGGTAATTTACAGTAGGAGCTGGGTAACAGAGGTTAGAAAAAGGGCCACTGCTCTGCTTCAATAGACAAAAAGAGTGCTTCTATCTTGCATGCTGGTGACTACATTTAGTTTGAAAGTGAGACTTTCAGTTCTTGCACATGTGAAAATGAGACTTTCAATTCTTGTATATGGAGTAACAAGGTTCTGTGTGTGTGTGTCTATCTGTCTGTGCGCAGAGTCAGACAGTCGTTCCATTCAGCTTTCACCTGGCAGCTGAAACTGTCATAGTTCCCAGTTAAAAAAGAAAGTTTAAAAAAATATCACAGTGAAAAGGAAACTATAAAAAAAAAAAAAAGTTTGTCATGTCCGATTTGCTTAATGTGACAAAATGATATCGAATAGTAGTGCAGTCGACAAACCTGGAACTACTTTATAGCTGTGACATTTATCAACCAATCAGAATCAAGAATTCTGTGTACGGTACAAAAAAATAATAATCTAAAAGGTTTAAAAGTAATAGAAAAATTGTTCTTTAATCTTTACTATAATTGGTTTATTTGAGTCTAATAAGTAAATTGAATATTCATACTCTCTGTGACATTACTAAATTCCAAGGCAGATCTTTAAATCTCATTGTATCCAATCATACTAAGCTAATAAGCCAATTTTAATTTTAAAAGTTTGTTTTAGGCAAAGCTGAAACAATCAGTGTTACATGATCCTTCAAGAGTTAGTTCACCCAAAAATGAAAATTCTGTCATTGTCGTTCCACACCTGTCCACACCATCTTAAGAACACAAATTAAGATATTTTTGATAAAATCTGATGGCTCAGTGAGGCCTCCATTGCCAGCAAGACAATTAACACTTTCAGATGCCCAGAAAGCTACTAAAGACGAGAAGCGACATACTTTTTGTGCACCAAAAAAACTAAATAACGACTTTATTCAACAATATCTAGTGATGGCCGATTTCAAAACACTGCTTCATGAAGCTACAAAGCTTTATGAATCTTTTGTTTCGAATCAGTGGTTCGGAACATGTATCAAACTGTTTGAAACTGTTTGAAACCTTTTGAACTTTTCAAATAAACAAACTTTTTATTTGAAAAAGAAATCTTTTGTAACATAATAAATGTATTTACTGTAATTTTGATCAATTTAATGCATCCTTACTGACTAAAAGTATTCATTTCTTTCTTCTTTTTAAATATCTTACAGACCCCAAACTTGAGTGCAGAAACTTTTACTTATTTATGTTTTGGGCTGTGACTTGAATAAGATTTTGACACAGCAACCATAGTTGAGCTGAAGTACAATTGCTCTCATTCTCAATAAGGGTGGAGACTTCTAATTTAGCACCTTCCTGACCCACAAGACATTCTTTTGCTGTTTCTAAAGAGGCACTACTCTCTTGCTTGAGTCAACAATTTCCTCAGTATACCACATTGTTCTGAAAATGGATCCTAATTTGAAATCCAAGCTGGAAAATCATTTTAAATGCACTACATTAAGCATCAGGCAGTTCCTCTGGACTCCTGATTAAAATAAGAGTTTTAAAATAAGGTGACTAAGGTAAGAATGTGAGCTGTTAATGAGGCTTCACAGAGCAGCACGCTATCCGAACATACAAGGGCTGGGTTTTTGACTTCCTTCCCAAACTCCCTGAGAATTGTTTTCCTTCCCCTCAAAGTATCAGTGTTCATGCATACACTAACAGGAAGCAGAGCTCAATTGATAGGGCTATTCAAACAAAATAAGTGTTAAAATCTGTTCATTCTTTGGATCAGCATTCACAATGATTCAGTTAATGCAACATTACCAGAAACCCTCTATGTCCTCCAAAAATGCACTGAAACAAGTCTGCTAGGAGGTGCCAAAAATCAAAGCATGAGATGTTGTTCCTCAAGGCTTTCAGGGGGTTGAAATGTTGCCAACAAAGACACAGGACACTCAAGATGTCACAAAGGGAAGGACACACAAACAAAACTAAATTAAAGAGGAAAGTAATGCAGCAGTTTGGTCAACATGAAACACAAAAGGCCCAGTTTACTTTCTCTGCACACTCCCTTTTTCTTCTTCACCCTGTCCACAAAATAGCAGACTAGAACACTAATCTGTATTGATAACCAATACCACCCACCTTGAGGGCTTTGTCCTTAAGTTTGTTTGCATGTCAAATTCCATCGATTTAATACCTTCTCCACCTGTGTGACCATTGGCTATAAAGTCAACAAGCAATATTAGCACAGGTGGGAAAGATTCTTCTGCATTATAGTGTCAGTTTCCCCAACAAATCAAGCACTTGGGACACATTTGATATAGATGACGAAGCTTCAAAATACAACAACAACAACAAAAAACATGCTGATTAAACAACATTTCTTGATGGTGATAATGATAATGCAGCAAGTAGTATTTTTCTATCCAGCAATACACCCGTCAATGATGCAATGATGTTTTCATACTTTGGGAGAATAAATGCCTGAATGATGAAGAAACAACAACAATCATGTGGACCAACCAACAGGCATATGCATATACATCAAAAATAATGGTCAATGTAATCAAGGTAATGATATCATAGAGACTAGAGCTGCACTATTAATCATTAAAAGATCGCAATATCGATTCAAATACCCACACGATCTCATTCCTAAATGAAAATGATTCTCCTGTGTCTATAAAACCTTTGACAAACTTACACGAGAACATTCAAACCTGTGTTCATGCTGCTGCTGACCCAGAGAGAATGGTTGCCATGTATAGGTATGAGAAACAGCTTTACAAACGGTCTTTTCAACCACACAGTATCGTTATTTCTGTGTTATAAATATTCAGTACTGAGATAAAAGTTTATAGGATATAAACACTGATGTCTACAAAAACATTTAAAATAGAGCAAAATCACCTTTTGACAGAAACTCAAATAACGATTGTATCGATTACATCGTCAAGCCAGTAGGTGGCGACAAGTGACTGTTAAAAATATGTATTTGTCATTGAATCATTAATTCAAGAGATTCGTTCAAAAACACTGATTCATTCAGTAATGAAACAGTAGTGAAGTATTTATGAGTCATTGAATCATTCATTCAAACAGATTTTTTAAATAATTCATTCAGATTAATCAAACATTTTAAATAGATTGCAGCAATTAAAATTTTGCCAGAACTTCTAGTAAATTACATGTTGTTTTGTTTATTTGTCTGTTCAGAATCGTGGAAGAATTGTGATCTCTATTTGAAACCCAAAAATCGTTATTCTCAATTTATCCAGAATCGTGCAGCTCTAAATGAGACCCTCATGAATGTCAGGGGTCAATAGGTCAATAAAAAAATAAAAATAAAAAAAAATTCTGATAAGGTAAGAATGTTTGTTCAGGCTGTAAAATGTTGCGGGGTGTGACTCGTGCAAAACATTATAATATCTACGAATTAATAATTCATGATATTTGAAAAGTACTTTTTAACTTAAAAAAATATATATTTTATAATTTATATTTTTACTTTAGTTAGTTTAGTTCACCCAAAAATGAAAATTCTGTAATTAATTACTCACCCTCATGTCGTTCCAAACCCGAAAGTCCTTCGGTCATCTTCAGAACACAAATTAAGATGTTTTTGATGAAATCCGAGAGGTATACGACTGTTCCACAGACCGAAATATAACCACCACTTTCAAGGTCCAAAAATGTACTAAAGACATCGTTAAAACAGTCGACATAACTGCAGAGGTTCAACCTTAATTTTATGAAGCGACGAGAATACTTTTTGTGCGCAAAAACAAAACAAAAATACATCAACTGCGTAAAAGAATGACAGGGAAGAGTACATTCACCAAAGCCTGTTCCTCAGAAGTTCAACAGGAAATCCTTATAAGGCTGCTGAATAATCATTGCAAGTTCAACAATATGTACAATAAACTGCCCTGTCATACAAAACCATGGACTAGGGGTCTCATGGGGTAGCATGCGGTCATATTTACAATAGAAATATAATGTAGCAGAACTCTGCAGGAGCATAAGGACCCCACGCCCTTCATGTCTCTGTGATTACCTCATACATCAACAGCTAAAGAGAACGCAGCTGAGGCCTCATCAACATCACAGCGCACGGACTGCGTTCCTGCCCGGTAGCCCTCGTTAAAAACTTCCACAGCGACTAACAATTACAAAGACAGCATGGAAGATCATTGCACATAAAATGCTCTCTTTGTTCCAATGCCCAGACAGAGCAGGCTCTCAGCGCTGGGAGAACAGATGGATTTGGTTCTGTAAGGAAACTAGAGGACGTTCAGCACCAGTCCCATAAGTGAAAGTGGAAACCGCACTGATCTGATATCATTGTGTAAGCAATGCAACTAACAATACTGGCTGTGGTCATGCAACCACAATAATGGGAAATTAACATCAAAGAATCAATATTATGTTAGGAATTTATTCAAAATGACAATTTGACAAACCCAATTTATGCACAGTCATACCGGTCTTCGTTCTCTATAATATGATATTTTTTTCCTGCATGTTTTCTGCATGACTTTGTGGACAAATGTTTTTTTATTATTATTATTATTATTATTATTATTATTAATTTTTAACAGTAAGTTAATATTATTTTTCTAATAAATAAAAATGAAAGATTATGCCAAATTTTCTTTTCAGAAAATGTTATTGTTAATTAGGCATTTTTTTCTATGATGTCAGGACAGATATATCACCCTGACATTTTTGACTGGCCAAAAAGAATTCAGAAAATAAAAAACATTGAAGTCCCATTTTAATGTCTTTTTTTTAAATTAATGTTTAAAAAAATTAATTAAAAATTCTTACAATATTAAAATCTATTTTGAATTTTTAAAGATAAAAAAATAATAAAATACATATATTTAAGGTAAAAAGTTTTTTTTTATGAATTATTAATTCATCACATCCCATTACATTTTTTTAAATAAAAACTTTAAAAATGAAACATATGCACAGGTGAATTACAATTAGAAAAAAGATAAGGCTAATCTAATTTACAGCCAACTTTAAATTATCTGATTTTTAAAAGACCTACTGACCACATATGACTGTTAGTTGCGAACAATAATATATTTTTTTCTTATATATAATACTAATTAAAGATGCTAAACTACACCATAAGTTTTTTTACTCAATTTATTTTAATGAGGCATTTTTCTTCATTTTTCTTTGTTTTTATTTCAATTCAGAAGATAAAAACATGCTCATCATTGAAGAAGTCACTGTTTAAATTAATATATATCTGGAAAATGAGCATCAGGTCACTATGGAAGCTTGTTTCCACCACTGAATAAAAATAAAAAAGGTAATTGCGACTTTTTATCTCACAATTCTGACTTTTTTTCTTGCAATTGCGAGCTTACATTTTGCAATTCAGATTTTTTCTCAGAATTGCGTGATATAAACTCGCAATTGTGAGTTATAAAGTCACAATTGCGTGTTATAAAGTCAGAATTGCGAGATATAAACTTACAATTGCATGTTATAAAGTCAGAATTGCGTGTTATAGTCACAATTGCGAGATATAAACACAATTGCGAGTTATAAAGTCAGAATTGCGAGATATAAACACAATTGCGAGTTATAAAGTCAGAATTGCGAGATATAAAGTCAGAATTGCGAGTTATAAAGTCACAATTGCGTATTATAAAGTCACAATTGTGAGATATAAACACAATTGCGAGTTATAAAGTCAGAATTGCGAGACATAAACTCACAATTACGAGTTATGAAGTCACAATTGCGAGTTATAAAGTCAGAATTGCGAGTTATAAAGTCAGAATTGCGAGATATAAACAATTGCGAGTTATAAAGTCAGAAATGCGAGCTATAAAGTCACAATTGCGAGCTATAAAGTCACAATTGCATGTTATAAAGTCACAATTGCGTATTATAAAGTCACAATTGAGAGATATAAACACAATTGCGAGTTATAATGTCAGAATTGCGAGATATAAAGTCAGAATTGCGAGTTATAAAGTCAGAATTGCGAGATATAAACAATTGCGAGTTATAAAGTCAGAATTGCGAGATATAAAGTCACAATTGCGAGCTATAAAGTCACAATTGCGAGCTATAAAGTCACAATTGTGAGCTATAAAGTCACAATTGCGTGTTATAAAGTCACAATTGCGTATTATAAAGTCACAATTGAGAGATATAAACACAATTGCGAGTTATAAAGTCAGAATTGCGAGATATAAACTCACAATTGCGAGTTATAAAGTCAGAATTGCGAGTTATAAAGTCACAATTGCGAGATATAAACACAATTGCGAGTTATAAAGTCAGAATTGCGAGATATAAACTCACAATTGCGAGTTATAAAGTCACAATTGCGAGATATAAACTCACAATTGCGAGTTATAAAGTCAGAATTGCGAGTTATAAAGTCAGAATTGCGAGTTATAGTCACAATTGCGAGATATAAACAATTGCGAGTTATAAAGTCAGAATTGCGAGATGTAAACTCACAATTGCGAGTTATAAAGTCACAATTGCGAGTTATAAACTCACAATTGCGAGTTATAAAGTCACAATTGCGAGATATAAACTCACAATGGCGAGTTATAAAGTCACAATTGCGAGATATAAACTCACAATTGCGAGTTATAAAGTCAGAATTGCGAGTTATAAACTCACAATTGCGAGATATAAAGTCGCAATTGCGAGTTATCAAGTCCGATGCTGAGGGGAAAAAAAGACTTGACTTTTTACTCAGAATTGTGAGTTTATATCTCGCAATTCTGACTTTATAACATGCAATTGCGACTTTATATCACACAATTCTGAGAAAAAAGTCAGAATTGTGAGATAAAAAGTCACAATTATCCTTTTTTTTTAATTCAGTGGTGGAAACAAGCTTCTATAGGTCACTGACTTAAGTCTTGCTGGACAGAAAACTACAAAAGCGATACATCATACCTGCTACATCATCATATTCACCAGCAACAAATGTTAATACCAGCGTGATGTTCTGATGGTTGACCAGCTATAGTTAAGAGCTAGTGGCAAGCTAGTTAAGAAGCCTGATAGGGAGACCAGCATCCAAAACACAACATATGCTGGTAATCAGTCATTCTGCTCTTTTCAACAAAATAAATACACCCATAACAAGGAACAGCACTTTCCCAGGGCTGAAGGTTACTGCATTACATAGTTTAATGGAGAGCAGCCCAGTTACAGAGTCTCTGATTATCACATATTTCCAAGATGGAAGACATTCACAGCAAAATGTTTCTCTGCGGTCATGGCTATCTGTGCTGCCTCAGCTCACAATAAAGTCTAACAGTCATTTCCTGATGGACCTCCTTCAAAAGAATATTTTAATGTGATTGTAAGATTTCAGCCTGCAGTTATGTAGGCTAAGTGAGATTAAATTGAAGTACAAAGATGGGCTGGATGACGCAGTGCACATAATAAAGAGTGGCCTATGAAATAAGCATGCCTTCTAGATCGCTATTGACATATATTGGTCATTTCTATGCACTATACAAAGCAGCCAAACTTAAGTATCTTTTCGAGAGGCAAGCCAACAAAAAACAATTAGCCTAAATCACACTCTGGCTTATCCATTTAGCATGCAGCAATGAAATAACACAGGCTAACCTATATTTTCGTGATGCATCACCTGCACGATGAAGGAGCTGAGCTTGCATTGCTTTCACCTTGGTCTAATTTGCCCGGTCAGGGTGACATTTGCTGACTGCATTTCCATAACATAGATCTCGCTCAATCTACAGCAGCGAGGCTATCACAGACACCCTGTGTGTGTGCTCTGTCCTTACGTGACCCTGGATTAGCCTGCATGTCATTTGCCGATAGTGACTGCAGTCAGTGGCCTGTCTATTAAATGTATACTTGAAATGACCCTATGAAATCACTTTGCAAAATACAGAAAAACACATGAGGTAAACTGCCGATTTGACAAAGCCAAGTCTCATTTTCTCTTCAAATTACATACACGTTGGATTTATGATACATGCATGAAAAGATATTTATCGGCTAAAAGGATTCATCTACCCAGGCCGAAATGCTATACTACTGATATATAATTAATACAATTCAATATATACACACAACAGTTCTTTCTGTTTCTTGAATCTGATTCTATTCTTGTGATAACAGCACTCCTACCTTTTCAACGTTTGTATCACACCGCTTGAAGTGACTGTCATGGCGGCCGAGCAAATTCAACGTTTTTTTTTTTGTTTTGTTTTTTACAAATACTACACTTGTTGTACCACAAACTGTAGTTTTAAGAGTTTTTTGGTAGTTGTTTAGACCTGAAATATGTGACTCATATTCAATCATAGCACCTATTTTACAATTTGTTTAGACGTTTTCGGAGATGCAACCTCCAGGCCATCAGCGGACGTTCAGTGCTCGTGTTCCCGCTGAGAACAGCTTCATCTCGGCCAGTGCTTCGGGGATTTGCCGCTGGCTCTTATAGTGGTTAAACATGAGATATAATTGATTTTGGGTACATAAAACTGCCAATCTTATTTATTATTTATTATTAAAATGATTAATCTATCACTTGTTCCAGAGCAATTCGAATTGGGCTATGTTAAAATGAATAATTTAATATTAAGGCTATATTTAACTTACATCCTGTAGAGCACTGCTTTTGTACATTTGACTGAATTGTACAATTGTGTTTATTTCCTATTGTCATTTATAATGGCTATTGTTGTTCATTTAAATATTTTTGTTCAATAAATATTATTTTATATAAATAATTTGTTGTATTTGGTATTGAGAAAGGGTCCATTAATGCGTAGTATGGATCGAGTGAAAGTTACATTAATACGCAATTAGATGGTGGCAAACTACAAGTGAATGAGTCAGTCACAAGAGACTTTTAAATTGAAAGGGACTTTTGTAAAAAAAAGAAAAAGAAAAAAGGATGTTTTCCCTTAACTGTAAAAAGGACAAATACAAAGACCACTTTCCTATATACAGTGCCCTCCACAATTATTGGCACCCTTAGTAATTATGAGCAAAGGCGGCTGTGAAAATAAATCTGCATTGTTTAACCTTTTGATCTTTCTTTCAAAAAATTTACAAAATTATAACCTTTCATTGAAGGAAAAGAATTGAAAGTGGGGGGAAAATCACCTTATGAAATAAATGTTTTTCTCCAAAACACGTTGGCCACAATTATTGGAACCCTTTTATTCAAAACCTTTTGCAACCTCCTTTTGCCAAGATAACAGCTCTGAGTCTTCACCTATAATGCCTGATGAGTTTGGAGAACACCTGACAAGAGATCAGAGACCATTCCTTCATGCAGAATCTCTCCAGATCCTTCAGATTCCCAGCTCCATGCTGGTGCTTCTTCTCTTTAGTTCACTCCACTCATTTTCTTTAGGGTTCAGGTCAGGGGACTGGGACGACCATGGCAGAAGCTTCATTTTTTGCTCAATGACACATTTTTGTGTTGGTTTTGATGTTTTTTTTTTTGATCATTGTCCTGATGGAAGATCAAACCACGGCCCATTATTGGATTTCTAGCAGAAGCGGTCAGGTTTAGATTTTTTATCTGTTGGTATTTGCTAGAATCCAAAATACCATGTATCTGAACAAGATGTCCAGGACCTCCAGCAGAAAAATAGGCCCACAACATTAAAGATCCAGCAGTATATTTAACTGTGGGCATGGGGTACTTTTTATCCATGTGTGCACCAAACCCATCTGCTGGGTTTGCTGCCAAAAAACGCTTTTTTTTGTTCCATCTGACCATAGAAGCCGGTCCCGTTTGAAGTTCCAGTCTTGTCTGACAACTGAATATGCAGGAGATTGTTTCTGGATGAGAGCAGAGTATTTTTCTCGAAACCCTCCGGAAAAACTTGTGGGGATGTAGGTTCTGTTTGATAATTTTTTTTAGGCTTTCTGAAACTCAAGACTCAGCTAATTTCTGCAATTCTCCAGCTGTGATCCTTGGAGAATCTTTGGACACTCAAACTTTCTTCCTCTCCGCGCATTAGGACGATTTAGACACGTCCTCTTCCAGGCAGATTTGTAACATCTTTAGTTGATTGGAACTTCTTAATTATTGCCCTGATGGTGGAAATGGGGATTTTCAATGCATTAGATTTTTTCTTATAGCCATTTTCTATTTTGTGAAGCTCAACAATCTTTTGCTGCACATCAGAACTATATTCTTTGGTTTTTCTCATTGTGATGAGTGATTAAGGGAATTTGGCATTTGTGTTTACACATATTTGTACTCCTGTGGAACAGGAAGTCATGACTGGACAGTTTCATTCTCCTAGTCACCCTGGTGTGCTAAAAAATGTAAATATGAATGGGAATATACTTCAGACATATTTTACTGATAAGAATTTCTAGGGGTGCCAATAATTGTGGCCAACATGTATTGGAGAAAAACATTTATTTCATAATGTGAGTTTCCCCCCACTTTCAATT
>RJVU01024579.1:2153173-2231331 GCA_003731715.1 Anabarilius grahami
ACTTATTTAATTTTATTCTACTCCAATCCTTATATTTTTATAAATGTAATAAATTAAAATGAATTAATTTAATTATATATCTATATATATTACTTAAAGGTGTAATAAGCGATTTCTGAGAAACACTGTTGATATTTGAAATCAACCCAAACATCCACACCCCTCCCTTCATTGCTCCGCCCCCAAAATGCAATAGTAGATATTTCTTTATTATAGCTGAAGCGAAGCTAAATAACGCTTTGTGAAAAATAAAGCAAAGATGACCAACGAACTACAAGGAAGAACAAAAAATGAACATACAGTACAAAGAGTATACGAGTAAGAGTTGTAACAACAGCATATCTTCGTTCTTTGAAACAGCAAAACCTGTTACTCACGTATGGAGCAGAAACAATGCAACCTCGGTGTCAGGCCTTCCCACTTCGGTCTCTCCAGCGCTGGAAAGCTTTTCTAATATTAACACGAGTCCTAAAGCTTTTGCCCTCAGACGTATTCTCTTTTGTAATGTCTCTCAGCCATCTCTCTTTCTACAGTCTTTCTTCAAATCTCCCTCTTGCTCACGTTCTCTCTACTCCCCCATCATGAGTGGACACGCCCCCTACTGCTGATTGGCTACAAGTGTGTTGTGCTGCTCGGTCCGATCCACTTCCAACAGCTTTTCTCAGAAATCGCTTACTGCACCTTTAAGTCAGCATTTCTACTGTCTGACCTGCAGAAAGCCAACATTAGCATCTAGTCTGTCTAAGTGAACTACCATGACCCATGACCTAACCCTACCATTTTGCAATGCTTTATTTATGCTTAAAGTTGCTTGCTGCATCCATTTTTCCACCCTTCTCATTGGGCTACAAACGACATGATTATAGTCATTCTGTGTAACATACAGTACCACTTCCTCTTGCAGTGTTTTTCTAAGGGGCAGGCAGAGACTTTCTCCTATTTTAACCTAATATTTAAGGAAACAAAAGTGGAAGGTACCACTGGCAGAGTGCCAAATAACAGGTCAATACTTCCAGACTCTGCGGCTTCAGTCCTTTTCCTCTCAGGCACTAAAGTATGCCCTCCACCCCCTTGCCTAAACACACCCAACCTTTCACATGTTCTTCACCATTTACTCAAACACTTTACAACCATTCCATTCTGGTTCATCATTCTGAGTGTTTCAGCATAACTTACATGAAAAAGAATCTGAAACTTCTCTGAACATAGAAGTTGTGTCCCAAATGACCTACTACACTTGACTCTTCCATCAAGTGTATGAATTTGAGAAGGTTATTTTGTCATCCAGGTAGTCTGATAGCTCCTACTCTTCCACTGCCTAAGGAAAGCTGCAACAGTTGAGTGCAAGAAGTGTTCAACATGCGTTTTTTGGTTAATTACATGCATCATCCGTGTATTTGAAGAGTGCTTTTTCTTTTTGGAATTTTTAAGTGTGAACAAACTACTCACACTACTTATACTACAAAATGACACTGGGGCTGTGTCCAAAATCGCCCCCTATACCCTTAAATAGGGCACTATTTGAGGGGACAGCCATTTGTAGTGGTGTCCAAAACCATAGTGGACGTTATCGAGTGCACTCATTCAATCCCACAATGCACCGCAATAACGAGTGTACAACCAATGTAAATAATTATAAAAAAATATAATTATTAAACAGCATGCACAAACTATGCAAAAGCAGCAGCCCTTCCGACGCACTCGTTGTCTGAATTCGCTCACTTGTTTTCATTCACTCCCTCAAGTGAACTATATAGTGGACTAAATTAGGGATAATAGTGAATGAGGGTATAGGGGGCGATTTCAGACACAGCCTGGGACTCACCTATTAAGTTTTTTTTTTTATGTTTAGTTCTCTATAATAGGCTACTAGTCATTTTAAACTTTATACTGACACCTACCAGCCTGGATGCATTAAGTTTGTTTACTAACTGCCACTTCCCAACTGTGTTTGGACATTTTATTTTGACATTAATACGACAGTGATATTTCTTTAAAAAAAGAAAAAAAATGCTATTAATTTATAACAAAATGTGTAAAACATTTTACTAGCCAAAAAATTACTGAATGCATCTTTAAAGTAATTTAAAGCCATGTTGCTATTAATTAAAAGTCTAATAATGTGAAATTTTGAAATATTTGCAATATAAAAGGTAGAAAAACTATAAACTGATTTTATACAATCATACATAAAACTCACAAAAACTGTTTTATAAAAGGATTCTACCCAGTAATATTAAATTATAAGAAAATAAATCATGCAAATGAAAGTGTATTAAAGATATTAATATAGGAAGTACTTGGACTTTGCTTGTGTAAGTTTCACCAACCTAAGCATATCTTAAGGTAACAAAAAACACCTTTCTAAAAAAAAAATGAACAGCTTATTGTTAGTTTAATAACAGTTCATTTTAACTTTAACAGCTAACGGAACATTTTTACACAGGGCACACAAGAGCAGCCATCCGACGTTAACTTTAAGGTAAGTCCAATTCAAGATGACTTGTTATCATCCTGGAAAAGATAAAGTACCCACCGGTGCAGACGCTCAACAGAAGTACGAGGAAAAACGTGCTATTCCCAAAGATGTGTCTTACTTCCTCTGCCATGGTTTCAGACTGCAGTAGTGAGTTCCTCCTTGTTGAATCAACTCGGGTGTCTGTCTGATCCACAGCAGCCGAACCGCGCGTGGGCGGTACCTTCAGTCCAGCAGCGGTTTCCGACTAAAAATAAACCCGTCAAAAAAGCAGAGCATTGCGATGCAGTTAGCATTTACACTCGTTCAGAGAAACTGATTGATAGAATTATAATAGCAACAGCTTCGCATTAATGGAGAAAATAAGGCTGCGCAAAGTCAAAAGCGAAAGAGTATCCCGGGATATTTAAAGCTCCTTTAAAGGGATAGTTCACCCAAAAATGAAAACTCTGTTATCATTTACTCACCCTAAAGTTGTTCCAAACCTGTATGAATTTCTGTCTTCTGCTGAACACAAAAGAAGATATTTGTAAGAATGTCGGTAACCAAACAGTTGATGGACCCCATTGACTTCCATAGTATTACTTTTCTCTCAATTTGAGAGTGGGTAAATGATGACAGAATGTTCATTTTTGGGTGAACTATCCTTTTAATCGATAAAGATATTTAGTAGGCTCATATATGCTGTTTATTCAAATTGTCAGTGGTACTAAATTGTGAATTCCTCAACTTAATTTGCTCAAATCTTCCTTGTAACATTACAAAACTAGACATATTGGAATGGCTTGGCTCAATGGGGTGCTGGGAGATGTCGCCCAGTTCACTCAGATTAAAGAGTGAGCCATGCTGGGCACGCTTTCCATGATCCTTGTGTTTTATTTATGTCTTCCCAAGAGTGATAAATCCCCAGCTGAGTGGTGCCATTTACACCAATCAATCATTTTTATTGGTCCTCTTCTGAATGTATGTAACTCCTCTAATACAACAAGACTTCTGGAACTTGATGCACATACAAATATTTTCGTGGAGTTCATGAATCATGTAGAAGAGAGAACATATCAAATTTTCTTTTAAATTATTTTCTAACTTTGTAAATATCTGCAGAACATTATATAATGTAGCATTGATAGATTGTTTTTAATGGTATAAAGTGTTAGAAGTTCGTAGAGGTCAAAAACTCCTTGGATTCTCAGTATAAATACAGGCCATCAATTAAATACATTTTGTGTCAAATAAAAAGATAAACTTTTCAGCTTTTATAGCTCTCTTTGCACCTGATAATTCTGTTATCATCTGTGAAACACAAAATATAAGTGCAATATAAGTGAATAACTGAGGCTTCCATTCTGCATAACATCTATTTTTGTGATTATGATTACAGAAACCTAATCCATTTTTTACTGTCCCTTCAACATCCTTTTCAAAGTTAATAACTGAAAGACTTCTGCATTGTAATTAGACTAAAATAATAAACAATGTTTATTTCTGACATCATTCTCCCTAACATTTTTTCCCATAATAAAGCATGCCATCGCCCTCTGTTGGTTAAAATTGTGAACTTCTACATGAAACACACTAAATGAAAGCATCTTTAACTGTAATTTAAACATTTATAATAAATAAATAATGTCATTTAACAAGAGTTTAAGTGTGAATGCCACAAAAATATTATAAATGTATAAATCAATTCCTTGCCAAACAGCAAGGCACTATAATTCAGTTCAAGAAAATAAGTTATAGGAATTCAGACTGTTCTGAATACATTTTCCATTTATTAAGATAATAAATAACAGATGATCTCTTAAAAATATAAAACAGATTGATTGCAACTTTGTAGAACTATACATTGTAATATCACAACATCCTGTGATATAATTTCAATGTTGCATTAATACGCATGCAATTGCATCAAAAAATAAACAATATAAAAATATATACATATATACAAACACCAAATCAATGTTATTTCCAAAGAAATCTATAGATCTTACAAGATGTGTTAATGACTTTAACCGGTATTACAAGTTTTTTTTATAAACATTTGTTGGACTTTTACCTGTTCTATTGTTATGAACACATATATTGATTAAATGAGGCCTTTGAAAGCAGGACTTCTTTTAATTCCATACCCAATACTCATTGCAAATTCATATCAAGGTGCATTCTGGATTCAATCATACTCGGTGAGTGATTCACTGCTTGCTACAGAATTGCAAACTCAAGTACATTCATATTTTGTCTAGTCCTCACGAAGGTACGCCTCTGGAATATCTTCCAGGTCATTAATGTCAATGCTGGAAGCATATTCAGCCATTCTCTGGATTTCCTCTGCTTTAGTCTCAGCCAGTTTTTTCTCTGCTTCTTTTGAGATTTTTCTAATCTCCTCCACTTTGGACTGCGCCACCTGCAGGTTAGTCTTTGTTGCTGTGCATGCATGCTCCGCCCCTGTAAAAATATTAGGATTGAATCAATACACAGACCAGACCAATCTCATATGTACAAGAAGGGCTTTTTTAATAGATTGCATAGTAGATTATAGGTTTAATAATTAAGGACAATTGATAAACATACCTGAATTGTAGGCTGCCTCTGCTGACAACTCACAGATGTGGATGGCATTGATCCAGTTTGACTCAAAGCGTTTGCATTCTTCCAATCTATCACTAACCTGACAAAAGGGAGAAACACTGTGAAAGCTCTGAAAATGAGATATAGCTACTTCAATATCAACAAGGTCTGTTAATCAGTCCTACTAATCATGATCCATGTTGTTGCAAAAGGTAAACGACACTTAGGTAAACAAAACCAGACCTTGTTCTACAAAAAGTAAACAAACATGTAAAGGAACAGATTTTACCTCCACTCTCTGGCCAATGATCACCTGCCAAATGCTGTCCTCTTCAGCAGGGGTCAGTTTTCCTATTGAGGTAATGTATCGCTTCTGAAGGGCAATGAGTGTATGTAGTGCCTGAGAAAAGACATAACATAATATTTTAGACATCAATCACATTTGTGAAGTTTTATTGAGCAGACTACAGTTTTAAAATGGAGTGTTACCTTGGCATACTGTGTGAGGGCATCCACAAGAGCCAGCGTGGTCTGAGAGAGGTAGGTGTTGGCACTGTCTGTGACCAGACAAGATGCCCGACGAATCAGGGATTCATGTGAGAGGTTTTCAACCTGCTGGAGGTAAAGGGGATGCTTTTATTATACACTTGTCTTAATAATAGTAACGAACAGGATCAGGAACTTATTCTATTTATTTATATTTTTTGAAAATGACTCTTATGAGCTGGTTCTTTTCAGTGAATCAGAAGTGTACCAATCAACAAGTGTTGTGCGAGTCTGAGACTAACGACTCTTATGAGTCGGTTCTTTTTAGTGAATCAACAACACATATAAAATGAGTCGGAGCAGTTACTGAATAAACCTGACTCACATAACCGCAACTTTCAACATGTTTTGTTGTAAAAAGTGGTATTCTTGGAGAAAGATGATTATGTAAATATATAATAAAGTACACAGACTAGTTATTGGATTAATACGTCCCTTTATAAGCTTTTGGAAGATTTCAAATGTATTGTTTTGCTATGCTTAAATCAAACTAATTGCTAGCTTGATTTTTAGTGGTAAAAAAATTATACCCTAAGGATTTATCAAAAATTACAATTGAGTCTATTGAGGTGCCTCAAGTGTCAACTGCAAAATTCTTGGGAGTTTTTGTTGACAAGAGTCTGAATTGGAGGGAACAAGCTGATTACGTGAGCAGAAAAATACATAAATCCACTGTTATAATAAGGAGGGTTAGGCATCTTATTACTACAGAGTGTCTCCTTACTCTTTAGTTTATTTTATTCGCATCTTTCATATTGTAATATAGCTTAGGTGAGCACTTTTCCTATGACTCTTCAAAAAATCTTTATCCTTCAGAAACGTTTTGTTAGGATTGCAACCCAATCAAATGCATATACTTCATCTGTTTCTCTATTTCAGAAGCGTCAGGTTCTTACCGTTTATGATATTAACATTTCTCAAATTTGTGTCTTTATTTATAAGATATATTCAGCTAAAGGTAACAGAGCAATTTAAGATGTATTTTAAAGTAAATTCACAGGTTCACTGTCACTTAACTCAGATTTTCATCTTCCTAAAATTCTCACTTGTAGAGATCAATACGATTTAGGGGTATTCAATTATGAATGTTTTATCCCATCAAGCTACAAGTTACAAAAGATATAAAGAATCATTTTATTGCTGCTTTGTAATTGTGCTTTTTTGTTTATTGGTGTTTCATGTATTTTATGCACCTTATATGGTTTGTTTTTGGAATATATTATTATTATTATTATTGTATATATACATGCTGTAATTAACTTGTTGCAGTTATATACATTTATAATTTAGTATTTTTTTCTTTCTTAAATTTCACATTTAGTTGTGTTGTTGTTGTTGGAGACTTCAAATAAGCCCTTTGGGTTTTCTGCCTCTCTCTGCACAGTATATGGATTGTACTTTTGTTTTTATTGTATATATTTAACATTTTTGCAAATAAAACTAAAACAAAAAAAACAAATAAGCTTATTGTCACGCTCTCAGCTCTCCATACGTGCGTTTAACAAGTTTGCCAATTCCTCAATGTCTTTAGCGTAAATGCAGAATTTAAACGTGTGGTTACCTGTGTGAAAGGAACCGCGCAGAGGCTGCTGCCGACACTGAACGCGACTGCATTGGCTCGGGCGACCTCTGACAGGCGCAGGAGACGCTGATGAGCGGGGCTGCTGCAGAACACATTGACCTTGTCCCTTTAATATAAGAAAATAAATTAGACTGAGCATAGAGCTTAATTAAAAAAATAACATCCGCATATCTACCACGACATTAAAATTGCCAAAAATGCACGCAATCTTACTTGAGAAGTTGAACGCACGCGGCGCTCCGTCTCAGCACTGCCATGTTTCTCCGGGCAACCAGGAAGTCGGTCCGGCCTTTTAGAAGACTCCCACTAGCACACAAACCACAGTTTCTAAAAGCCTGCATATTGTCTTACAATCTTTTAGTAATAATAAAAAATAGACTTAGATGTATCCCTTAAGCCTGTATTTGTCTTAAAGTAAAGCTCTTCGATGTTTAAAGTGGACAACACTGCCCAACAGTATTTATATACTGCTAAAGGACTCTGCCCTGCATGCAGTGTATTGATCCGTTTATTCGGACCTTTAATCTTGATTTTACTGGTTTAAGTTCAAGGAAAGATACGGGTTGACGCACGTTTACACACTGCGTCAGCACAAATGCTGTGGTAAACACTAGTGAGCTCTTAGTGGTTGGGCTTGGGCCGCAGTAACTAGGCCTACACTGACCCACAGCACTTGCAATCACAAAACAATGTCTATTGAGAACATAACAGACACAGGCCATTAATGAGCATGGGCTGCACGTCTCAAAGGGGTGTGGCAGAAAAACAACTGCACGTGATAAGAAAAAAAAAGCTTAGTAGGCAAAAATATATCAATGAAGGCAACATACTGTGTGTGGGGTTACATTCATATATAACTGATGAAAGCTCTTGAAAAACCAATTCAATCGACCCTTAACCAATAACTTATCTTTCAGCTTTGAATAGCCAGAGTGAATGGGTCTGAACCAAGTTGTTCAAATAGCAAGCTGTGAGACAACTAATCAGGACTATCCTTGTTGTCATGACTATATGGAAACTTTATCAGTAAGAAAGGAACCCTAAACAATGTATTGGCAAAAGTGTTGGGAGACCTGACATCAGCGTGGACTTTAAAGGGTTAGTTCACCCAAAAATGAAAATTCTGTCATTTATTACTCACCCTTATGCCGTTCCACACCCGTAAGACCTTCGTTAATCTTCGGAACGCAAATTAAGATATTTTAGTTGAAATCCGATGGCTCTGTGATGCCAACATAGGGAGCAATGACATTTTCTCTCTCAAGATCCATAAAGGTACTAAAAACACATCTAAATCAGTTCATGTGAGTACAGTGGTTCAATATTAATATTATAAAGCGACGAGAATATTTTTGGTGCGCCAAAAAAACAAAATAACGACTTATTTAGTGATGGCCAATTTCAAAACACTGCTTCAGGAAGCTTCGGAGCATTAATGAATCAGCGTGTCAAATCATGGTTTGGATCGCACGTCAAACCCCCAAACTGCTGAAATCACGTGACTTTGGTGCTTTGAACCGCTGATTCGACACACTGATTCATTATGCTCTGAATCTTCCTGAAGCAGTGTTTTGAATTTGGCCATCACTTTATAAGTTATATTATACGAAGGTCTTACGGGTGTGGAACGGCATGAGCGTGAGTAATAAATGACAGAATTTTCATTTTTGGGTGAACTAACCCTTTAATGACTTCGCATTCAAAATACACAGACATTAATATGGAGTTGGTCCTCTGCTTTCCACTCTTCTGGGAAGGCTTTCCACAAGATTTTGGAGTGTTTCTGATGGATTTTTTTTTTTTTTTGAAGTGGACATTTGGACATTTATGCAATTTTAGTTATAAGTTTCATTTATCATTTTATTTCCTTATGGCCAGTATTGTTGCTGCACTATTAAAACATTTGTAGCATATAGAAAGTTCAGTTTGTCTGTATGGTAAATGTATAATAGTGAAAAAATATATCCCACAAAACCATTTGGCTTCAAAATAAAACCCTTTTTAAAGAGTAATCATAAAATATACTAAAAAAGACCCTTAAAAAGTGATGAAACCTCTCATGAGAGTTCAGAAAGTACTTATCTTATGCAGTGGTATAAGAAAGTACACGTAAACAAAGAGTTTATAGAGCTCAGGGTCCAAACCTCAAGAATACACAGAAATCACAATAAAGGCAGGATTGCATCATGTCACATTGGCATGCAAAGACCACAAAACACGTAGCAAACATTTTGGCATTATAACTTTTATTTGCATGATGTTGCTGTGTTAATTTAGTTAATTTGCTAATAGTTTATCTTCATTACCCATTTAGGGTATTTGTTTGAGATGCTAAAACCACTCAGGTTCAGACATAAGTGCTGTTTCTTTGTAATGTAACAATCTTATCTGATGATTGCAATGAACATATCTATGAAATAGTGTGTAAAATATTTTGAGAGTAATATGTGTTTATATTAAAGGAGATATGAGCATCACACAGCATTACATAAACTGGTTTGATGGTCTGCTCATGTTATGTATTTGCATTATTGCGTATGATCATATTTGTTTTTTATTATTTCAATTGGGTGTGACGTGACACTTGTGGTAACTGCTGATATTAATATTTTCCTAAGAGGTCTTAGAAAAGTGTGCTGCATCCAGGGTGGCATAACATTACAGACGTAACAAATGAAAAACATTTAGAAAACTAAACTGAAAAACCCAAAATCTAAATTGGTTGAGTTTGAGTCAGTGTTTATTTGTGCATATTTACATTGCTGTATGTCAATGATGTTCACCTACAGGCTGCAAAAGACTACCTAAAACACTTGCTATATGTGCTATGCGTTTTCCTTATTTGTAGATTGCATTTATACAGAAATAATTGACTTTCATTTAATACATTGTGACATGTATATAATGTACAGAAAATAATGCTCAATCGGACCAACAGAGGTCGCTATTAAACAACATACTGCGTCTGAGAGGCACTTTCCAAAGACCTTACAGGCCAGACAACCTCTGGATGATTTTACATGGAATATTATAGCCACTCTAATGCATTTTTTAAAATCAAAACTGGAGAAAAGAATGTTCTAAAGAATATGAGATATGATACAAATAACTTTATGACATGCATTTAGGCCTGTTAAAATCACATGGGCACTTTAAAAACATTTAAAAAAACATGTAGTAAGACTTTACTAAAAGATCATCATGATTGTTTAGTTGTGTCAGATGAGATAGTGTTGTTTTTGCATCTGATATAGTAAGCCAAAACTGCATAAAATTTCTCATCTCTGAACCCATAGACGAGAGGACTTACTGCTCTAGAGGTGATACTAAATGCCAGGAAATTTATAAATCTGACAGTCAGATATGAATGAATATCATACTCCAAAACTACATTCTCAATGTAAGGGCACATCACCTCGGCAGTACATAAAAACAGCTGAAGGATGTGGAGGGAAATGGTTCGCTGCCCTTTTGATGCTGACTTCTTATTGTCACCAGATGCTGCGCGTGCAGCAAGGTATATCATTACATAACAAAAGACTTCAATGATCAAAATTGCCACAAGCCCCACAATATACAACAGACCCCTAGCAAAATGACGAATCTTATCCGGAATCATAATCTCATAGTGGCAGTGTGTGAGCTGAGACAAGTATTCACGAGAGGCAGTGCTGATAAGAATGAACATATCAACAAAGGGGTTTATGGAGCTCAGGATCCAAATCATTAAAATCACCATCATAGCTCTTCTAGAGGTGGAGATCGCATGATGTCGGAGAGGCATGCAAATGGCCACATAGCGCTCCACGCACATGGCTATAATAGTCAGTGGTGCACATGCTGTGATCGCTTCCATCAACATGCAGATGGGGATACAGAAATGCAGAGGTAATAAAACGAGGTTGTATGATAAGAGCACCACAAAATCTGTCAGACAAAGAAATATTAGGTCTACCAGGAGAGAGTGACCAAACAATATATAGCGTGTCTCTGTTCTGAAAGTCTCTTTCTTGGAGAATATTAAGAGCATGAGGAAGATGAGGTAGATGAAGGGCCACACAAAGATCTGGGTCAGCGCCAGTGAAATGTTCCTCCGGACGGGGTCGACTTGGATCAGTTGCATCTGCTCATCACCACTGGCATTCTGACTGGCCATTGTGCACACATCTGGGAGACAATTAGACAGACGACATAAACTCAGTCTCTACGAGATGACCATGACTAATCCTTGAGAAATAAATAATCAACATTTATAATATACGCTATCAATAAGCTTCAAATATTTATGTAGCAAATAATAAAAAACATATGAATTCAGTTTACATACTTTCATTCTTGTATTTATGCAGATACAAATAAAGTGGGAACACAAATATGTGTGTGTGTGATTGTTTATCCAATTAACGCAATTATAGTTATATAGAGATTGCATTGAGACATATAATCTCAATATTTATAATATGCATTATCAATTAGCTTCAAATATTTATATAGCCATAAAAAAGTATATCATTTTAGTTTACATACAGTAAATAAAGGTCATGAAATCAGTTGAAAATATTGCCTTGCTGTATTACAGTAAGACTCTATTCTTGAGCCGTGGTCATCAAGTGTAATAAATGCGCTGTGAATAAACATTTATATAGAGTTTGACAAAATAAAGCTCCTGAGGATCTGTTAAGCTGATGACATCTAGAGCTAAATTTAGATTTGCTTGTGTTTCAGAGATTGACATGGAGTGCAAACTAGTGTCGGAATAGAATAGAGCAGAGAATTGGAATGCCATTAGGCTGGATTCTATTCTTTAATGGCATCTGTTTCTTTTCCATACAGCATTTCTAAAGCTACACTTTCTCTCCTTTTCTGCCATTCATTCTCTACCCTGGTAATACGGTATACCACATGCATTCTAACTACACCTAATTGTAAAATTTGTAACTGTTACATGCACATATTTGCAACCTTAAAAACAGAACTGTTAATATATTGCTCCTGTTGCTAACATTATAAAGACAATAATTATATTGTTTAATATCCCATGTTGTGTTGTGGACATTAAAGGGTTAGTTCACCCAAAAAGGAAAATAATGTAATTTATTACTCACCCTCATGCCGTTCCACACCCATAAGTCCTTCGTTAATCTTCGGAACACAAATTAAGATATATTTGTTGAAATCCAATGGCTCCGTGAGGCCTGCATAGGGAGCAATGACATTTCCTCTCTCAAGATCCATTAATGTACTAAAAACATATTTAAATCAGTTCATGTGAGTACAGTGGTTCAATATTAATATTATAAAGCGACGAGAATTTTTTTTTTTTTTTGGCGCACCAAAAACAAACGACTTATTTAGTGATGGCCGATTTCAAAACACCGCTTCAGGAAGCTTCGGAGCATTATGATTCTTCTGTGTCGAATCATAATTCAGATCGCGTGTCAAACCACCAAACTGCTAAAATCACGTGACTTTGGCACTCCGAATCGCTGATTCGACACGCTGATTCATAATGCTCCGAAGCTTCCTGAAGCATTGTTTTGAAATCGGCCATCACTATATAAGTCGTTATTTTGTTTTTTGGTGCACCAAAAATATTCTCGTCGCTTTATAATATTAATATTGAGCCACTGTACTCACATGAACTGATTTAGATATGTTTTTAGTACATTAATGGATCTTGAGAGAGGAAATGTCCTTGCTCTCTATGCAGGCCTCACGGAGCCATCGGATTTCAACAAAAATATCAACAAAAACAATTGGCCACAGAGGCCGTCCCTGAATTCTCTGTGTTCACTGTCTCTGCTCCTCATGGCCTCCTGACCCCTAGTGGTCTTCTGCTCTGTCATAATACACAGCAAAATCCCCAGTGTTAAATTAACACCCCTCAGTATACATATGTGTCCACACTGAAGCAGTGTTAAAGTTCATGAGATAATTAAGTGATTAATTAAGTGATGATTGACCATTAGTGGTGACACCTGATCTTAGTAAGCATAATCACCGAAGGAAAGCGAGAAAAAAAAAAATGTTAATTAATGTTTTATGGAATGTTTCATTTCAAGTCACTGTGATGGAGTTCAGTGTTTTCTTTAGTTGGGCTCTTGACCCTTTACCTTTTAATATTAGTTTTTCTCTGGTTGCTTCAACTTTCATAAAGCACATTTGTTGTGGCAAGAGAAAATGTGATCTGGTCACAATATGTTTTGGTGATGACATCATCATCATGCAATGGCCTGATTCACTGATGTCATTCAGAGTCTGAATCTCTGACTATGTTTGATGTGTAACTTTTGTATTGGAGATTGTAGCCCTGTGATTTACAGCTTGAGATCCAACAACAAAATGAACAATTTTAGGGTGTACTTACACTAGGCACGGTTGCCTTGAACCGAGCCCGAACGCGATTGTCCCCCCTCCCCACTCCCCTGGTGGCCCGGAATCACATTGCCCTTAATATTCCAGGCCGGAGCATGCTTAGGTTATATATATACGATGCAACTTTTTGTATGGAAGAAAACAGGAAGAAATGCACTTTCACTAAGATATTGCCTAATAGATTTATCATTTATGCCGCGCAGCAATTTTCACTTGCACGTATCAGAGGATTATTACGAACTACGAAGGCAGCTGATATTAATGGAGGTATTTTGCAGGTTTACTTGCAAACTACAATTCCTGTTCATCAATAGGGTGAGAACCAGACCTGTTATAAACCCAAACACACTCAAATGAAGCACATGAATTAAAAAGTGTATCATCAAAGTAGTAATAAAGGTGTTTGCCGTCGTAATGATGACAGTAGCGCACACAAAGTAGTTGTTGCTCCATGCTCCGGCACGGTTAAAGGATTAGTTCACTTTCAAATAAAATTTTCTTGATAATTTACTCACTCCCATGTCATCCAAGATGTTCATGTCTTTCTTTCTTCAGTCGAAAAGAAATTAAGGTTTTTGATAAAAAACATTCCAGGATTATTCTCCTTATAATGGACTTCAATGGCCTCCAGGCGGCTGAAGGTCAAAATTACAGTTTCAGTGCAGCTTCAAAGGGCTTTAAACGATACCAGACGAGGAATAAGGGTCTTATCTAACAAAACGATCGGTCATTTAAAAAAAAAATACAACTGTATATGCTTTATAAACACAAATGATTGCCTTGCTTGTGCTTCCGCTTTCAGTATTCTTCAAAAAGCTTACGCTGTATGTCCTACACCTTCCCTATTCCACTAACGGAAAAAAACTAAACTGGCGCTGCGTTTGTTCCGTAAGTAGAATAGGGAAGGATTTTGAAGAATACAGAAAGCGGAAGCACGTGCGAGGCGATCATTTGTATTTATAAAGCATATATTCAGTTGTATTTTTTTTGAAAATGACCAATCATTTTGTTAGATAAGAGACCCTTATATGACTCTTCATGCGGACCGTGTTCCCACCTCTTCCAAGCGGGCCAGAGACAGCTAAACAAACCATGCCTGGGCACAGAACAGTGCATTCACACTTACCAATTGCACGGTTCTGAATGCATAGTGTGAATACACCCTCTAAATACATTGTACACAGAACACTGTGTGTAGACACACACAGAAATCAAGAATCGGCATATGATTCTCAAGAACGGTGACAATACTGACAAACAAATCAACTCTGAACATCACAAAACAAGCTACTGTCACAACAAAACAACAGCAAAATAAAATCAAACAGGAACAATCAATGAAAATTACAGGACAATTCAGCTGCATAATTTATTCATGCTGCAATGCATGATGGGAGCCATGGATGAGTTTTGATTGGTGGCCCACATCATGCACTGCAACATTAAGCACATTGTTTGATTGTCACTGGTGTTGAGGGTCATATGTTGATTCTTGATGTCAGTGTGTGTTTTTAAAAAACTTCAGAATGTAAAAGCACTGCTGGATCTCAAGCTGCAATATCAGAGATTTACTATAAAGAAAAATAAATGAGACGTCTATATAACCAGTTAATGCTGGACGTGACCAGTGAATCAGGCCATTACATGATGATAATGTCATCATAAAAACCAAAGCATCGCAAGCCGAAGTTGATCACCAACTTATGCTTATGATACTTTTGGGAAACAGCCCAGATCATAGCTTCTCTGATCATAACAAATGTGCTTTACAAACACAAAGTTGAAGCAGCTAGAAGAAAAATAACATTAAGTAGTAAAGGGTCAAGAGCCCAACTAAAGAAAACACTGATCACCATCACGGTGACTTATAACGAAACTTTCATTAAAAAATTAACATCTAAACATCTGTTAATTAATGAAAAAAAAAAAAAAACATGAACAAAGGGGTTATTAGAATTTAGGCTCCAAGAATCACAAATTAGACTGTTTGGAAGTAAAGGCTTCATGTTGGTATGAACAGGCCAAATAAGGAAACATTTGTTTTGCTTGCATTAATCTGCAAACATGTTGCCAATTTATTATTATTATTATTTAATACCTTATTATTTAAAATGTACTTTTCATTTCTCATCTATATGTTATTTTTGAGATAATGAAAGAACTTTATCTTAAAATGGTGTGTAATCCATTTTGTAAAAGAGTAATGTTTGCCTTTATAGAAGGTGCAGTGCAGTGAATATTATTTTGTCTCATAGACTGTATTTCATTGAATGTTGGACAACCATAATGCTGCTGTTTACTATGTATGTAAATAATGGAATTTATTTTTCAAACAAACAAACGCATTGTGAAAAAAATCACCTATTAATATTTTCCCTTAGATATATAAAATAGAAAGTTCCTATCACACTCACTGTAACCTTTGCATGTTTGTTTAGTAAATGTTATTCACACAGATGTATTACATATGAAAGACCTTAGGAGTATTCAGAAAGAGAAAAAGGAGTTATATATCAAATGCAAATGCTAGATACACATTTAGCTTAAAAAGAGATTCACTAGTATTGTTGTATGATTATTGTCCTTTTCTGACATGTGAAATGTTTTAACAGAACTCACTGATATTTATTAGATGCCAAAATGAATAATAATAATAATTTGTGAATAATCACATTGTACACTGATCTCAAATAGTCTGCAATTACAGATAAATCGTTCAATACAAGATTGAATCTATTTGTTCAGCAAATTTTGTATCTAATGCAAATTACGATGTAACTGTTAATAATTAAAATGACATAATTATGTTCAAATAAATTACTAAAACTTAAAACAATATACATAAAATTTGAAAGTGTAACAAGAAATGGCAACATTGTAATCGATTATGTGATACGCTAAATAAAATGCTCTCTAAATTTCTGTACGTTGATTTTCAAGAAATTATTCTAACAGTCACGTTTACTTATAAGTAAACAGATGTCACCCTTAAACAATACACTACATATCCCAATACAAATCTTGCTGTTTGCCAGACAATTTAAAACTCTAGATCTGCATTATTCAAATATTTCAACTAGAATGGGATGTTTAGGTAGTTGTTCAACCAAAACTGAGTTTTGATGCATTACAAATTTTACATCATGACATTTTGAAAGGAATTTAGGCAAGATCAAAATCCTTTAAAAAAGATAATCATGTTAGTTTATCAGTGTCAGATGAGATCACATTGTTTTTGCATCTAATATAGTAAGCCATAGCTGCATAGAATTTCTCATCTCTAAAACCATAGACGAGAGGACTTACTGCTCTAGAGGTGATACTAAATGCCAGGAAATTTATAAATCGGACAGTCAGATATGAATGAATATCATACTGCATAACTACAGCCTCAATGTAAGGGCACATCACCTCGGCAGTACATAAAAACAGCTGAAGGATGTGGAGGGAAATGGTTCGCTGCCCTTTTGATGCGGACTTCTTGTCACCAGATGCTGCGCGTGCAGCAAGGTATATCATTACATAACAAAAGACTTCAATGATCAAAATTGCCACAAGCCCCACAATATACAACAGACCCCTAGCAAAATGACGAATCTTATCCGGAATCATAATCTCATAGTGGCAGTGTGTGAGCTGAGACAAGTATTCACGAGAGGCAGTGCTGATAAGAATGAACATATCAACAAAGGGGTTTATGGAGCTCAGGATCCAAATCATTAAAATCACCATCATAGCTCTTCTAGAGGTGGAGATCGCATGATGTCGGAGAGGCATGCAAATGGCCACATAGCGCTCCACGCACATGGCACCGATGGTTAATGGTGCACTTACTGCAACTGCTTCCGTTAACATGCATATGGGGATACAGAAATGCAGAGGTAATAAAACAAGGTTGTATGATAAGAGCACCACAAAATCTGTCAGACAAAGAAATATTAGGTCTACCAAGAGAGAGTGACCAAACAATATATAGCGTGTCTCTGTTCTGAAAGTCTCTTTCTTGGAGAATATTAAGAGCATGAGGAAGATGAGGTAGGTGAAGGGCCACACAAAGATCTGGGTCAGCGCCAGTGAAATGTTCCTCCGGACGGGGTCGATTTGGATCAGTTGCATCTGCTCATCACCACTGGCATTCTGACTGGCCATTGTGCACACATCTGGGAGACAATTAGACAGACAACAAAAGCACATTTACAATAATACACAAAATATGTGAGAAATAACTAATCAATAATACTTTATAATAAACAATGAATATGTACATTCTAAATAAGCTCCATGTTGACTTAAAAAACAAAGACTGAACAAGTATTCAGTTTACAACACAGAAAAACATAAAATCAATGTTACATAACATTGCTGTACCATTTACTGAAAGTATTCTTGACTTTGTCCTTGAGCCCTGGTCATCAGGCGTAACTGTACCTGCATACTGTGAACAAACATTTATATAGGGTTTGAAAGTAAAACACTAAAAGATGACATCTTCGTAGTTGATGACATCTAGAGCTAAATTTAGATTTGTTTGTGTGTTGGGGATAGACATGGAGCACTGAGACACAATCACACTTAAAACATTCAAACTGTACAGTAAGATCAAAAACAATAACCTTAACAAGTAATATGCAATACTATAACAGTGAGTTATACTGCCTGTAACAAAATACAAATAGACAAATTACATACATTTGAAGGTTAAAGGGTTAGTTCACCCAAAAATAAAAATTATGTCATTTATTACTCACCCTCATGTCTTCCCACATCCGTAAGACCTTCGTTGATCTTCGGAACACAAATTAAGATATTTCTGATCAAATCCGATGGCTCAGTGAGACCTCCATAGACAGCAATAACACTCCCCTTTTCAATGCCCAGAAAGCTACTAAAAACATATTTAAAACAGTTCATGTGACTAAAGTGGTTCAACCTTAATATTATAAAGCGACGAGAATACTTTTTGTGCACCAAAAATAACAAAATAGCAACTTTATTCCACAATATCCAGTGAAGGGCGATTTCAAAACACTGCTTCACGAATCTTTACGAATCATTTGTTTCGAATCAATGGTTCAGAGCGCCAAAATCACTTGATTTCAGTAAACGAGGCTTCGTCACGTCATAAGTGTTTTGAAACTTCAATAGTTCACGTGGCAGTTTGATACATGCTCCGAATCACTGATTCAAAACCTATGATTCGTAAAGAATCGAAGCTTCAAGAAGCAGTGTTTTGAAATCGGCCTTCACTGTATATCTTCTTTCAAACACAATCGGAGTTATATTAAAAAATATTCTTCCAAGCTTTATAATGGGAGTGTATAGTAACCGATATTTTGAAGCCCCCAAAAAAGCACATCCATCCATCAAAAAAGTAATCCATACGGTTCCAGGGGTTAATAAAGACCTGATGAAGTGAAGTGATGCATTTTTGTAAGAAAAATATCCATATTTATAACTTTATAAACTAGAATAGCAGTCACATCGAAGGCTATTTGTTGGGTGAGGGCACAGAAATCTATGGAATATTTAACAAAGAAAATACTTTCCTTGGCTAGGGCAGAGAAAGCTGCAGCAAAATCCATTCTGGGTCTGGTATTCTTTAACTTATTAGTCCAAAGATGATGACAATAACAGTTCAGTTTATTAAACAAAGCAAAGAGGATAGTCCAAAAGAGCAAACACAACAGCATGTGAACATAAAAACAAACAGCTGTCATGATAATGAGTGTCCATGGAAACTGATGAGTGGCGGGAAATATGAACAATGCTTGGAAGCAGGGAACTGATGAATTTAAACTAAAAGTCCATGAAAATGAATCTAACAGAACATAATTGTGACAATAATTCTCCAGTGTTCATGCTGCATTAATTTAATATATCTCGAGGTTGTGAAAGTTAGCATGCACTGTTAGTAAACACAAACAAGAGTGAAAAGATTTTGGGAAAATTTGCATTTGTCTAAATGTAGATGTAGTCAGTATCACAATACAGATCTGAGCCACAAGCAGGCCATAGCAATGCCACATGTCAGCCAAGAACAAAGAAATAAACCAGAACTAAAATAGTACTTTATTTAGTTCTTGCAACTTACATGGAAGCACTCTTTTTTTCTCATTTCTATTTTTATTATTTTTGAAAGAAGTCTCATATGCTCATCAAGCCTGCATTTATTTGATCAGTAAAACAGTAATATTATGAAATATTATTACAATTTAAAATAATGGTTTTCTATTTGAATATACTTTAAAATACTATTTATTTCCGTGATGCATTTTAATCACTGAAGCTCCTCCAGTCTTCAGAAATCATTCTCTGAAAATATTTTCTGGAACCTGTGATACTTTTTAGGATTCATTGATGAACCAAAGGGTGAATTGTTGGAATCACTTCCACATGTTGGAAAAAAGCTTTTTTTAAATAATCTTTTCAAAGCGTCGAAACAACTGAAAAAATTTTGCTTTGCAAAATGATTCACTGTTTTGAAGCATTTGAAACAGATTTTAAATGCATGAAAACACTTTTTACAAAAAAATAATAAAATAAATAAATAGATAAATAATAATAATAAAACACTAATCCATGCATCACCAGAAGTGTATATGTGTATTTGATTTTCAAAATATTTGGTATCTGAACAAAATTTCATAGAGATNTTACAACTAACATGGAAGCACTCTTTTTTTCTCATTTCTATTTTTATTATTTTTGAAAGAAGCCTGCATTAAGCCTGCATTTATTTGATCAGTAAAACAGTAATATTATGAAATATTATTACAATTTAAAATAATGGTTTTCTATTTGAATATACTTTAAAATATTATTTATTTCCGTGATGCATTTTAATCACTGAAGCTCCTCCAGTCTTCAGTGTTACTTCAGAAATCATTCTAATATGTTGATTTATCATCAGTGTTGAAAACAGTTGTGCTGCTTAATATTTTCTGGAACCTGTGATACTTTTTGGGATTCATTGATGAACCAAAGGGTGAATTGTTGGAATCACTTCCACATGTTGAAAAAAAGCTTTTTTTAAATAATCTTTTCAAAGCGTCGAAACAACTGAAAAGATTTTGCTTTGCAAAATGATTCACTGTTTTGAAGCATTTGAAACAGATTTTAAATGCATAAAAACACCTTTTACAAAAAAATTATAAAATAAATAAATAGATAAATAATAATAATAATAATAAAACNTATCATTACATTATGGAAAATAATGAACTTTATCACAATATGCTAATTTTTTGAGAAGGACCTGTATGTGTATGTGATTGTCAAAATATTTGGTATCTGAACAGAATTTCATGGAGATATGTATTCACATTTGATTTTCATAACACATTTCACAGAAATATGTTTTGAGATTAACATTTGCTCTGTTGTAAGTATAAACCCTCTTGGTTCTACTCGTACTTGCTCCGAGGTGGGACTTGAACCCAGGTCGCCAGCATAGGAAACGGGCACAATAATGAGGAAACTAAAGACCACAGTCTCTAACATCCTTTGTTAGTGTGCCTCTTGACGTCTGGGTACCCATACAGCTCTTTGCTTGCTGGTTACGCTTACCTCCTTAAACCTCACTCACATCTGGGTCATGACACTAATGGGTCAGTATCACTGTAGTGTGCCTTTTGGTGTCCTGTCCACATATCCAGCCTGTCGGCATAAAATACGCCGGAGGTGATTAGAATACAATATTACCAAAATCAGAATACCAAATTCTCTTCACAACCAGACTAGCTCTTTAGCTAATCACAGTTATCCATCATTAAAATCTCGTAACGGAAAACAAAACCAAATCTCATTAAGGAACAAAGCCGACTGTCAAAACCGAGTGGCATTGAAATCATCAAAATGGGAAAAAAACGACATTATTGAAATCTCATAAAGGGACAAAACCAACCGTCATTGAATTCTCATAACCGAATGAAACCGACCATCATTGAAGCCTCGTAATGGATTAAAACCAACTGTCGTTAAAATCTTGTAAAAGAACAAACCATACCGTATTGAGATCTCGTAACTGAACAAAACTGACTGATAATGAAAACCGACTGTCACTAAAATCTCGTAAAAGAACAAAAATGACTGTCATTGAAATCTCATAACTGAATAAAACAGACATCACTGAAATCTCGTAACCCGAATAAAACTGACCGTCATTGAGATCTCATAACCGAACAAAACCAACCATCATTAAAAACTCGTAACACAACAAAACCAACTGTCATTAAAATCTAATTAGGGAACAAAACCAAGTGACATTGAAATATCGTAATGGAAAAAAAAAGAAGAAGAAGAAAAAAAAAAACACTGTTTACATATCTTGTAAAAGAACAACTTTGTCGATTTTATCTCTTCTTTTCTTTAGTGATTCTGCTTTTTAACAGGCTTGTTAATGCTGAGATGACTCTATAAATAATATATAAAGATTTTGTGGCTCAGATAAGGTCCAGTTGTGGTTTATTTCTTTGCTCTTGGCTGACATGTGGCATTGCTATGGCCAACTTGTGGCTCAGATCATCATTCCACATGTACCATGTGAGCTGGATCTGGGCCGACACAAAGTTGCTATCTGGGAACATTACCAAAATAAAAACATACACAAAAGATCTGGANATATTATATTATATTATATTATATTATATTATATTATATTATATTATATATACACAATATTGCCAAAAGTTTTGGGACGCCTGCCTTTACGTGCACATGAACTTTAATGGCATCCCATTCTTAATCCGTAGGGTTTAATATGGAGTTAAATATGGACTTTGCAGCTATAACAGCCTCAGGGAAGGCTTTCCACAAGGTTTAGGAGTGTGTTTGGAATTTTTGACCATTCTTCTAGAAGCGCATTTGTGAGGTCAGGCACTGATGTTGGACGAGAAGGCCTGGCTTGCAGTCTCTGCTCTAATTCATCCCAAAGGTGTTCTATCGGGTTGAGGTCAGGACTCAGGCCAGTCGAGTTCCTCCACACCAAACTCACTCATCCATGTCTTTATGGACCTTGCTTTGTGTACTGGTGCACAGTCATGTTCATCCGAGTGCTTCAGTCTATCGCTACCCCCTCTCCCCCACACCTACAATTCAGTTCAGTGAAGATGATGTGCGCCAGGTCTTCAGAAAGAACAAGAGAAGAAAGGCACCAGGCCCAGACAGCGTTTCACCAGCCTGTCTGAAAACCTGCGCTGACCAGCTGGCCCCCATCTTCACAAAGATCTTCAACAGGTCACTGGAGCTGTGCGAAGTCCCCTCATGCTTCAAACGCTCCACCATCATCCCCGTCCCAAAGAAACCCAAAATTACTGGTCTTAATGACTACAGACCTGTGGCTCTAACGTCTGTGGCCATGAAGTCATTTGAAAGACTGGTTCTGGCTTCTCTGAAGGACATCACTGGACCCTTACTGGACCCCCTGCAGTTTGCTTACCGAGCTAACAGGTCTGTGGATGATGCAGTCAATATGGGACTGCATTATGTTNAAAGTTTTGGGACGCCTGCCTTTACGTGCACATGAACTTTAATGGCATCCCATTCTTAATCCGTAGGGTTTAATATGGAGTTAAATATGGACTTTGCAGCTATAACAGCCTCAACTCTTCTGGGAAGGCTTTCCACAAGGTTTAGGAGTGTGTTTGGAATTTTTGACCATTCTTCTAGAAGCGCATTTGTGAGGTCAGGCACTGATGTTGGACCTGATCTCGCAGTCTCTGCTCTAATTCATCCCAAAGGTGTTCTATCGGGTTGAGGTCAGGACTCTGTGCAGGCCAGTCGAGTTCCTCCACACCAAACTCACTCATCCATGTCTTTATGGATCTTGCTTTGTGTACTGGTGCACAGTCATGTTGGAACAGGAAGGGGCCATCCCCAAACTGTTCCCACAAAGTTGGGAGCATGAAATTGTCCAAAATGTCTTGGTATGCTGAAGCATTAAGAGTTCCTTTCACTGGAACTAAGGGGCCAAGCCCAACCCCTGAAAAACAACCCCACACCATAATCCCCCCTCCACTTGCAGTCAGGCAAGTTCTGTTCTCCTGGCAACCGCCAAACCCAGACTCATCCATCGGATTGCCAGACAGAGAAGCGTGATTCGCCAGAGAACAAGTCTACACTGCTCTAGAGTCCAGTGGTGGCGTGCTTTACACCACTGCATCCGACGCTTTGCATTGCACTTGGTGATGTAAGGCTTGGATGCAGCTGCTCAGCCAGGGAAACCCATTCCATGAAGCTCTCTACGCACTGTTCTTGAGCTGTTCTTGTATCATTCCATGCATCTTTTTATGCGTTGCTAGTTTAACTTTGTAAAGATAATAAATATTTGAAATTTAACAGTCTATCAAATCTTTAGACAAAATGGTAACACTTTATTTCAATGGTCCACTTTAGACATTTTACTATCTATACATAGGCGTAATTTGCGTGTGGGACGGGTGGGACATGTCCCCACAACTTTTTGAAAGGGTCGATATTGTCCCCACCACTTTTTGAAACATGTAGACATCCGTAGCACGGATATCTACAAAAGAAACACCTCTAGTTGATTATCAATTTGTGTTAATAATAGGCGATCTGGCGCTGGGATGTGTTGTTTTTGAAATCATGTTGAGTGCTCGTTGTCGCTGTTATCAGAGGCGCAACAGTATTCTCTTGGCGCTCGTGCACACTGCGGATTCACATGGACGAGTGCTTCAGTCTATCGCTTAACTGTTGCAGAGACTCTCTATTCGTTCCGTTGAAATCACAAAACAAAATACACATAAACGTGTCCCTGCTCTTATACAATCACTGATGAACATCTTTGGTTTTAATGAGAAAAAAAAAATCACACATGGTTGGATTAGAACCCAGAACCTCTTGCACGCTAAATGAAAACACTACCACTAGTCCATCAGGACAAACTACAATTATATGCGGAGCCATGTATTTATTAACTAATGTACATACTCTCCAGACATTGTATTATAGTAGATGTAAGGAAGAAACTATCATATTAATTTTAATATCATATTATTATTATTATTGTAATAATACAATTACAATACCCCCCCCCCCCCCCCCCCCCACCACNCACACCCACATACACACACCCACACACCCACATACACATTTCTGTCCCACCTACTTTTTAAAACAAAGTTACGCTACTGTATCTATAAGTAACTAAATGTCAACTAACTCTCATTAGAGTATTACTAGACTGTTAGGTTAATGTTAGGCGTTAGGGTTTAGGTTAGTAAAATAAGTTGACGTAGTAGTTGCAAAGTTAGTCAGTGAATGTCTGTTGGGGGAGCATCAAAATAAAGTGTTAGTAGATATTAAGCAGACAGTCTACTAATACTCTAATGACTGCTAGTTTACGTAGTTGCAAAGTTACTTATAGTATGTAGAATGTCTAAAGTGGTCAGAGGGAATAATTTCAAACAAGCTGGACAGAGGATTGGTGGATCCCAAAAAGTTGGTTTATTACTGTGTCGGCCTGTACCAAAGGAACAAGCAGGGACCAAACACACAAAAGTATAAAATAATGAAGCACTAAACATATACACTAATAACAATCTGTGTTAACCCATGCTATTTATAAATCATTTTGGTGAATTGTAATGGTACACTGACCAACTTTAAATCTGTTAAATCTCTCACTTTTTTCAAATTTAAATATAATTTAAAAAAAACGTCCAAAAACATAAATTTTATATATATATATTGACTTCTTGTTGGCACTATAGAGGCTATGCAGCACAATCGTTACATAACTACTCATGTTTGTCTGAGATACTGAGTATCACAAAGTCCATAAAGTATAATTACATAACTTTTCTTTCTTTAAAGAAATTTTCACAAAACTATGGAAGTGTTTTGGGTGCTGTACTCTCTGTAGGCCAATGTTTATTAAACATATTTACATCATTATGACTTGTTCTTTGTGGAGGAGGTATCACTCCAGAGATTAATCAGAGTGAGAAGTCATTAAATAAACATTTGCTTTGCAGCTTGGCTCGGTGCAACTCGCAAGGGGATCAAGAAACTTGGCCTCATGTTGCCTGGCGGGTTGCATCATTGCCAAACAATTAGGAAGCACAAATTACACCAAAATGCAAAGTCGATGGCCTTTTTAACCTTTAAAGCACATAATTAGTCACATAATTAGTCACTAAACTCTACAGGACAGTGGCCCTCCAGGGCCAAAGTTGCCCATCCCTGATATAGATCAATAGCATGAAGACCCTTTACATTTTCGACCAACTGTGGGATGCGAGAAGGTGGTATCCACAGAGAATCGTTAAAGGCATACCAATATGAAAACAAAGCAAAATCTTGGAATTTTAGGTCATGTTTACACCTGGTATTAAGATGCGTTTTGGTCGATTAGATTACAAGTAGACGAGAAAGACACATTCCCGTTTACACCTGGTATATTTATCCGTCACTTTTGTCCACTTTCAACCATTTCTGTCCTGATTTCTTCGAGGGGAGGGTTTATGGGCGGGTAACTGTATGGGGTTTTTCAGATCTTTCGATCTAATGAACAAAATAAGCTTGCACAATTTACAATTGAATGTACCCAGAGACGATGGATAAACATACTTAGAGCAGCAGCTTTTGTTTCTGCGCTGATAGCCGCAAGACCACGCCGAATGCGGTGAGTGCGTGTTGGAAATCAGAAATGGTGAGAGAGCATTGTTCTTTGTACATTTTTTGTCTTCAAACCAAACTTGGTTCTCCAGCCAACAAAGTTTAAATCTCGTCTGGCTAGGATGATTCCCATAATGTTTATGCATTTGGTCAGTAGGCGGAGATTAGGCAGTCTTTTGTGGCTGTTCGAACACATTTGATCACAAGAGCGTTTACACAAAGAAAGCAATCCGGTCTAATGCGTTTTCGACTACCTCTGGAAGTGGTCAAAAGTGGACAAGCTCAAAACGTTTTAGATCCCGTTTACAGCTGTATTTATCGTCATCCACTTGTGATCCAATCGATCAAAACACATCTCTAGGTGTAAACAGGGCCTTTGTCGATTTTCTGCTCTGAATGTTTTTCTAAAGTCTAAAAAAATACATCTGGGAAAAAGGTCCAGATAAAAAAAAAAGAAAATAAATGAATAAAGAAAATAAATGAAAATAAAGGTAGCTCTATATTGATATGTAAAGGCTTTATTTTCTGTAAAGTTGTTGTCTGCACATTGATTTAAATTAAAATATATATATATTAAAACTAAAAGGAACAAAGATTTTATATTTTTAGCTAATATAACTAAGTTTAATACTTACATCGTTACATCTCACATAGCTCTAAGAGAGTAGCAGCACATAGTAGCTGACATAAAACATGCAGACAGCTCTTTTTTCAACCCCCTAACTCCTCAAGATGTTCTTTATGATAAAGCTCGCTGTTTACTGTTTGTTGTTCAATGTTTCCCTCTTCTCTCCACATTTTAGGTCAATGCACTTCAGAAAACAAGCAGTTGTGAGATACGTGTCTCACTGGCCTTATGACTGACGCATATATGCAGATCAAGCTGTCAAAGTACTTTCGTCTCTGATTACTTTGTCTGCTGCACTGCAGAACAAACAATATGGTAAAATAAGGCAGAGCACCAGAGGTCACAGTCAATAATTGATAGCTCTGTTAATGACTAGCCATATGAAACATACAAACATTCTGAGTACGCTCTTCTAGCAGTGAATATTTCACAAGTTATATAACAGATTATAAAAAAAAAGAAAAAAAAAATACTTCACCACAAAATAACTTTATTAAAGTTAATGCAATCATTTATTAATACTTATTTTATAAATAGAAAATAAATGTTTTAAAGTAATAAAATATATTTCCTTATAGTTTAGATTATAGATTACAGTTTTGCCATAGGATCTTGATAACCAGATGAAGAATTAGGTCTACATATAAATCCGTGGATTCAATATTTATAAAAATTACTGCACACACACACACACACAGGTTTCCATGTTTTATGGGGACTTTCCATACTGTACAAACTGTATATTCTATCCCCAAATCCTAAACCTACCCATCACAGAAAACGTTAGGGTTAGCATTTTTACATTTTCAAAACAATTATTTTTGTATGGTTTAGGAGCTGTTTTCCTCACGGGGACCAAAAGATGTTCCTATGGGCAAAAATTATCCTCATGGGGATAATAAGGACTTCCAGGTACACACACACACATACAGGGGTTGGACAATGAAACTGAAACACTGGCCAGTAGTGTTTCACATAGCTTGGTGGCCAATCTTCACTGGTTTTACGTTCCATCAGTAAGAGCAGAGTGTGAAGGTTGAATTAGCAGAGAAATATCCCAGCTGTACATAAAATATTGCAATCCACACAATATAATGGGAGACATATCGGAGTTCAAAAGAGGAAAATTGTTGGTGCGTGTCTCGCTAGCTCATATAGGGTAAAGCCTGCACTGGTCCTTTACAGGCCCACCTAGGGCTACCAGCGCAGGGCCCCTGAGAATTTGTTCATTGGCAAAACGTTGCCCCCTTAGCACTGGCCCTGCACGAGCAGCCCTCACTTAGCCTCCAGGAAGCCTTAGAGCTGTTTTATTGAAAATAATAAAGTTTGAAGCCACCATTATGGAGGTAAGCACTTGCTTTAGTTGGGCTCTTGACCCTTGCCTTCTTAACTTTAATGTTTCTCTGGTTACAGAGTGTTTCTGAAGCACATTCATAACAAAAGTTATGAAAAGAAATGCTAATCTGATGATTCAGTCATCATGTAGACTCACACAGATATCAAAAATCAGTGTATGATGATAATCAACAAAATATTCAGATCAACTTTGAACATCACAACACCAGCTACTAAAGTCACAAAAAAAAGCTTTTCGTTGATTGTCACAATTGTTGAGGTTCATATGCTGACACTTGATATCTGTGTGAGTCTACATCGGACAGTGTTGCCAAGTCTGTGGTTTTCCCGCAGAATTAGGCTATTTTTACACTGTTGCAGTGGGTTGAATCGACCCCAAATAACGTGATATGTAGCCCCTGGTATGTGAATTTTACCAGGGGAGCCCCGCCAAAAAGGTGGGCTAGTTTTGAGGAGCAATTGGGCAGGTTTTGCTTTGAAAACCTGGCAACCCTGACATCAGGGGTGAGGAACGTTAATCTCTGAAAAAAAAAAAACCCACTCACCTGCCTGTAACTTTAGTAATCCTGAAGACATTGATTAGCTTCAGGTGTGTTTAGTTAAGGTAGGAACTAAACCCTGCAGGACAATGGCCCTGTTCCCCACCCCTGGTCTACATGATCCTGTCTGAATAATGACTTAAAAACATTCAAAATATTAACACAGGAAAAAAAATCATGCAGTCATATTGTAGTACTACTATACTGTGAAATTATCCAATCTAAACAATGCCCTCAGAGATCAGACTCTGGGTGAGATCAGCAAATTAAGCTACTACATGATGACTGACTCGTGCCAATGCCAAACGTCTGTTTTAACGGTGTCAACAGTGCAAATCTTGATTTGATGAACCCAAATGTGAAGCTGGATATCTCCCATGGTCTGCACAGTCACCAAATCTATATATTTTTGGGGTATTTTGGAGGAGCATGTCAGAAAACATTGTCTTCCACCAGCATCACATAGTGACCTGCACTCCTCTGGAAGAGGAACACCTCAAATCCCTTTGGCCACTCTGCAGGACTTGTATCTGTCATTCCCAAGACGAACTGATGCTGTATTGGCCGCAAAAGGAGGCCCTACACCATAAAAATTGTTGTGGTCTAAAACCAGGTGTTTTAGTTTCATTGTCCAACCCCTGTGTGTATATATATATCTCAATAACTTTGCAATAGCAATGGCTATCCAGTCACAAATATGGTGTTTTAAAACTTCAAGTTACAGCTATCCCAGCTAACAGAATTTTGTTATAAGAACATTCTCCAAATATTCAGTGTCAGTTCTGGGAACGTAAAAAATGTCCAGTTTTCTCCTCAAATGATTTTAAAAGACATGAAATCTCTGAAGATCTGATTAAACAACTCCACAAACAGCATTACCAGCTTCACCTTTTACTAACTTTTACCGACTTCATTTCTCACACATCTACAGAAATTCTTATTGAGAATTAACAGAGGTTTAGATGTTGATGTCTAATTGAAAATGTTTATTTTGAGGTCACCATCATGGAGATCGGTGTTTGCTTTAGATGGGCTCTTGGGATTTTTCAGAAAACTTTTATGCATTAATAAAGCAGATCAACATGACTGTGTTAGAATGGCATGAATAAATTATGCAGCTGAATTTTTTAGATTGTCACCATTGTTGAGGTTTAAGTGTGTCATATGTAACTCTTAAATAGTTTTGGACAATCTTACACAAATCACTCCAGTGTTACAAATGATTTTTACCAGTTAGCTTTATTGCTTTTCTCTCAAATAATGTTTCAAGCCCAAAAATAAACAAAACTACAGAAAAAACAGCATTTTTAAACCACTTTAACTTAGTTATTTGACCATTAAAACAATCATGTTGATCTGCATTATCAATACAGAAACATTTTCCAAAAATGCCTGCAATCGTTGAAAACCAAGCAATTTAACAAACGTCAAGGGTCAAGAGCCCAACTAAAGCAAACGCTGATCACCATGATGGTGACCTCTAACAAAACATTTTCAATAAGACATCAACATCTAAACCTCTGTTAATTCTCAATAAGAAGTTCTGTAGACGTGAGACAGATATAAAGTCACAGCAGGTGTTTTAAATCAAAATTAAGTTGAAAGAACATTTGAGGAACATCATACCTTTTAAAACAAGTTCCTCTAACGTCAAGAAAACTGGACATTTTTTACATTCCCAGAACCAACACTGAATATTTGGGGAACGTTCTTATAACAAAATTGTGTTAGCTGGGTAACTTGACTTGTTTTGTTTGGATTGTTTGGTTAATTGCTGTAATGATGCTTTGTGTTCATATAGCGTGAAATTAAGCCACCCTATGGGAAAACAAATCCCATTCCTTTGTCATGAAACAAACCTTCAGCAATATAAAAGTGGACTACCCATCTCTGATCATCTTTTAATTTCCCTTCCATCAAAGGCAGTGTGGTGAGTGAACAAGCGTGTGAAGTTTATTTTGTGAATAGAAATCAGATCAGATGCAGATTATTCAATTAATCACACATTCGATTAGAATGCATTGTACAATTACCTGCAGCTGTTTTATATAATTTTCAGTTTCCACATTCTAAACTAAATCAATGTTACTTTGCAAACTTCCTTTCAGCCTTTGTAACATCAGCAGTGTTGCAAAACGCTTGAAAACATGCAGAATCTGACAGAACTTCCAGGCAACACGACATCCAGCAATAACCTCTCCGTCATTGTGAAGGTGTGTGTGGTGATCCCGCTCTTCATTGCCTTCCTGTTCTTCATCCTCCTGACATTGTACACCTTTGCATCTCACAGGCAGTTCTTTGACAGCTCCCGTTATATCCTCTTCACCTACATGCTGGTGAACGACACCCTGCAGCTGCTCTCCTCTGTATCCCTCTTCTTGCTAGCAATGGGCGGGGTGCAGTTTGCAATCGTCTACTGTGCTCCACTGCTGTTTGTGTCCACTGCTACCTTCCTAAACACCCCACTCATCCTTTCCACCATGTCACTGGAGCGCTACGTGGCCATTTTCTACCCGCTTCACCGTCCTGCCATCTGGAGACCGGAATGGATTTGGATCATCATATTAAGTCTGTGGTTCATCAGCTGCATCCTGCCCACCGTCGACTTTGTCTTGATGCGGCTCAAGCCGGGTGTAGATGTCCATTCGACCCCTGTGCTCTGCAAGACCGCTGTGCTCAATGCTTCCCCTATTCAAGCTCTGTTCAAAGTCAGCCTCAATGGGATCTTCTTTGCAGTGGTCGCTGTGGTCATCCTCTTTACGTACATTCGGATCCTGCTAGAGACCCGTCAGATGAGGCAGGACCGAGTGTCAGTAAGCAAAGCTCTGCACACAGTGCTGCTTCATGGGCTCCAGTTGCTCCTCAGCATGATGGCTTTCTCACAACCTGTCGCAGAACTCTTATTTGTCCAGCGTGTCAGCTTGTCTCAAGCAGATATGTCTTTTATCTACTATTTCTGCTTCATTCTGCTTCCTCGCTTTCTGAGCCCGCTCATTTACGGCCTTAGAGACGAGAGCCTTAGAAGCTATATGAAGAAAGCCATGCCTTGTTTTGGTGCACGTATTGAATCACATAAAGAAGTCAAAATGACTAAAGATTGCAAGAACAAGGGGTTTGTTTGTTATTGCTTTTGTAAGAGTGACAGGTAGAACATTTAAAATCAATGTGCATTCTGTTTTATATTTGACACGTACACCATCAAAAACCAAAGTTTAATATTTCGCCACCTTGGAATTATAAGGTTCTATCTGCATTCTGAGCAGTTTTGAGATATTGAGCTTCAAAGTTTCTGCATTCCATACTCCTTTGTAGATAGAACCTTTTTTTCTAAAAAAAAAAAAAGTAGCAAAATGTATAGAATTTAAAAAAAACCTCACATAATGTAAATAACTTTTCACAGAATAATAATATGTGAATAACTCAATTTTGACAAAAATGTCAGATAGAACCTTATAATTCCAAGGTGACGATTTATATGATTTGATGCTTAAACATATTTTAAAAAAGGTCTAAAAATATAATCTGTTAAACCAATGTTTGATAATTGTGTTCACTAACAGATCATTTCAAATGTGTTTTTTTTTTTCTACACAGAGATGAGAATAATTATATTAGGATCTTGAGGTCATATTTATTTAAGAATTATCCCCTTTAACTGATGAACATTATTTTCTATAAAGGCAGGCTTTTAATGAAAAGATATTGAATTCTTTGAAAATATGTAATTCAGAATTACATTTATAATAAAAATAAATAAATAATAATGGAACAAAATATGTGGGCTTACAATTGCACTAATGTTCAAAAGTTTGGGGTCGGTAAGATTTTTACAGTACAAAAATACAGTAAAAACAGTAATATAGTTTTAATTTATTTTAATATATTTTAAAATGTAATTAATTTGTGTGAATTTTTTTCTTTACTCCAGTTTTTAGTGTCACATGATCCTTCGGAAATCGCTCTAATATGCTGATCTGCTGCTCAAGAAATATTTCTTATTATTTTTAATATTGGAAACAGTTTTGCTGCTTAATATTTTTGTGGAAACAGTGATAATGTGTTCCAGGAATCTTTGATTAATATAAAGTTCAAAAGAAAGGCATTTATTTCAAATAGAAATCCTCTGTAATATTATAAATGTCTTTACTGTCAATTTCATGCTTCTTTGCTAAATAAAAGTATTAATTTAATTAATTTACTTAAAAAAATAACACTGACCCCAACATTTTGAACGGTAGTGTATAGTGTATATGATCTACAAATATATGTGTGTGAAAAAAATTGTACACAGTCTGGTGTGACCCTTATTATGTTTGGGCAATATTTTAAATGTCATTATCTATGAAGATATGGAGGCTGTTTTACTCTTTTATAAACTTATATGAGTAAAAATAATTCTGACCATTTATGATGATCAATGTTGTCTGTTACACTGCTAATGTATATGTAATTTAGCATGCAGTTGAAAAACTAAACAAACAAAAAACAACAACCATTAACCACTCTGTCTTTTTTTTTAAAAGAAAAATTTAAACGCACAACCTACTTTGAATTTTGGGAATAATATCTACATTTGCTGTAAAATGTATCCAACATATTTGTTATTTATCCCATACATACACAACGTCTTATATATGAGATTATAATTAGCACATCCCATATCATAGTGCATAGCAAATAGTTGTCACAATCATGACAGGCTCTTCCACACTCTACAGAATTACAGTCCCCGGAATTCTAAGCACACACACGTCACTCATCACAGCCCATCACTATACTCAGCACTATAAAGCACGCTCACACTCAGCAGCTGGCGTTTGGCCTCATCAGAGCATAATGACTCACTTACCTGCCTTACTCACCTGAGGATTCATTTCGTTATCCTGTCAAGTTAGTTATATCCTCGTCTCGTCTGCTTCCCAGTGTGGTGTTGTCATCTTCGTCCAAACTGCAAAAGATAAGACTGTATCACTTCCCATCACATTATTCTGAAATCATCTGCCAACTCTGACAGCAACATAGTGTCGGCCCAGATCCGGCCCACATCTGGTTCGCATGTAATCCACATGTACCAGATGTGGGCCAGATCTGGGCCACACTATGTTGCTGTCAGGGACAAAGTATCTACTCACCTGCTATTGTGTCTGTTCCTGCCGTTCCTACAATAAACTTACTAGTTGTTGATTCTACATGTCATCATTTTTGTGTCTGTGCCATACCTTGACAATAGTATGCAAAAAGCACAACATTTCTGCAGTTTACATCCATGCATGCTTTTCAGCCCAACTATTGGCTTGACATTAACTTTTTTTGCTCACCAGCCACTGTGGTTTTCCAAAGTTACTAGCCACTCAGCATTTTCACTGGCCACAGTTTTGACATCGATACCATGGGGAAAAACTGCCATGTAGATATCTTTAATATTATCTCATAATTTGGCAGCAGGTATATTAGGCTGCTGTCACTTTAAGACCTGACGCATGGATCCATTAAAGTGTTACACATGTTTTCTTTCTCAACTGTAGCTTTTACATTCACTTAAAACATAACTGACTGTATTTATGGAATTTTGACATTATTTTGTGTGTATATGACTGTTTAAACACAATAAGCAGCGAAAAAGAACTCAATTTGGTACTGAGAGGCGGCTTTATGTGCGCGCACTTTGAGTGTGAGCACAAAATCTGCGGAAATGACTATATTTATACACCAACAATATTCATCCAGAGCAAATGAGACAATGAGTTAGGGAAGGCAGGTTTGTGTGTCAACTCTCTTTCGGAGAGATGAGAGAGCGAGAAAGCGCAGCTGGTTCTATTCTGTGGAAAATTAGTCTTGGAAGCGTTTCAGATATTTTATCGACATGTATTGAAAAATGTATATTTTTGACAACATTACATTGCACTTAGTTTATAATTTCATATGCCTTTTTAAAAGACTACAATTGAAAAATGTATATTATATATAAAATTCAACCTGCCAAAGTGGCTAGTAGGAGTGATATGTTACACACCACTGCCAAAACACCCACATTTGGTGGGTGTTAAAGTCAAGCCCTGCCTATAATAACCCCTTGTTTTAGACTGGTATCTTTTGACATTTACAGTATGGAAGTATAGAATAAACCTGCCATAGCAGTTTTTAAAATGTCAGAAAAACTAAAAGATAAATGATAATAATTTTATGAAAATAAATTATGCTAGAATCTAATGCTCGCATGCAAATATGCAACAAGAGTGTCTGTGGTGTTAAGAAGCAATTTCTGATGTTAATGTCCCTTGCTACGTTCTTAAATGTATGTGATATCACGTACATACTTTTAGTGTGCAGTGTAAATATGCAGCCAGTACTGACTACTACTTAATGCATTTTATTAGTAGTTTCAGTATATATTCTATCTGTATATGTTTTCTGTGCTTTAATTTAAATCCGTCTCTGTATACTCAATTAAACATAAACTCCTTTATGACAACTTTGGGAAACATAGTAATTACCAGCATGACTTTCTTGGGGGAAAGTACACAGCAAGTAAATCATGCATAAACAAAATATATCCAAATAAAGTAATTAATAATAAAAAAATAAAAATAAAAACGAAATAATTATTTATTTGTTTATTAAAAAAATTATGATATGATGGTGCAATGCAGAGAGCAAATGTTTATTGACCGCACACACAAAACAATAATAGTTTGTGCTTATTAGAAGTGTTATGACAGTTAGATTGTCTCCCTTGGGTCTAATTAGAGCACAGAGTCATGAAATAAACATGTGTTTTCATCTTGCTTTGGGTTAATTGACAAAGGTAACAAGCAACAATGAGTAGTCTCATGTTACATCAGTCCTTGGTGGCAATTTCTGAACGAGATGCTCTTCCAAACAACAAAATTGCCTCTGCTGGGCATAATTAACTTCAGAAGATGTCAGGCCCTTCTATGAAGACTTCATTAACTTTGTTTATTAACTTTATTAGATATAATGCCCAGCTAATACTGTATTTAATAACCAACCATGACCATTTGACCTTATTATTCCAGCAAGCCATGACCATTTCAGGTCATTATATCAAGGCAGGACTAGTAATGACACGTTTTAAAATAAAATGAAGTGACAAACATCAAACATTCTCACACTCAATCATAAGCTTCTTCTCCTGAACATTAATTTACATTTGGACACATTAAGATTCAACACATAGCCTGTATGATTGTAATAACGCTCAACAGTATTTAATAATGAACCTGGGTGACTTATTGTTGCTGTGCCACAACATGTCTAATCTGAGATTTGCATAGTTCTTCATAATGAAAAACATTTCACTTTCGCTCATCCCTTTTCTAAACTTGCTCAGCATTTCACAAAAACCTAGGGTAGGCCTATATGGCATGATTCCTTATGGACATACAACAACGACATACCCAAGTAATCATAGGCTATTATATCTCTAAACAATGGACAAAAACCCACTATAGCCTACTAAAAGAATGGACACAGATATGCACAGACTTAACAACAATACGAAATCAATGCAAATTCTGAAAAAGCAATAACATCGTGTCCTAACCAGTGGGGACACGTGAGAAAATGTTTTTTTTTTTTTTCATGTTAATAAGAGTTTTTTGTACTAACCAGCCACAATGGCGATACGCAACAATTCTATTGTAAAAAAAAACAAAACAAAAAAACCTAATTCTATTTCTGCGGCTTTGCGGCTGGAACAACAAAGCATGACAATGACAATCTCAGGTTCTGATTATGTGCTTTAATGTAAGAAGAATTTGATGTGAGTTTGAATATTTTTCGTGACCTTTATAGTCTACTGAAAGCAGCAATGGATAATTCACCTCAGATCTTGAAAATAAATTGCAGGAAACAACCATGTTCAAACTGTCAACTCAAAGTGTAGGCTATTCTATGATTCCGGTTTTAATCATGTTAAAAGGGTGTAAGATTTATGAATTTGATTTGATAGAGAGAGCCCGCCCACACGCTGTTTTGATTGGCTGTGATTTTTTATTGATTTTTTCGCGTCTCCAGTCGAGTCTGGTATGGACAGATAAATTGCTTGCCGCTGGAAATGTTATCACTTCGCATCTGGTTAGGAGGACAGTGTTAGGCTGTTTAAATTTGCTTTTCAAATCTGCAGTTTCTGCCAAAGGCCAACTCAAACAACAGAACTAACGAGCAGCATGATGAGCTCAGCTGTTTATTTCCCCTGTTTTGTCTGAATGCCAGGGTATGGCAGATATGTAAAATCCGCCCCTGAACTCAGTGTCCCAGCCAATATTTCAAGGTGGGGCTTGAGGTTTGGGCCCTAAATGGGTTTGTCCATGGGTTCCATGTCTGTAAAATGTTGAGCGAGATAAGAAGAGAACAATTTTGTGATTTTCTTAGCATTTGGATTTTTGGTAACACTTTCAATAAGATTAGTTAACTTGAACTAACAATAAAAAATAATTCTAAAGCATTCATTAATCTCAGGGTACAATGATGTAAAAATTGAAAAGTTTTTCCTTTGCGTTTTTCTATGTTGTCAAAAAGTTCCCCATTGTACTATACAGGCCAGTAGTTGGCGAGGTGAAAAAAAAAAAAACTATGCGCTTATGAACACGTATGGATGCACGTGACATCTCACTTTTCTCAAATTTGCATTTTTCGTAGTTGACAATAATGGTATCATTTTCAAAACCTGACTTTGAAACCCATTTTCAAAAGTTTGCATCCATCTTGGAAAACCTCTCTCTTTGACCCTGGCCAATGTGCTGTAACTCTAGGCTATCTTTGTGGAGAGCAACAATTCTAATTCTCAAATCCTCAGAGAGTTCTTCGCCATGAGGTGCCATGTTGAACATCCAGTGATCAGTATGAGAGGATTGTACTCAAAGCACCAAATTTTAACTGCTCACATTCAAGATACACACATTTATGTGGTCCTATCAAGCAGACAAAAACATGAACATGATGAATAAGACATGCTTTGCATGGTTAAAGAACATACAACTGTTATCACTTAGGGTGTACTCACTTTTGTTGCCAGCTATTTTGACAATAATGGCTGTATATTGAGTTATTTTCAGAGGACAGTAAATCTATACTGCTATACAAGCAGCACATTGACTACTCTAAACTATATCCAAGTTTCATTTCTATAGTATTGCCCCTTGAGAATATATACTAAAATGGTTGCTGAAATGTGAGGGGTGTACTCACTTTTGTGGTTAAAAAGTGGTTCTTGGCTCGTAATCATAGGGGAACCACTTTTGGTGCTATGTAGCACCATATCTTTAAAGGTGCTCTACAGCACCTTTGTCAAATGATGCTATGTAGAACCCATAAGAGGTGCTTTATCGCATTTTATTTCTTCAACAAAAATGGTGCTAAACAGCACCAACAGTGATTCTTTGGCTCGTAAAGAACCTTTAAAAGGGCTTAACAGGTTCTGTATATGGTAGCGGGGCTATATAGCACCTCAGTCATCTCAAAGAACCGGTGTAGAACGGCTGAAGAATCACTGAAGCACCAAGATTTGGTGCTATACAGCACTTAAAGTGGTTCCCCTATGATTACGAGCCAAAGAACCACTTTTAGTACTACAGTATATAGCACCATTTTTTTTAGAGTGTATAACGAGGATTACAATAAATATAACAAATGAATCGCTCATTGTTCATTCATTTTAGTTAACGAATTAACTAACGTTAACTAATGGGACCTTATTGTAAAGTGTTACCACATATTTGCTGACGTTGAGGTGAGGTGACATTTAACAAATTATATTTGTTATTGGGTGTTTTGACAACTGGATTAAAATTAGCTACATAGCAAACTGGGTGTTGTCAATTTTAATTCCTGAGTAAAATCCGCATAGACTATAAAACATGGCAAACATCTCCTTCCATTTTAAGCCATTTCTTGGACTTCATTGTACAAACCCGATTCCAAAAAATTTGGGACACTGTACAAATTGTGAATGAAAACAGAATACAATGATGTGGAAGTTTCAAATTTCAATATTTTATTCAGAATACAACATAGATGACATATCAAATGTTTAAACTGAGAAAATGTATCATTTTAAGGGAAAAATAAGTTGATTTTAAATTTCATGGCATCAACACATCTCAAAAAAGTTGGGACAAGGCCATGTTTACCACTGTGTGGCATCCCCTCTTCTTTTTATAACAGTCTGCAAACGTCTGGGGACTGAGGAGACAAGTTGCTCAAGTTTAGGAATAGGAATGTTGTCCCATTCTTGTCTAATACAGGCTTCTAGTTGCTCAAGCGTCTTAGGTCTTCTTTGTCGCATCTTCCAAATGTTTTCTATGGGTGAAAGATCTGGACTGCAGGCTGACCATTTCAGTACCCGGATCCTTCTTCTACGCAGCCATGATGTTGTAATTGATGCAGTATGTGGTCTGGCATTGTCATGTTGGAAAATGCAAGGTCTTCCCTGAAAGAGACGACGTCTGGATGGGAGCATATGTTGTTCTAGAACTTGGATATACCTTTCAGCACTGATGGTGCCTTTCCAGACGTGTAAGCTGCCCATGCCACATGCACTCATGCAACCCCATACCATCAGAGATGCAGGCTTCTGAACTGAGCACTGATAACAACTTGGGTTGTCCTTGTCCTCTTTAGTCCGGATGACATGGCGTCCCAGTTTTCCAGAAAGAACTTCAAATTTTGATTCATCTGACCACAGAACAGTTTTCCACTTTGCCACAGTCCATTTTAAATGAGCCTTGGCCCAGAGAAAACGCCTGCGCTTCTGGATCATGTTTAGATATGGCTTCTTTTTTGACCTATAGAGTTTTAGCCGGCAACGGCGAATGGCACGGTGGATTGTGTTCACCGACAATGTTTTCTGGAAGTATTCCTGAGCCCATGTTGTGATTTTTATTACAGTAGCATTCCTGTATGTGATGCAGTGCCGTCTAAGGGCCCCAAGATCACGGGCATCCAGTATGGTTTTCCGGCCTTGACCCTTACGCACAGAGATTGTTCCAGATTCTCTGAATCTTTGGATGATATTATGCACTGTAGATGATGATAACTTCAAACTCTTTGCAATTTTTCTCTGAGAAACTCCTTTCTGATATTGCTCCACTATTTTTCGCCGCACTGCCACTCTGAGAGGCTCTTTTTTATACCCAATCATGTTGCCAATTGACCTAATAAGTTGCAAATTGGTCCTCCAGCTGTTCCTTATATGTACATTTAACTTTTCCGGCCTCTTATTGCTACCTGTTCCAATTTTTTCGGAATGTGTAGCTCTCATGAAATCCAAAATGAGCCAATATTTGGCATGACATTTCAAAATGTCTCACTTTCAACATTTGATATGTTTTCTATCTATTGTGAATAAAATATAAGTTTATGAGATTTGTAAATTATTGCATTCCTTTTTTATTCACAATTTGTACAATGTCCCAACTTTTTTGGAATCGGGTTTGTATATTGTTTTCGTCTTCTCATTGTAGCCTATTGATTCTTCATTGAAGGGTGTTTATTTCTTTGTTGACATATACTGTGGTAGGCTACTTTTATGTCTTTGTTTTTCTTTTTAACATAACTTGTCATTTTGGAGTCTCTCTCTCTTTGTTATCAGTTGCATTGATAACAGTACATTTTAAACAATGGTACAAAACTACTCATCAAATTACTCTAGCAAAGGCTTCTCAATTCCAAGAGGCAGAGAAAAAATCATTTTAGCGTGTACACTGTCTGCATTCTTCCTGTATGTGAATAGTGTATTAATATTTACGTTTTTTAAAAAGGACTATTTTCGCACCAAAATGCGTTATATATTTTTTATTCACACCTTGCTTTGTGATTGGCTGTTTCTGTTTATAACCAATATTTGCTTGATCCTAATCTTTCTCAATGCAACAATGCCGATAGGAATATGTCTTGTCATTTGTCACATTATGGAAGTGCTGAGCTATGCTACTCCACTCACTCTCACAGCTATGAGTCTAGAGCGCTATGCGGCCATCTGTATGCCCCTGCGACACTCTCAAATCTGTACCCTGTCCAGAACGATCCACAGCATTCTCATCATCCATGTTATCTGCTCCATAGAGCCCACTATGATCTTTTTCATCAAGATTCTTCATTGCCTCAGTTCCACTTCACATCCATATGAAAAATGCACTTTGCCAAGTGGAAGTGCTTATTGTTCACACGTGGCAGGGTCAGCTGAGGTCAGTTTTCACACAGATATTCTTTATGATGATTTTTTGCACCATTTTGTTTTCTTATGTCAAAATCATAGGTGTTGCAAAAATGGCAAGCTCTGGTAATAGTAAATCAGCTGTAAGAGGCTTAAAAACTGGGGTATTACATGGATTCCAGTTGTTGCCTTCACTCATTCAGCTGTGGTGTCCGTTTGTAGAGCAGGCCTTCTTAAATGTTGATATTTACATATACAGCTATGGAAAAAATTAAGAGACCACTCCAAGTTCAGAAATCAATGTTAAGTGGTCTCTTAATTTTTTCCATAGCTGTATGTGGAGGTCAGATATTTTAATTATGTTGTGTTTATGCTGGTCCCACGGTGTTTCTGTCCACTTGTGTATGGATTGCGAAATGAAAAGTTTTTAATTGCTTTGAAATATTATGCATTCTGTGCAGTAAATAAGAAGATTTCACCTAAGATTTGCTGATGCAAACTTTTGTTAAGGTGATCTGAACTGTGCTGACAAAATTCTGTACAAACATTCCAGACTTGCTGTATATTTACATGATATTAAAGCAAAACATGTGTATATGTGCTTTTTAAAATGAAATTTCAATAGTTTGTGTCTGAATGTAAAACAAAATAAAAATAAATATATAAAGGATCAAAGGCTGTACAGTGCATATTGTTTGTGGTATGTATGTTGGTATTAAATAAAAAATAGAATTAGGACACCAAACTCAATATGTGTATTTATTTTCCATGTTAAACAAAGGCTTAGTATTAAAATCAATGGACAGTCTATCTCTTTTTTTACTAAAGCAAGATAGCACAACTAATGGCACCATCTTGTGACTGAAAACGGTTAGACATGTGACATTGTAATTACATAGTTTAGCTAACTAAAGATAACACAAAATGCAGATCAATAATGATAGGCTATATAAATTAACACATCAAAACTCTTCTGTAACAAAAGATTTAGGCAAGACACAAAGTATTGTTAATCAACGTTATATTAAATTAAATTTGCTTGAAGAATTTGTTGATAATCTTGTACAAAGTAAAGCCAAGAACTATACATGAAGACAATTTAATTTAACATTAAACTGTAAAATTGCAGTTTTATTTATTGTGTTCCTTAAGAGCTAATATTTTAAAAGTGGGAGCAAACCGACACTGTACTTACTACTCAGAATATATACACACCAGTGGCATGCAGTGGTGTTCTGAAATATGAGGAGGCAAACAATGTCCTCACAGTTTTTTATTTATTTTTAAATTTGTATAACTAAAATGTAAATTAATGTCCGTAACCCTCTATGGTACGCAATATGATATCAATGAGGAAAAAAATATTTGTGGTGTTTTTCTTGCTTAAAATTGGACACTATAACAATATCAATAAATATTTTCATTCATTTTTAATTAATTTATTTTAAAAGTTCATTTAAAAGTCTAATTTTATCAAAAACAAACTAAAATAGACTATGTTGCATGGAGGCAACACCGTACCATAGATGGTTAAACAATATATTTTATTTGTGTATTGATTTTCAGCTGTTATTTTTAATAGTCAAATTATTTTGGTCATGCTCGGTATGTAAACACTGTCAAAGACATGAAGATGTATCTTTAATTTCACCAAGCTGATTGCTCATTAAAAAACCTGCAGTCATTATGTTTTCAGGTCATTTCAAGTTTGATTTTGATGTGACATAAAGCAGTGATTTCTACGTGGGTGAGCTGTTTAATTACTTTTTATTTAGTCTATTTAATTAGTATTCCCATCATTTTGTTCATTCAGACTGACGTGCAGAAAGTGCACGTAAACAAGAGGTGGGATTTATCGCACAAACCAATCATATCCAATCATAACCGATCATATCCAATCATAGCGTGATCCAGGCACTGCCTCCTCTCACATGACTTTCCCCCATTCATTCTCTTTTACACCCCACAAAACCCACAGCAAACTTAGAGGCTCTGTTGATTCTCTACACAGCAAAATCCCCAGAGATAAATCAACTCTGCTCAGAGAACATATGGTGCCTCTCTACATAGAGTTAAAATAACACTGAAACAGAGCTAAAATTAATGAGATAATATGCTGTTTGTAGAGTTGTTAAATCAGATCTTGAGAGATTTAATGTCTTTTATCTTCAGTTGATTTCATCTAAGGCTGTGGCTGAAAGTCCTTTGTAGTTCTTGTGTTTCTCTTCAGTGAGTATGCTTGTTAACAGCAGGTGTTCATCACTAATGCTCAATCATAACTTAATCACTTAATCCTACAGTCTTTAAAGCTCCACACCTCATATGAGTTACACTGTAAGTCAGTATAGCAATATTAACCATTCACTGCACAATGACCCTCTAAAATGTTCCAGACATTCAATAACACATTTAGTAACAATGGGACACTGGTAAAAGTGGGGGTATTTATGGCCTTTTTAGTGGACATTACATTTAGTTTTTGAGAAAGATCTTATCCTGGGTTTGAAGTTAGAGCAGCAAAAGCAGTGGAGCTGAGCCTCATAACATAGGCTTTAAAGCAGAACTAGTACACTTTCTAAATGCAAGTTTGAAATGTTGCATTAAAAAAAGATGTTAAAGGATTAGTTTACTTTCAAATTAAAATTTCCTGATAATTTACTCACCCCCATGTCATCCAAGATGTCCATGTCCTCCTTTCTTCGGTCGAAAAGAAATTAAGGTTTTTGAGGAAAACATTACAGGATTTTTCTCCATATAGTGGACTTCAATGGCCTCCAAACGGTTGAAGGTCAAAATTACAGTTTCAGTGCAGCTTCTAAGCGTTCTACACGATCCCAGACGAGGAATAAATGGTCTTATCTAGAGAAACCATCGCTCATTTTCTAAAAATAAATGAAAAATTATATACATTTTAACCATAAATGCTCATCTTAAACTAGCTCTCTTCTTCTTTTCTATTTGAATTCCAGCAGTGTAGACACTGCTAAGTGTATTACTGCCCTGCACAGGTCAAAGTTTGAACTAATTGTTATATACTTGCACTAACATATTGTATATGACAATTTAGTTCAAATTTTGACCTGTGGAGGGCAGTAATACACTTAGCAGTGTCTACACTGCTGGAATTCAAATAGAGAAGAAGAGAGCTAGTTCAAGATGAGAATTTATGGTTAAAACTTATAATTTTTTATTTTATTTTTTTCAGAAAATGATCGATGGTTTCTCTAGATAAGACCATTTATTTCTCGTCTGGGATCGTGTAGAACGCTTGAAGCTGCACTGAAATTTTAATTTTTACCTTCAACTTAGGGCTGTCATGATATTAGATTTTTCACACCACGGTTATTGTGGCCAAAAAATATCACGATATCGATATATCGCGATATTTATAGAATCCTTGGGGGGGGGAATTTATCAGTCTAAATAATTTTTACTTTGTTTATTTAGTTTTTCTCTTTCAGGGTTGCTGCGCATTTTTTAAAGTCAAATTTAAGGCTTTTTAAGACCTGTAGAAATAAAAAATAATATTAGCATAGTAGCCTATACATTATGGCTGTTACCAATCAAATTAAATCATTATCAACAAAATCCATCTTTGCAATGCAGAGGTGACACAGAATGAGAGTGGCATTAATATATTTACACAGCATTTACAATTTGTCTACATAAATTTAATTCAATATTTAAATATTTAAATACATTTTTCTAATTTTAACTCTTTAATTAAAATGTCCCTTAAATATGAAACTAAACTAAACCGCCAGTAGGTGGTAGCAAGTCACTGTCTTAATGAGTAGAGACTTTAGACTCGGTTGAGTGAGTCAACCAATTTGTTCAAATGACTGATTCAGTCAGTATAACAAAAACATTTCTGTTGCACGGGGGCTCTGTTCTGCTGTTCATCATTTTGAAATTTTCGATGGCGAAATAAAGGAAAAAAACAATATTAACAATATACTGTCTAAAATGTTACTCACATTGTTCATTTAACAATAAGTTGAAGGAACATTGAATTTGTGCTGATTTGGGGAAAACGGCACTTTTGGTCGTGTGATATTGTAATACAACTACATCTTATCACATGAAATTGTCGGGGCAAAAAATGCCCGAGAATCTTGAATTTTGAGTGCATATATCTGCATGCATAGCTACATCACGCTGAGTAAGACGAGTAAAGAAAACGCGGTAACGTTCCTTAAAATAATCACCCTATCGCTGTTAACAGGTTAATATAACATTTCCCATTCCATGACTAGTAAAATAATCGCTATTTACTCTCTGTAAAATGGCGTAATCTGCAGGGGGATGGACACGGAGGTGGGTAAGGTTGGTGGTGTTGCCACCCTTCGCACTGACTGTAGCTAGGCAAATCCTGCGGATTGGAAAAACTGCCATACTGTCGAGCTTACTTTACTTTTTTCGGCTGTGGACAGAGCCTCTCTCCCGCTCGGAATAGCTGCGCGCTGCATCTTCTTCTTGTTTGACAGGCGTCAGCGTTAAGGTGCAATAGACCCTTTTCACAATGACGTCAGTTAACTTCCGCCTATCCGCAAAGCAGTGTATCAGTGGTTCCGTCTTACCTTCGCGCCGGCGACTTCTCGGGAAAATGCTTAAATAACTTTAAATGCGAACTGTTTATGTCAAGGATTTACACAGTCGGGTTCTTCTAGTAATGATATTTATTATTTCCTTTCTGTAACTGCCTTGCTTAGGGTTTCCACGAGCAGAAACTTTAGCAATGTTGTCATTGAATTGAGTTTTATCACAACAATTGTGTGTCCACACAAATCTGTTAGCCTATTTGGAATAACAAGAATATTGTCTTTAAAAACAAATCTTTATTTTTAGAAATTGGTAGGCTATGATAATGGATATTGTTCTTGTGAGATTTATTCACGAGTAATGGACACCTGAAAGAAGCACATCCACATATAATACTCCGAAGAATTAATGGTGTGAAGATTTTAGATAATTTTACATCATACCAGTTTAAACTGAACTGGTGCAATATATTAAGAATTTGTAAGAAGTGTATTGAAAATACAAAACGGATCATGTGTTCATTTAAAGTTAATCCCTGGAGAAATAATTTGATTTCGTTCATTTAATGCTGCTATAACAATGACTGTTGTAAATCCTCTGTATATTTTTGTATGCAACAGTTTTGTTCTGCAATAAAGAGATGAATGATGACGATGTTTTTTTTTTTTACTATGGTAAAAATGACATGTACATGAGTCCGTTTTTACATTAACAGTCTTCATGTAGAAATGGTATTATATTAAACACAATTTGTATTATTATGTATGTCATAGAAATAAAAGTGGAAAAATAGACTTTGATATTTAAAAAGAATAAGCTTATGTGGATCTTCATTTTACATAGGCCTGTATGCACTGAAATAAGTATTAAGCTTTGCTGCACGTAAATGTTGGAAACATGCGTTTATTTCACAAATATATATAAACAGCTTCATCTGCAATAAAGACAGCAAAGCTTGCACGTTAGTACGGGCAGCAGAAAGTGTATGTATGGCTTCAGTACGTATTCAACTCCTCCGACTTCAAGCAGCAAATCGCGCCGATCAGTAAGTTTGTTTGAGATCTGCGGCTGCCAAATACCTCACCTTGAATTTACATGAAATTAGGCGACTACAGTCATCCTTTAACCACATTTGTGGCATATGTAAAACTATTGAGTGCACTTCATTCGAGTCGCGCTAGTATTCCACTATGCTGCCGGAAGTGAGGATACACTGCATCGAGTCCTAACGGAAGCTTTGTGACGTCATGTGAAAAGGGTCTATACTGCCACCTGAGAGCTCAACCAAGTACTGGCGCTGGAGTATTTACATGTCATGATATCATAAGAGTCTATTCATTTTAAATATTGGGGTTATCGTCAATACCGGTATATTGCGACACCCCTACCTTCAACCGTTTGGGCTCCATTGAAGTCCACTATAAGGAGAATAATCCTGGAATGTTTTCATCAAAAACCTTAAAGCAGAACTAAGTAACGTCTTTTACCTTCATAAATAGTTTTCTAAGTCCTTACGATGGTTAATTGACTTGTAGTGGTGTGTTTGAGGCGTGCACTAACCCCCTCTTTCACGTCTACGCCAGAAAACAGCACTTGCAACTTGAGCTGCGCCGACTCGACACAATCTCGCCTCATGTTCACGTTCACGCGAGAGTGACAAAATGCTTTACGGTAATTCAAAAACAATGTATATATTATGACTTTATAAGACAATTTCGAAAATTACCCACCTCCATCGAGTGTACGGTATTTGCAAATTACCCACCTCCTCTTTCTTGTACTGTATTTGCAAAACTACTGCGCTGGTGAGCGTTGTAGTCGTTGTAGTCCAGAGCTGCGCTTGGAGTATTTACGACAGTGTGATTCGCTGAAGGAAACTGTAGGGGGAGCTTCGCAAATCTTACTGAGTTCCGCTTTAATTTCTTTTCGACTGAAGAAAGAAAGACATGAACATCTTGGATGACACGGGGGTGAGGAAATTATCAGGCAATTTTAATTTGAAAGTGAACTAATCCTTTAACATTAAAAAATCCTATGCAGGAACAAGCACAATGGCTAAGTAGCAGCAAATAACAGACCAGACCTAAACTCAGGGAGGATCAAAATGACTCAGTTTCCATCACAGGACACCTTGACTCCACATGTTTGTGACTCAATTTGTAACGGCCATTAAAACAGATTTCTGTTTTAATTTATTCATATAAAAGTAGTTTATAAAGTTTTCTCTATGATATTATTATATTTTTTGTATATAAAATTTAGAGAGATCATAGAACCGTTTTTTTTTATTATTTTTTTTTGTTGAAAATCCTAATTCTATCCTGTAGCAGTCTATTCCTGGTGTATTATTCAACCCACTCCCAGGCAACCCACCTTTCTCTCTCTCTTGCGCGCGCGCACACACACACACAGGCATTATGCTGATGGCTCATCGTGGGCTGTGCGAGGTTTTTTCATGTCCTGCGTGAGAACATGGTGAGCTATGAAGAGGAATTAAAAGCTGTGGAATAACACAGTCCGCGCATCATGTAAGACCGCTTAAACTTTTTATAATCTCTCTTATAAGATGTCTTCATACTTTAGCCTCTTTATATTTTTATCCGTACTTACTATATCTGACAAATCATTCGGTGAAATGTTTACTTCGATGATGAGCGTGAATGAAGCTGTTTCCGCAGAAAGACAACTAATCGATCATTTAAGAATATACATAGAACTGGAAATACAAAGACTTGACGATCTTAAAAGGTAAGAGAAAGCAATTTGATCATTTATATGAATGTATTAAAGTAATGATTAGTTAATTAAACAATCTAAATAGGCACAAAAAGATGATCACGTTTAAAAACTTCACACACTTTGAAAGATATCAATGGCACTTTGTCTGAAAATGTGGTTACTGTGGCAAATTTGATAAAGGATATTCTATGGCATGTACGCCATATTCTGTTCAGATATATATATTTTTTAATTTCAATGTAAAATTAAAACGACAAAAACTGTATATAGCATTTCGGTTATACTTTATTTCACAGAACGTGCACTTACAGTGAAGAAAATATTGGTAATATAATCATGGGTAAAGGTTAGGTTTAGGGGTAGGTTCAGGGTTAGTATGTTAGTTATTATCCAGTTTTTTTGTAGTTACTATATATGTCTAGGGAACAGGACTGTAAAATAAAGGGTAACACTTTATTTTACAGTGCCGTAGTTACATGTTACTACATGTAATTATTATAGTAATAACAGTAAATTATGCATAAGTACAAGTAACGAACCCTAAACCAAACCCTAACCCTAACTGTTAATTAATAGTACTCAGTACTTATTTGAGTAATTACAATGTAACTACGGCACTGTAAAATAAAGTGTAACCAAAATAAAGTGCTACCAGCATTTCTGTATGTAAACATTTTGTAAACATGACAACTGTACCAACACTAAAACTGAAAAAAGAGTAGTTTTTAACTAAATTTGATTGATTTTAACAAAATGTGTTATTGCGTTTAACCTTTCAATGAAATATTAATCATTCTTTTACATTTTTTAGGTTCTTTTCAAGAGTCAAATCATTACACAGTGGGGTATACAATGAGCCATCAGCTACCATAGCTAATCCAATTATTGCATTTAAACTGGTCAAAAGACTTAAGTCTGAATGGTTGAATGTTGTCCATAGCAATGAAGCCGATGAAAACATCCAAGGTAATATACTGACCTTCACATACAGGAGGCATTTAAGAAAAGCCTTGATCTACAGCTTAATTTTTTTTTGACTGTTGGCTTGCTTGTGTCCCACTTAACTCTAACCCTTTACAACCCCTGTTTACTTTCCTTCAGCTCTCAGGGAGGGCTACAGGAGGATGGAAGGCATCTTACCCAAGCTGGAGGACCTTCAGGGGGCAGCGCAGGGGCTGATGAGGCTTCAAGATGTGTATGATCTGCGTGTGGAGGGGCTTGTGCAAGGGCACTTCCAGCAAATCACAAATGGAAATGCTGTTGACATTTATAAACCCCCTGTGTCTGATACACTCTCGGGGGATGATTGCTTCCTTGTTGGAAAGGTAAAACTATTTTATTTTTTCTATTATTTTTCAGTCTGCTTTTAAATATGTCTGCAAAAACTAGTGTGGCTTTAAAGCTAATAATTTCTTATTTGTCACAAGCTTAATTCTTAGAGGGGTCGAGAAACGTTACTGCCCACACTCTCAAAGTTTGGAATGTATTGTGAATCTCTGGGAAAGCCTCTGGAAAAATGTGTTCAGAATGTGTTCCCACTTGAGCACACTTCCTGATGTAGATTCCATACGTCTCAATTTGTTTAGTAACTGGTGCCTCTTTTGTGGTTTATGCTCCTCTTTCTTTGTGCATGAAGAAAAGCTCTGTTTTTTTGTCTTCTTGTAATAAGCACCATCTGTTCTGTTCACCACCATCCATACAAGTACCAAGTGAAATTTACGATGTTGCCAAAGATTGGCAACTTCTTTTAACATTTCTAAAGTAACGTATTAAATAACCAGTGACTAAATGGTTTTTGACAGAAATCCTTTTTTACTGTTGTGTAAGAAGTATTCTGAGCCCATGTGTCAAACATGTGGGACGTCATCATCTTTTTTGCTTTTCTCCCCCTCATGTCGTATTTGTGTTTTGTTACATCTGTGAGAGCTTTGTGTTCGTAGGTGGCCTATGATTTGGAAGATTACTACCATTCTGTGCAGTGGTTTGAGGAGGCAGTTCGTCTCTTTCGAGGAACAGAATGGAGTCCAGAAAATGAAGGCACACTTGAAGATGCCCTTGACCATTTAGCTTTCTCTCATTTCAAGGTATGGCACCTCTTACAAAATAGATATGAATTTAACTAATACCCTGTTTACACCTGGTATCAAGATCCGTCTTGGGTGATCACGGGGTGTACATGGGGTCCAGCATATTTTGTCAGATCACATTTTTACCCCTTATTTACACTGCACAACTCTGTGGCGCATTATGGCTCTGGTAAGGTTTCGTTCTGACCTCTACACGGTGCCAACTCACATCAGGAGCATTTCAGAAGCGAAGCGACTGGATTCATGAGACCACGAGATTTGCCTGTCCACCATTGTTTTCCTCGATTTTTCATGTTTTTAATGGTTAAATGGTTATATTTTTGTTATATACTTCAATACGGCGTCCGTCAAAAATAGACTTGGTGCCTATCTTTAGCGAAGTGGCGCGGCAAGCCGCTTCTGAAATGTGCCGCGGCGCGACTGGTGTAAACTCAAGCATTGACTAAAGTGGCCGCGATCGACTCTGGTGGCCGCGTTGGAGCCGTAAAGCGCCACAGATGTGTGCAGTGTAAATAAGGGGTGAGGTATTCAGAAATGTGGCCACGTTTCAGTGTGCCATACCAAAGTGCTCCAGATAACAGTGAAAATCTACCTTTTAAAAAAGATTGTGGGTGGATTCAAATTTTTTAATTAAAAGTTTCAAAAAATTTTTTAACATTACAGGGTTAATAACAGGGCTATTATAGTTAACTAAACTGAACATTTTTGTTACTTGAAGTAAAATACAATTTAAAAACTTAAATTTTATTTTACTTTACTACTAACCAAGATAACATTTCTAATTGACATTTAGTTTAATTTTATGTACTAAAATAACAAACACAGAAATAAAAATAATAATAAAAACTACTGAAAATGACAAAAGCACACTACAAAATTACTAAAACTTTAACTAAAATTAAAATGGTAAATAAAAATAAAATAAAAAACATTCCCAGAACATCCTGAATGTTCCCTGAAGGTCCACCAAGTAACGTCCCCCAAACCTTAAAAGAACTCCACATCGTGACCGTCTGTGAACGTACTGGGAACGTTACCAGGCAACGTCCTTAACACAGTGGGGACGTTCTGAGAATGTTCTGGGAACGTAAAATTTATAGCGGGGTAAAAACGAATTCAAAATATTCATTAAAACTCTCACCTCAAATTGCAAAAGTGTTTTTGTAGTTTTAAACGTAGCTAGTTTAGTTTATCTTTCTTTGCCTTATCTTTGGTGGTTCTGTGTAATCATCTCTATGCATCTCTCTCTCTGTCTCTCTCTCTCTATATAAAGATAGAAATATATAACTATATGAAATACAATGTTTGTTTGTTTTTTAGACTGGAAACATATCATACGCCCTCAGTCTCTCTCAGGAACTATTGCTTCATGGTAAACTATTCCTCTGCAGTCTACTACCAACCAACAGCAATTAGTGAGACAGTGAGAGAGAGAAACATACTTGGCCAAACAGATCAATTTATTTTTAATTCATAAATAAGGATTAATTTAAATATAATCTATACGGAAAATGTATTATATTACATCACAATGCAATTTCAATCTTGTCTTCAAGATCCTATGAACAGAAGGGTACATTTCAATGTGGAGAAGTATGAGAAGCTCCTTGATGAAAGGCCGCCTGTAACTAACCAAAGCTTGGCTTTGAAAAGGCCTGACACCACTTATCTGAGAACCAGGAATGTCTATGAGAAGCTCTGCCAAACAAAAGGATCTCAGGTATCATTCCACACTATGCTATGCAACTTGTGATCGAGGCGATGTAGTGTTCAACATTCATAAGAGGCTATATTTTTCTATTCCAACGTTGGAAGCATTATAAGCTACACAAATATAAAATGTTAGCACATAAGTAAGAAAAGGGAAAGTATTCACACATTGCAAGGATGATTACAGTTTCGAAATGGAGTAAACTTCCATTATAATAATATGGTATCCATATGACTATTAAATACTTCCTATCATAAAAAGAGCCAAAGTCAAAAGAAGAGCTATGGCAAATCATGTGTGGATCTTGGTAGAATTCCTCATGGGGCTGCCCAGAGAAAATTACACTGCAGCTTACCAAAGTGAATTACTTCAGTTTTGGATCATGAAGAAGGTCACATGAAATAATGGCCTGCTTTAAATCTTAAAGGGTTAGTTCTCCCAAAAATGAAATCTCTGTCATTAATTACTCACCCTCATGTCGTTCCAAACCCATAAGACCTTCATTCATCTTCGGAACACAAATTAAGATATTTTTGATGAAATCCGAGAGCTTTCTGATCTCCCTAATCACTCTAATCATCAGTCAGTGCTGGAGTCAACTCAGGCAGGGCAGGAAGAACAAACAGCTGCCAAAAAACAAGACTTGGGTAGCCTCCTGTCTACCATTGTATCAGAGAAAAAACAAAAAGAGGTGGGAAAGGAAGATGAATGTCAAGCCGGGAGAGAATATCTAGAGATGCCAGCAGACAGACTGAACAAAGAGCTCCAAACGTTCAAGGCCATAGAAGAGACCAATGCCACAGAAAACCCACTTTCTTGGTGGAAGGCATGAATCAAGCCTCCCCATTCTTTCAATATTTGTCAAATATTTCCTTTGCATTCCAGCATCAAGTTCAGCCTCTGAGAGAGTTTTCAGTACCTCTGGCCTCATCTGTAGCCCACTAAGATCCAGACTCTCAAGTGACAATATTGACACATTAGTTTTCCTGTCCAAAAATCTGCAGCTAGCAAAGGAGCTGTCAAAAAAATAAACACTGAAAAGATATGAACCCATTTTAATTGGGTTACTTAAGTTTAATGTTTTCCAAAATCAAAATTTAAACTATATTCCCTGAATGTAGGTTTTGTTACATTTTATTTGCACATTTGTTACTGCAGAGTTTTAAGCAGTTTATTAATACAATTGTTTCAATTCACTTATCTTTTGAGGCTGGTTATTTGTCACCTATGGTATCGATTTAGTATCGATACCGAGGTATTAGATTCTGGTATCATACCCGTCACGATCACCGTCAGTTCCTGGACTCCATTTCCCATAATCCTCCCTGCCAGTCACATGCTCACATTCCACACCAATCACCAATTACCACATACAGCTGTAGCTCATTACCTGGACTATATAAGACTCACACACACCACCTCAGTGCGAAGTCTTGATTCACCTTGTGTACATTACTGAGCATTATCATCCTGTTATCCTGTCCGTTACCGATCCTGTCTGTTACCGATCCTGTCCGTTACCGATCCTGTCCGTTACCGATCCTGTCCGTTACCGATCCTGTCCGTTACCGATCCTGTCCGTTACCGATCCTGTCCGTTACCGATCCTGTCCGTTACCGATCCTGTCCGTTACCGATCCTGTCCGTTACCTGTTTACGATTCTCTGCTGCATACCTTTGGACTGTTTATTGTTACCTGACCTTGTGAGTGATATCTGCCTGCCTCGATCTAGTGCCTGTATCCTGACCACGATTCTGCCTGTCCCTTGCTGTTCCTGTCTGCTCCTGTTTGACCCTGCCTGTACGACCACGCTCACTTTTAATAAAAGCTTGCAATTGGATCCCTGCCTGATTCCCGGTTCGTTACAGTACCGAAGCCAAAATTGTGGTATCGGAACATCCCTACCCTATACACATCAACGTCACAACAAATTTCAAGGCACAGAAAGGTAGTAAAGACATCGTTAAAATAGTCCATGAGACTACAGTGGTTCAACCTTAATGTTATGAAGCTACGAGAATACTTTTTGTGTGCAAAAACAAAAATAATGACTTTATTCAACAATTTCTTCTTCTTCTACAGGGTCAACTGTTTGGTTACCCATATTCTTCAGAGTATCTTTTGTGTCCAACAGAAGAAAGAAATTCATACAGGTTTGGAACAACTTGAGAGAGAATAAATAATGACAGAATTTTCATTTTTGGGTTATTGCTATTTTAAGGTGGGCCAGAATTAAATGAATGGCAAAACTCAGCTTTTTGTTTGCATACCCCCTCTGTCACCTCACATACCCTCATGGGTACATGACACATACCTCAGTTTGGGAACCGCTGGCCTAGATAAATGTACTTTTAACACAGTAATGTTAGAGTTTTATTGCATTCACGATGACAGCATTTGATTGAGGGTTAGAGTTAATTAGCGGTGAACTTGAAATATTTTTATATTTATCAGTTAAACTCATTCTTGTTGCTACATTTATTAATTGTTATTTGAAGCCTCTTTGGAATACTTATGTTTCAGAGCCTTAGAAATAATAACACACTTTCTTTTTACAGCCAAAACATTTTGAGAACCCCAGGTTGTTCTGTGACTATTTCACCAATGGCAACCCTGGTTTACTTCTGCAACCAATTAAACGAGAGCTAATCAGCCTGCACCCATATGTTGTGCTCTTCCATGGTTTTGTCACCCGACCTGAAGCTAAAAGCATCAGAGAATATGCAGTGCCAGGGGTGAGTGTACTGTTTGCATTAAGGCTTAATGTGGAAACATACAGAATTGGGTATGGAATATGTAACTGCGTGGACTTGTACCAAGATGCCAAAGTAATTCATTGTAAATTAATTGATGAGACATGAACCATGCTGCATTTGATATTATGCACAAGCAAGAGTGAGTGAATTTGGACCATTTTTTTTTATTGAGAAGTGGATGTTATTTAGCCTTTATGTTACTTGGATCATTTTTGCATTGAGGGAAAAAAAAGTTGGCAGAGGTTTCAGCTCTCACTTGTTGAAAGTTCTCAGCTGAGGTTGTTCTGCTTTCATTTTATTTTAAATAATTTGTCTTCTACTGAATAAGACATTTTTCAGACACTTTTCATTTTACTGCATGCCAGTTGCTGACTGACATGTAGAGACTCTTCAAAGTGTCTGTATAAAGGCATTTTCTCAAGAGAGACACAAAATTTTGTGTGCTAGTTTTCCCTCATTTTCCAGACATATTTAACCACACAACTTAAGCCAGCTTCAAACTGAGTTGGAAAGAAGATAAAGAGCACATTACGTGAATAAGTCATGCGGTCGGAATCAACTGTGCTTACAGCTCGTCAGTTATTCCACCCAGAGTGTTTTTGTAGGGGTAGACTGAGCATTAAATCACGTGTTTCCGTCATTGCTTTTTTTTAAGTCTTTGTCCCTGCCAGTAGTTTTTTTTTTCTTTCTTTCTGAAATTCTCACATAACAGAAGCTGCAAGAGATTTTGTTATTATCTAGTTCTCTCACTGTATCTCCCTTCAAATCTTTATTCTTCACAGTGACTAAAATGTATAGAAAAAATATTTAAATGAAAATGTTCATATTTTCCTTCAGCTAAGAAGATCAGTGGTGGCATCAGGAGTAAATCAGGCCACTGCAGAATATCGCATCAGCAAAAGGTACAAGTCATGTTTTTCTAAAGGCCTCATGAAATCAAAGTTATATCAGCTCATCTTTAAGGCTGGGTATACTTCATTTCCCGTTTTCTGCTCCGTCTCGCGCACAGTTGTGCGCGCAAGCCTTTCAAAGTATACACCTTTGGCCATGAGCGCGGAAAGACGCGTTCAGCGCATGAGAACTATCTAGTGGACTGCTGTTTTCAAGCTCTCAAGTCACTTGCGCTGTTGTATGCAGCCGAAGTATACTTTGGGCTTTATGCTAGTGTACTCCGTCAACATTGGGGGCAGTCGTGGCCTAATGGATAGAGAGTCGGACTTGTAACCCAAAGGTCATGGGTTCGAGTCTCAGGTCCGGCAGGGATTGTCGGTGAGGGGAGTGAATGTCCAGCGCTCTCCCCACCCTCAATACCACGACTGAGGTGAGACCCTTGAGCAAGGCACCGTACCCCCAACTGCTCCCCGGGCGCCGCAGCAATGGCTGCCCACTGCTCCGGATGTGTGTTCACGGTGTGTGTGTTCACTGCTGTGTGTGTGCACTTGGATGGGTTAAATGCAGAGCACAAATTCCGAGTATGGGTCACCATACTTGGCCACATGTCACTTCACTTTCACTTCACTTTCCAAATCAACATAACTCAATGGTGAATAATACTAGTAATAATACATCCAATTTCCAATAATATCCCATTTTTGCCTCTTTCTATACTGCTTAAGTTTGTGAAGTGGCTCTCACATTAGAATAATGTCAATGATCTTCCAGTGCATGGCTTAAAGAGTCGGCTCATGAGGTTGTGGGCAAGGTGGATCAACGCATCACTATGGTCACTGGGTTGAATGTGCAGCCTCCTTATGCTGAATATCTCCAAGTTGTAAATTATGGCATCGGAGGACACTATGAACCTCATTTTGATCATGCCACAGTGAGTAACATCATTTTTCTTTTATTCAGAATTTTCTAAAACATTCACACACATTTAAAGGTGCAATATGTAAATATTTTCTAGAGGTCGCTAGAGGTCTATTCAAAACAAAGGCAAAGCTTGATGACGCCAAGTTTGAGCACGGAATCTTGGGACATGTGTTCTTCACTTCACAGCCGGTGGAAATAATCGGGATAGATGGGAAAGAAATCATGTTCATGGATGCGATTATTAACATTACTGTGGTATGAAGCAGAGCAGGACCGAGTGTTGTGAGGCAGCTGGAGAGATTGCTCAACACACGCCGCGAGCAGCGGAGCTTTTATTATGCCACAGTCGCTGGTGCTGCTTCCGCTTTTCCGGTCAAGCTTATGAGGTAACGCAGCTCTGTTTATCATATTACATACATTTGAGTGTGTTGAAAATATTATAACGTTACTCTGTGCGTTCGCTCGGCGGCTGCTGTGAAACACTGTTACACACTGCAGTAAGATAGATCGATTTTAGAATATCATATTAAATATTGGATGGCTTGTGTTGATAAATGGCATGGAATTAATTTTAAAACGTTTAAAAAAACTCTGTATTTCTGTTACTAAAAATAAAGCTGCATCTGATTATGCTATGTTAGCTACTTGACAAAATAGTGTTTTTCTCTGAGGCATGGTAAAGCATGGTACTCGCAAAAAATCAAGAAAATTAGATTAAACAATAAGACTAAATGTGTTGAGCTATGTAACAACAATTAGTTTTCTGTCTATAAATATATCAAAACAGTTGTTCCCTTGTCTATTAAAACATGTAAATATTAAAGCGTCTTTGGTGTTTTCATGGTTTCTACAAAATAAAACCGGAAACTGAGGGTAACGCGGGTATGACGCAATTGACAGGCGACTCCTCACACGTCCCGGAGCCTTGGTTAAAATTGCAATTTTCTCACGATTTACAAATAGTTGGAAACATTTGGGATATTGTAAGTACTCAAGTGAACAAAATAGATAACACTGGCCTAGTGGTTTTTGGATATTTTACTGCAAAATTATTACATATTGCACCTTTGAGGAAAAACATTTACAAAAATGCTTTCTGATGCAGAGATTTACTACTTGTAATGTATCTTGCATATACAGTATACGCCATGATGCATACACATTGTGTATAATGTGACTTTTTACAGTTTAAAATAGTTTTTTTTTATTGGCAGTCTGATTCGAGTCCATTGTACAGGCTAAAAACTGGAAATCGAGTGGCTACATTCATGATATATGTAAGTGAATAAATAGTTCAGCTCTTGCTCGCTTTCCTTCTTAATTAAATGAAAATATCTTGCCAATGAAGTTTTGAGTGAGAGAGCAAGTATGTGAGTTTTGGAAGCATTTAGCAGTAACCAAAATTAATTTAATGCTGCTTGAGTAAACCACATTTTTTTCCTTTTTAGTTGAGCTCTGTGGAAGCAGGAGGATTCACAGCCTTTATTTATGCTAACTTCAGTGTTCCTGTAGTGGAGGTACAGAATTACATACTTCAGTCTTACAGATTCACTCAAGACAGAACACAACCACACTTCACTCTGCACAACTTTCAGAATGCTATGTCCTTCAATGCTGAGTAATAACAGATTGTTTTCTATTGAGGTCAGACATTTCGTTGGGTATCCCGTTACAACAAAAGCTTTGGGTTTGGGAGTCAGTGTTGTTTCAGTTAAATGAACTGTTGGTGAAACCTGAGAGATAGCTATCTAGAAATTTGCACTTTCACCTCCAGGCATTCAGGTTTTCACCACCCACTAAGGGGATGTCATCTCTGCACAACCTCTCGCTAAAGAAAAAGGAATATACATTAAACAAGATTCATAATCCAGGATTTTGGGCTGTCAAAGAAGCTTTTAGACTAAATAAACATAGAACTATATTGGGAGCTTTCTTTATTCTCAGTAAGGAGTGTATTTTACTTTTTTGTGTTTTCATTCTAGAATGGTGCTCTCTTCTGGTGGAATCTTCACAGAAATGGTCAAGGAAATGGTGACACTCTTCATGCTGGCTGCCCTGTCATTGTTGGCGATAAATGGGGTATGATTGCTGTATCACATGGTGTCTTGTTTACCAAAATAAGGAAAGAACTTTAATTTGACAGACAGTCATATCCAAAGCAATTTACATTGCATTCAAGGTATACATTTAATTCATTCCCTGGTAATTGAACCTATGTCTTTGGTTTTGCTTGCACCACACACACACTACTGTTTGAACTACAGGAATGCTCTAACTTGATTTAGTAATTCTGTAAAAGAAGCATGAAAAAACCTTCAATAAATTAAGAATGGTTAATGGAGCTTTTATGGGATATTATTTACTAGGGATGTCCTTATGTGTGCTATATCAAGGCTTTTAAAGCCACATGCTTTCTGTGAGGAACACACCAAATAAAGGCATTCACTGTCTTTTCTTTTCCAGTTGCCAATAAGTGGGTTCATGAGTATGGACAAGAGTTCCGACATCGTTGTAGCCTTAATCCTGAGGAGTGAAGGAAGCATGAGACCTTTTAAAGTACAAGAGTCGACCCCCTTAAAGGGGCAATGATAGCAAGTGAGGAAGTGAAAGACTGAGAATGAAGGGGTAAAGCATTTGAGAGCTAAAACCACCTGCCTTCATAACTGATTTGAGTTCCCAGCATTGGGAAGAGAGGCACATGAATAATTTTCATGGATGTTTGAAGGGCACAGGAAATAGAGAGATTTCAACTGTGTGTGTGTATGTTTGTGTGTGGGTTAGGGAATGGTTTGGTATGCAGCCCACAGGACAAGCTGACCTCTTGTTCCTGCTTCCCAGGATAAACACCAGAATGTTTAATGAAAATTGAAAATACAGCTGTTTACATGAGTACCTGATGATGATTTGTTTTGATGAGTAGTTTGTGGTTACATCTTTTCTGTTCCGACAGCAAACAATATATATACATATTTTTATAATTAATTACAATACACATCGAAACAGGATAATGATTTGCCCACTTGGATGTTTGTTAGCTTTTAAATCTGGTGCAACTGTATGTTATTTATGATTGCAAAGCAACTTCCAAAAAAGTTCCATAAATGTTGTAAACATAAATAAACAATAAAATGAGATTAACTTTTTTTTTGTAAAAAGTATTTAATTTATTGGCATACTGAGGTTGAATTTTCATCTTAACAATGTATTGCTATATATTACATTGCCATGACATAAAATATCGAAATATTAATAGATAACTGCTTTAAATGTAATGTAAATGTATTAATAGCGGTCACCAAGTTTTCTAAATATCTCTTAGGAATTTTATTGCTACATCTCCAGATTCCTGACATCATTTATGATAGTATTGAAGCACTCCTTTTTTCTTTTTTTAAAAACTTTCTTTAAAACCAAGTCCAAAATTTACAATCATTAAGTGTAATACAGAACACTGCTGTCCTCTGCTGATGGATTAATGTAAGTTACTTGATTCGACGCACATTTTATCCAGAGGATTGTTCCCACTATGCTACCGAGGTACATGCCTTTCTGACACTCTCTCTAAGTTATTATTATAATTAATAATGTGTGACTCTTGTAATTGCTGACCTTAATAAAATTGTTGTAATAATGTGATTCATTTCGGTATTCTAAAGTATCTCAATGTGATGTGATGTGACAATTACAAAACAGTGCTGATCAGAACAGTATTCTGTTTTTGCACAGTCCATCACACTCACCACAAAGAACTTGAGAGTGTAACACAGAGTCCTAACCAGCTGTCACTGAATCTCATGGATATTTAACATAAAGAAAAGAAGAACCTGACTTACCCTTAATATTGTAAAAACGCTACGGAAATTTTTTTTTAAATAGGTTAACAGTAAGTTCCCGTATTATATACAGGGAAAAACTGTAAAAGCTCTTACCAGACATTTATGCAATTTTCACAGTAAAATGCTTTAAATTTTAAAATTTTTATAAGTAAAAAAGACAAAATCAATGTATAATTTACAGTCAAAATCTGTAAACTGATGTTCCCACAATTCCCTGTGTGACACTCCACATTTGAAAGTATTTTGTTTAAATAATCATGTTTCTTAATGGTTTTTGTTATCTGTTATGTACATTAGGGTTTTATGTTACATCTTCTGTTGTTTAATGAATGTTTATTGCATTATTTAAGTATTGTGGGTTACCATGATGGTGTTTTGCATTTGCATGAATGACTCTTTGCACCTTCTTTATATTAGTATATACTTCATGTTGTGGAAAAGCTACTTATGATGAACTGATTTTTCATGTGGTTTTCTCTTTTACCTCCTGCATTATCATGGTGGCTGTCAGCATATGTTAAAGGTACAAAACAGATTTTAGTAGTAGAGTGCATTGTTGAATTTATTGGTTTACATTCAAATTTTGTTAAATTACAGTTTTATACTGTAAAATTTACACTTTGTTCTGTAAATGTGTTTACAGTTTTTCTGATTTTTTTTACAAAATTATTCTGGCAACCACAGCTGCCTAAATTATTTTGTAAAAACTACGGAATTTTTTTTTACAGTGTATCCATCATATGCATATCTTTGCAGCTTTTGTGAATGGAGCTCCAAAAACATGTGTAACGAGGGTGCTGGGAGTCCTTTTAAACACAGTTGGCCAACACAAACAGAGGCTATAGCCAGCTGTGTCAACAAACTCTTTTAAACTATCTAGTGACTGTTCCATGATTTTACTCTTTTCTGGATCTTTTGATCCTCTGGGTCACCCTTCCAGGAGCAGCACATAGAGGTAGGCGCTGTGGTTTAGTTGGTTAAAGTGCCTGTCTAGTAAACAGGAGATCCTGGGTTTAAATCCCAGTGGTGCCTCTCCTCTGATGGCTTTGCTCTCTAGGTTTGTTGGACAAGAGGGCCTCAGCATATTGAATCAGGCTTCAATTGTGCAGAGGCTCGAGAACCTGTCTTTCCTGCCTGCAGAGTGTGCAACCTCGCTGTGTTGGATGTGCAAATGCCCAGAAGAAAAACCATCACATGGCCCAGAGGGACAACTGGGCAGGCTCTGTGGAGCGATGGATAGTGCGTTGGACTCCAGATTGCAAAATAAGGCCATTCAAAGGATGTGGGTTTGAATCCCACCAGAGTTGTGATTTTTGATATTTTATTAACCCTACTGCACACCGTTGCCCTCAGGCAACATAAAGCTTTTGAGGCCTCTTGTTCTTAGTGTATTCAGTTAAATAATGTCAGTCAAGTCAAAAGGCTTCAAATCATGCCCAAGAACCACCCATATGGGAGTCACTGTCTTGCATCACTTGGATCCAGGACTTTAGAAATGTTCATATATACATCATATCGAATTGGCATTTCCATGCAAAATGCAGTGCAAGAAAACAACCATCACATGGAAGGGTCTGACCTGCTTGCTTCCATTATAACCCTCTATCTAAGTATCGGATCAAAAGGGGGATCCATTCGGTTAATTTTCTGCATGTGCTGAGGGAGAGATGGCGATGAAAACGGTCAAAAAGAACAAGTGAGTTTAAAGTGTTCATATTGTTGACTGTTCTTGAATTGTTCTTAAACGTTTCAAAATATTTTATTACTTTTTACTCGTATCTCTATCTCTGTGGTTTACTACCACATTTGCTTATGGAAATCTCTTGGCTCTTGCACACACGGACTGACCATCACCACAGAGATGTGCCAGATTTCCTTTTGCATTCTGTAGCTTAAATGGTCTTTGCAGCTTTTGTGAATGGAGCTCCAAAAATGTGTAACAAGGGTGCTGGGTGTCCTTCTAAACACAGTTGGCCAACAAACACAGAGGCTAGCTGGCCACCCCCACTCAGCTGTCAACAAACTCTTTTATGCTATCCAGCACATGGTCCACGATTTGCCTCTTTTCTTGAGGTTTTGATCTTCTGGGTCACCATTTTGGAAGGAGTGTGTGGAGATTGGTGCTGTGGCTTAGTTGGCTAAAGTGCCTGTCTCGTAAACAGGAGATCCTGGGCTTGAATCCCAGTGATCCCTTTGTTAATACTTGTGTGCCTCAAGCCTGTGAACCTTGGCAAATGTGTGCTTTTCTGATAACGGACCATGAACAGGGAAACCAAGGAGCTCAGTTGTCAATAAACTCTATTAAGCTATGTAGTGCCTGTTCCACAATTTGGCTCTTTTCTGGATGTTTTGATCCTCTGCGTTGCCCTTCCTAGGGTAACAGAGTTTGGTGCCATGGCTTAGTTGGTTAAAGTGCCTGTTTAGTAAACAGAAGATCTTGGGTTCAAATCCCAGCAGTGCCTTTGGTGATACCCTTTGCCATTTGCAAATCAGCCCTCAGCTTTTATAGAAGGACAGCGTCCCAAGCTAATATGTTGTGGCAGCAAGGTGCCATGGCTTAGCTGGTCAAAGCGCCTGTCTTTTAAACAGGAGATCCTGGATTAGAATCCCAGCGATGCCTCCTCTCCGATGGTTTTGCTCACCGGGCTTGTTCTTGGACAAGAGGGCCTCAGCATTGTTTATTTTTGATATGATTATTAAAGTGTGTTTGAACGTTCGCCGGTTCCCACCTCCTTCTTTCCTTAACAAAATACCTAGTTACAGTAACATATTATTTTTAAATTTACAACAGAATTAATTAATTTTTCAAATAAGTAATGCAAGTTACTTTGTTTTCCCATTTATTGACTGACACCTCTCCTGTCCCCATATTGAGAGAAATCGGGACTGCAGAGGCATTGTGCACAGTGTGTGAACATGATGGTTATTCCAGAATAGTTCTAGACTAAATGTGAGCATACATTTAGTCATTTCGCACTTCTCCTGTGACCTATTCTTCAGTATTCCAGAATGGCAGCACAGCTGAAAGGCTTGTTTGTTTGAACTTTGCCCTCTAATATACAGGCGTGAATTTGCATTTCCTTCGGCCTGAGACTTATTTCACTTTTGGTGTGAAAAGGCCTTTACATTTACCAAAAATAGAACTTTTTTGTTGTTATAAAAACAAAGAAACAAATGATGAGAACAAGTAACACAAAAGTAACAATGCTTTACCTTCCATAAAAAGTAACTAAGTAATACAATTAGTTACTTTTTTTAGGGAGTAACATAATATTGTAAAGCATTACTTTTAAAAGTGACTTTCCCCAACACTGTTTATAGCACACAAACACAAAATTAAAATATGAGCTTTCTGAGATTTAGAAAACAATCTCACCTATAAATAGTCTTGTTTTACAGACAAGAAAAACCTGAAAAACATTTCACACTCAAACGATGGAAAATATTGAAGCACATTAATTGTATTTAATCAAACTGAAACAAGCAATTGTTTTCTCAATTTATAAAACTTTTTTAACAAGTTTTATTTCTATTGTCTTTATAACAGCAGGTTTATTTTAACAGCTATGAATCAATTTACCATACAACATGTTTAAAAAGTAACAAAATAAAGACAGTGAAAGACAATGTGTTCTCCACTTAATTTTACACTTAAGTTTTGAATTGTCAACCATTTTCTTGTTTTCTATGATGTTCCAGAATTCTTCCTTTTTTTTTCTTTAATTTTCCCCCTCAAACTTCAGACTCAGCCCTCAGAGAACTGCCTGAAGAGGAACTCTGATCTTTTGTCACTGAAACTAGGCACAAAATGAATCTGCAGGATTTCAGAGAAGCCCTCAGACAAACTGGGTGCCACAAATTTTTTCCTACAGGGAACAAGAAAAAGTCAGAAACCAATGGGCTTGTATGAGTTAGCCAATAAAGATGGTGATTTCCCAGCAAAAAGATCTGGTACGGTGGAATAAGCTCAGTTTGCTGATGTTCACTCACTTGTAGCTGTGAAACACCATGTCATTGACATGAACATGCTTGGTGGCAGAAGGAACCATCTCACGAAACTAAAGACAGCAAAAAAAACAAAAACACATGATAACACCAATCAGTGACTGACTGTGCATTTCTGTACTTCAATTTGGAAGAATTTCATATTTAAAGTCACTATGAAACAGAAATTGTGATAGTCTTTTTTTTCCTATGGTGGCATAAATCTGAGTGAAAGGGTTTCTTGAATGAGAAAAAATGTAGGACAGGACTTGATTTTGTCCATGGGGATATGATTGGATGGTTTGCTTTTGGTCGATCTCATGTGAGTGACAGGTTCTCCTGCCCTCGTGCTAGTAAACAATCACCAGAGACGTGAATTTTCAAATAAATAAAAATAATAATAATAATAATAATAATAATGTGCATGGATATATTATTTATAATAATACTGCAATATACCACAAAAAAATAAGTATTGTTCATTTTGATTTCATGGTGACCACAGTAAANCTCGATTTTGTCCATGGGGATATGATTGGATGGTTGTGGTTTGCTTTTGGTCAATCTCATGTGAGTGACAGGTTCTCCTGCCCTCGTGCTAGTAAACACAATCACCAGAGACGTGAATTTTCAAATAAATTAAAATAATAATAATAATAATAATAATGTGCATGGATATATTATTTATAATAATACTGCAATATACCACAAAAAAATAAGTATTGTTCATTTTGATTTCATGGTGACCACAGTAAAGACATAAAACTACAGTAAAGACATATACCCTGTTGTTATGCTTTGCTTGTTCCAGACTCGTAGTGAAGTTGAAACACCTGCAGGGGACTCCAGCGTTTTGACTGGCATCTACATATCTGTGGAGAAAATCATTGATGGTGCCATTTCAGTTGAAAGACAAAGATAAATAAGCATTTGCATTGGAAATAGAGGTAAGCACCTTTTTCTAGACTCGGGGTCAGGGTTAGTGTTGTCCACCACTACGCTCTGGCCTTCCTTCAGAGCGCGTTCACAGGCTGACACACAATGCTGCCAGGAGCCAAGCATGTCCTAGAGTTCATGTGCAGATGGCACAGCATTAAAAGGCAGTTAAATCAAGATATTATACACATGTAGAACCTCCAAATCTTCTAAATCAGTAATGCTCGATCCTGCTCTACTTGTTGTCTGTGGGTTCTCTGTTGTGTTAGCTATGTCACTCAACTCACCCTGTTCACATATGCATAGCCCTTTGGAATGATGTGTGTCTGGAAGAACGTGGATTTGCCCGCTGAAAAAAATAACAACACAGGGGTTATATAATAAAAAATGATCACCTGGAGGGAGTAAGAAGAAAAACCAAACACTGGAAAAAAAGGCTCACATCCAGGGAATCCCACTGCTACAATGACTTCCTGTTTGGTAGATGTGAGGGAGGTGTCAGGAGGATCGTAAAGATGCATTTTAGAGTCCATTTTCCTCTGGACAATGATACAAAAACACAAAATATTATCACAGATGCTTAGTACAGTAATGTCCAAATGTTTGGGGTCAGTAAGAGTTTTTAATGTTTTTGAAAGCAGTCTCACATGTTCACCAAGGCTGCATTTATTTGATCAAAAATATTGTAATATTGTGAAATGTTTTTACAATTTAAATATATTTTAAAATTTATTTATTTCTGTGATGCAAAGCTGAATTTTCTGCATCATTACTCCAGTCTTCAGTGTCACATGATCCTTCAGAAATCATTCTAATATGCTGATTTGCTGCTCAAGAAACATTTCTTATTATTATTATTATCATCAATGTTGAAACAGTTGTGCTGCTAAATACCTTTGTGGAAACCAGAACACATTTTTCAGGATTTTTCATTTTTTTCAAAAGAACAGCATTTATTTGAAATACATTTTTTTCTAACATTATAAATGTATTTAGTGGCAATTTTGATCAATTAAATCAATCTTTACTGAATAAAAAAAATCTTACTGACCCAAAACTTTTGAAAGGTAGTGTAAATTACCCAACTAAGGTACAAAACATAAATAACCATACATGAATACACTGCAGAAAATGTATAAGTGAAACAAAAACATCCAAAAAGTTTACAGGGTCTAGCTCTGGCAAGCTGTACTGAGCCGGTTTCCAGCCTAAGAAGTATTCCTCTGGGGTGTAAAACTGAAGACCAATGTTGAGAGCAAACTGAGGGCACAAGAGATAAGAAGAACATCAAAAAAGCCTGTAAAGCTGTGTTTTGCCCAAAGCCCATACCATTGTAAAGTTTCCCTTTTCTGTTATACTAAAATGGAGCAAGAAACACAACAATGCCCAGAGTAAGCTATTACACATGATTTGCATCAACAATTTATTATAAAATACAGTGACTCTTAATAACAGTAACACATTCAATCTGCTTATGTGTAATGAAGACTGCAGTTAACCTCATTACCAGTCTGTCACTGCAGGAGAAGTCTTTCTTCTTTTTCCCCGGAGCCCAGTTAGCAGGACGTCCTGCTGCATCTGCAAAATGAGGGGAAACCATAATTGAGCATATGTTATTGGGTCATTTTGCACTGTGTTGAAAATAAAAAAAAGATAAAATTGTTGTTAAAATAACGTTTTTGTTTGCACTTTATTAAAAAGTGTGGGTATCTGCAGGTCGGAGTAATGGGTGAAAGGGAGGGGGGCGTTTGAACGGTCTGTTAGAGTGTGGGGTAGGGTTGGCGATGTACTTACAGTAAGTACACAGAAGTATAAAGTAACTACATGGGTTAAGTTTAGGTTTATGTGGAAGAATAATAAAAAGGCTGCCAAATAAAAATACCATTTAACTACTCTTTAGTTCCATGAAATTGGCCTCAAATCAAAGTACTGAGACTTGAATTGAATTGAGCTCACCTCCAACATAGAAGCTCTGAGACACGTCTATAGTCACTCCACCATTTGCCTGCAGAAACACAACGGTGACTTAAAGGTGCAATAAGCGATTTCTGAGAAACGCTGCTGAAAGTGGATTGGACCGAGCACCCAAACATACTTGTAGTCAATCATCAGTAAGGGGGCGGAGCTATCAAGGGGTGTGATTCTTTTGAGTTTGTTTTGGTTATTTTAAATATCAACCGCGTTTCTCAGAAATCACTTACTGCACCTTTAATATACACAGGCTACTGTAACCAAACGTGCTGCTTGTTGTATGTAAGTAAAGCAAATGATACAACTTTATAATGCAATCCTTCTAATAAACAACTACAAATAACCACAATAGTGATTCACCTTCTCACACAGATGTTCCCACATTCCAGTAACAGGCTTTCTGTAAATACCAGGGGCTGTGGAAACAAACACCTGAAAAACACAATGTATTACCATTCGTAAATAAATAAGAAAAGGAAAAATACATCTACTACACTCAATTTTCAAACTGGCATTCAAAACTTTCTTTCAAAAAGTTTGGGGTCAGTAAGGTAATAAATTAATACTTGTATGCATTAAATTGATCAAATTGACTGTAAAGACGTTTATAATGTTACAAAAAAAATTATATTCCAAATAAATGCTGTTTTTTTTTTTTTTACTTTGCTTTTGAATCCTGAAAAAAAAAATCTATCACAGTTTCCACGAAAATATTAAGCAGCACAACTTTTTCAACATTGATAATAATTTGTAAGAAAAGTTTCTTGAGCATCAAATCATCATATTAGAATGATTTCTGAAGGATCATGTGACACTGAAGACTGGAGTAATGAAGCTGAAAATCCAGCTTTGCATTTATGCTAATTACATTTAAGAATATATTCAAATAGAGAATGATTATTTTAAATTAATGCAGACTTAGTGAGCATAAAATATTTATTTCATAAATATATTTTAAAAAATCTTATAGACCCCAGAAGTGTGAATGTGTCATTAACCTGGATGGGCAACTGAAGAGTCTGTAGAATATCCTCTGCTTTTGACTTGAACACCTCCGGTCTGAGTTTTCCTCGAGATATACCCATCTGATTGGTGAAAAATACCACCTAAACAGAGTGAAGCAAAACCAATTGGACATTTATTGATGAAACATTATCACATATTGACAGCATCAACATAAAATGAAGTGATGAGTGATTAAGAAGCACCTTGTATCCTTTCTTCAACAGACTGGCCAGTCTGGGCTGAATCTCTGGGAAGAGAATCCTAAACAAGAGTAAAACATCACATTAAAGACAACAAACAGCTGCAGCGTTTAGGAAGTTCTTCAAGCAGACTCACCTCCAGTCATCCGGACTTGTGGGAAACACTTTCCCAGACTTTGTAGTGATAATGCAGCCATCAATGTCAAAACCTGCAACCTGAATCCCACAAAACAGCATTAAACATTATAAGGTTTTGCTGATTAAATGCTATGTAATTCCTGTAAGAAAGGTAATGTGTTACTTTGGAGCTTTCTGGAACCCCTGCCGCAGTGAACAGCATAAGGCTGCCGATTTGTTGCCAGTGACTCTGAGAGCAAGTGGAAGATGGAGCGCTGGGTTTGACCGTTGCTGAGTCCAGGCTGTCATCACTCTCTTTTTGAGCAAATGCTTGTAACTGCTTAAGCTTTTTCTCAGCTGAGGTCTGTTCATCTTCATCCTCCTCATCGTCACGCCCTCGTTTCGTGCGAGGAACGTCCTTCTCTGGGCTGTGAGGTCGTTTTGTTGCCTGAGAAACAAGAGCCAAGGTTTTATGGGATATTTCAATTGATTTTATGGCATACAATAAACTCCAATAATAATAAAATGGGTTGAAAGTTTTTGAAAATGTCTGTACCACAGAAATGGAAAGATAATGTAAATTTCTCACCAATATAAAATACCCTTTCTTTTATGAATTTATACATTTATACACTCCTTCAGACTCAAATTAACTTTTATCTTTATTAATGTATTCTTCAATTTTGTTTTTATCCTAGCTCAATGTTTCTTGCCTATTTCTTCAAAACGCATAGAAAAATATAACTGTTCCTAAAGCACAAATACAATATTATCATAAATACTTCCCAAAAATGAAATAACTGCAGTAATACAATTGATGATATCTAGAAAAATTCAGAATAAGGAAATGCATTGATACCGTTCCATTGTGGTACAGAATTGCCATGTGGCAACATTTATAATCTATTATAATCAAAATCTATTTAACTTATTTTAAAAAATACTGTTGTTTAAGAAATGTGCCCTTACAAAATCTAAAAAGAGAGAAAAAAATTTATTAGTGTATTATTGTTTTCTTTAAACACTGTCCTTTTAATATACAGAGAGATGGAAAATATGTAGCAAATTTTTCAAATATTAAAATGTAATTTATTCCTGTGATCAATGCTGAATTATCAGCATCATTTCTCCAGTCTTCAGTGTCACATGATCCTTCAGAAATCATTCTTATATGCAGATTTTTTGCTCAAAAAACATGTCTCATTATCAATGTTGAAAACAGCTGGGCTGCCTAATATTTTTTTCATGAATAGAAAGTTCTAAAGAACATTTATTTGAAATACAAATCTTTTGTAGCATTTTAAAATGTCTTTACTGTCACTTTTGACCAATTTAATGCATCTTTGTTGAATAAAAGTGTTAAAGGTGCAATATGTAATATTTTCTGTCCTCTAGAGGTCGCTAGAGGCCTATTCAAAACAAAAGGCGTAGCTTGATGACGCCAAGTTTGAGTGCGGAATCTTGGGACATGTGGTCTCCATCTCAACGGACGGTGGAAACAATTGGGATATGACTCGGGAAGAAATCATGTTCATGGATGTGATTATTAATGTTACAGTAATATGAAGCAGAGCAGGACCGAGTGTTGTGGGAGATGAACGAGGAGCTGGAGCGATTGCTCAACACACGCCTCACGAACAGCAGAACTTTTATTATGACACAGTCGCCGGCGCCGCTTCCGCTTTTCCGGTCATGAGTATGAGGTAACGCAGCTCTGTTTATCATATTAGATACATTTGAGAGTGTTGAAAATGTTATAACATTACTCTGTGCGTTCGCTCGGCGGCTGCTGTGAGACACTGTCACTGCAGTAAGATAGATCGATTTTAGAATATCATATAAAATATTGGGTGGCTTGTGTTGATAAATGGCATGGAATTAATTTTAAAACGTTTTAAAAAACTCTGTATTTCTGTTACTAAACATAAAGCTGCATCTGATTATGCTATGTTAGCTACTTGACAAAATAGTGTTTTTCTCTGAGGCATGTTAAAGCATGGTACTCGCAAAAAAAAATCAAGAAAATTAGATTTAAACAATAAGACTAAAAGTGTTGAGCTATATAAAACAATAATTAGTTTTCTGTCTATAAATGTATCAAAACAGTTGTTCCCTTGTCTATTAAAACATGCAATACATTAAAGCGCCTTTGGTGTTTTCATGGTTTCTACAAAATAAAACCGAAAACCGAGGGTAACGCGGGTATGACGCAATTGACAGGCGACTCCTCACACGTCCCGGAGCCTTGGTTAAAATTATAATTTTCTCACGATTTACAAATAGTTGGAAACATTTGGGATATTGTAAGTACTCAAGTGAACAAAATATATAACACTGGCCTAGTGGTTTTTGGATATTTTACTGCAAAATTCTTACATATTGCACCTTTAATTTTTCTTTCAAAAATATTTTCTCAGACAGTTCCACTACCATGGATTATCATGATACCTTTTTTGAAGATTTAGAAAAGTAGTCCTGGATGCTCCTTTTGGGATCATTTGAGATTTTCTGTCTGTCTCTGCTTTCATCTGCTGCATTTCTATTCTTCTGAGGAGAGGAAGACTTTCCGTTTGAATTTCCAACAAATTCCACAGTGAACGGGTGGGACTGATTAACCAAGTACAGTGTGCAGCCAGACGTCAGACATCCAGACTCGCCACGACCCAATGACTGACCGTCCAGGGAAGACGGGTTGGGCCCGAGCTGTGGAAACAAACTGATTTGTACTGACTTATGCTTTTATAGATTTGTTTTCATCAAATTTACTCTCTTAGTGCATTGTAACATGCTGAGTTTTATATTGTTATTTTACCTGAGTAACCAGAACTTCCTGTTTGGCATAGTTGGCCACAAGTTTGACTGTCAAAAAGAAATGCACTTCTATGATTCATTATGAACAGACACAAATGTGACACGTACAACTTTTTGGTATAATTAGGATGGGTGTGATGTGAAAACCCACCCTGATGCCTCGAGCACTTCTTGTCTGTAATTCTGGATTCAGGGCCTCGACCTAACATAAGAGCTCGACCATCAGCCAGCTCCACCCGAGCTCCATTCACACTAACTAGTGCGCACTGCATCTCCATTCACGGACGACAACAGCTGGACTGCAGAGGGACAGAAGATACAGTAAGAAACACAGTACAATTAAGATTCAAATAGTCAAAATGGATAGTGCATAATTTGTTATTTATCTGACTGGCTTCAGAGAGTTAATTATGAATATTTAACCAGATAACTGAAATGTAACTCATTAGATACATGACGTAACATCGTTTTAATACGTCTTTTAATGTTTCATGCGTAAAAACAATGAACTTAGTCGAACTTTGACACCAGAGGGCTCATAAAGGCTCCAAATAACTTTATAATCTGCGTAGCCTTTGTGCACCTATAAAGTTCCTCAAACATATATTTCAATCGGGGCACTACCATTTTACTAAATACAGAAGAAAATATCGAAATTACACTTACCTGTTGTTTAAAACTTTACAGTTATTTCTTGCGATTCAGTTGTTTTAGAGGAGACGCTTCACGGGTCCGACATGTAAATATTTCCGATGTGGAACAACGGCGCCCATTGTTTGGTTCCCATCATGTCATTGGGAGTAATTTTGTTAGCCACCTCTGTCATTAACCAATTTAAAACCATATTTTCTCAGTTACATTATCACATGTATTTTATCGGATAGCCCGCTAAATCAAACGGTACAATTTGTAAGCAAGTTTTTAAAAAAGCAGTTAGTGATATCGTGCTTTATTCTTGGTTCAAACTGCTCACAACCAGTGGGAAACAACAAAGAATGGATGTATGGATAGTCATTTAATTGATTAAATCGCTGGATGTATGTGGGTTTGCTATTGCTGTGATCTCATGTGAGTGACAGGGTGCCCCGCCCTCGCGCCAGTAAACACCATCAGCGAAGAAGAAAAAATAAATAATGATGTGCAAAGATAAAATATTTATAATAAATACTGAGTATATTCCACGAAAGAATAAGAATTGTCAGTTTTGATTTTATGATGACTTTAAGCTGGCAACATATTGCATTGCAGCAATTAAAGGTGCTACAGAGGATGTTTTGTTTTATACATTTTTGCAATATTACTTGAAACTGTCTTTACTAAATGATAAAAGACTATTTATTAGGTGCACTGAAAGGAATAATATTAATATACATCATCTGTGCACGAGTAGGGCCTTAAAAACATCAGTCAATCGTTTACGCGATCATCGCGTAAACGATTGGCCCTCTGGCTTGTCAATCACTGCCATTACGTTCCTTGTGAGAGACATGCGCGCTCCAGTAAATTTCCACAGGCGCCGCATGCAATGTTTTTGTCAGGAGTACCAACTGCAGATTATGAGTTACCTGCGGTGAGTCCGACATAGGGCTGGGCGATATATCGCATGCGATTGTCACGCGCATTTCGTCAGTAAAGCCGGTTCCCTGATTACCGCTAAATCGCCATCACCTGCTTTTAAATGGAGGGGCATATAACAGACAGAACCGTAGATCACTGACAAGCCACGCAATATCGCGTTCATATCGCAGATGAATCGCCTTCGATAATGAACGCGATATTGCGTGGCTTGTCAGTGAACTACGGCTCTGTCTATTAAATGCTGCTCCATTTGAAAGCAGGTGATGGCGATTTCGCAGTAATCAGGGAACCGGCTTTACTAACGAAATGCGCGTGACAATCGTATGCGATATATCGCCCAGCCCTAGTCCGACATAATGAATCCACTAACACGACACAGCGAATGCCGGTGGTAAACACTCATGTTCCAATACTCGTGCACGAGTTTTGGGAGGCGTTCCCTCGAAATGAGCTTTGAAGGAGGGGGGCTATTCTTACGCATGCGCTCATTTCAAAAACTCACTAACAGTCTGGTTTCTCAGTCGTCGAAAACATCCTCTGTAGCCCCTTTAAAAGTAGCCTGCCTGTTTTTGTGTTGAAAGGGGGATTTAACACTTTGTTTATGTAGTACCTGGAAATCAGCACAAAGTGCACAGACAAAAGAACAGTATGAGTCTATTCAGTTTGTTTACGCCTGTTAGATGACAAATCTTAAGTTTACATAAGTATTATCATGAGATAGGATATCCTGCTAATAATTATGGCTTGATAAACATAGTTTATTTACTCTGCATAATGCAGTACCAACAGTTTAGTTTAAACTGGCTAGTGTTTTTTTTTTTTTTGTCTTAAAGCTATGGAACCTCACACATAACATATGGAAGAGAAAACATAAAATATTTCATAGTCTCAAGCTAAAAATCGGTGTATGTGCCCATCATACACTTTTCCGTGAACTTTGTCAACAATTACAGCTCAAAATCTGCAGACTGGCTCTGACTTTTGACAACTAGTGTTGATTCCTCTAGACTGTAAATCAGGGCAAAAATCTTGGTAAAATTTGTATAGTGTATTCCTACCTTTACCTAAAACACACACACACACACTTGTTTTTGTGAAATGTGGGGACATTCCATAGGCGTAATGGTTTTTATACTGTACAAACCGTATTTTTTATCCCCCTACACTACCCCTACCCCTAAACCTAACCATCACAGGAAACTGTGCACACTTTTACTTTCTCACAAAAACTCATTCTGTATGATTTATAAGCCTTTTGAAAAGTGGGGACATGGGGAATGTCCTCATAAATCACCCTCTCCTTGTAATACCTATGTCATACCCATGTCATTATACACATTTGTGTCCTGATATTTCACAAAAACATGCCCACACACACACACACACACACACACACAAACACACATTGGGGAGCTCTGTACAAAGCTACTCATCTCACATTTCTTTTTTAATGAAAAACTAGTTCAGGCATCCAAATGCTGTAGAGGGAGTGGTTTCTAGATGAACAAACAAAAAGAAAAAAAAGGTGCATTTATGGGCGTGCTCCTGGGGTGTGTACCTTATGGGTGAGCCATAGTCATAGCCACAAACACATTAACACAGTAGTTACAAAGAGCTAATAAAGTCATTTGAGCTTGTTTGTATCTACAGATAAAGGTGAGTGTGTAGCCACAAATGGGATGGGATGTAAAGTTTAAATTGTTTATATCAGACTTTTGTATAATATATTAAGCTATATGATTCTTTTTTAACAAATATATTTTTCTAAATATATGCAACTTGTTTTTTTTCTCATTTTCTGTCTTTGTGTAGGACTGAAAACCAATCGGTATCATTTTTCTGCATGCACAATCTCTGGTTGAACAAACCCAGTGTTCAGACCCTGATTGTTAGTTAAGAGTGATTGATTTGAATTCACTTACTAAACAGAAGTAGTCCACCATGGCACTTGAACAGGACTACTACACTCTCATGTCTGGGCTGCAGGAGCTTGATTGCCAAGGGAAAGCAGTGCCCAGCGATCTTGTACTAATAGGTGAACATGCCTTTCCACTTGTCATGAATCCAAGAGGTCAGGTGCTGATAGCAGCATCTCATTATGGTCAAGGACGTATAGTGGTGTTGGGGCATGAGGAATACCTAACACGCTTTCCTGGCCTCATAGAGAATGCCCTAATGTGGCTCATGTCATGTACCGGTGATGCCGGCATTGTAGGGATCAAGGGGAGTTTACGTTCAGTAGCTGACAACTTGAACTACTGCCCTATGAAGACAGAGCTAGGAGACTTTCGGGATGGATTAGCTATATATATCACAGATGCTTACAGTGTCGAGACCTGTGCAAAGGATCTGATTGCTTTCCTCAAAGCTGGAGGTGGTTTGATCATTGCTGGCCAAGCCTGCAGTTGGTCTAATGACCATCCACAAGAAAACACTATAAGGAACTTCCCAGGAAACAAGGTGTGCAGTGTTGCAGGAATTTATTTCTCTGAACACCCAGGAGAAGTTGGAAAATTTCCTGTTCCAAGAAATATCCCTTCTAATTGGCTTGCTGTATCGTAAGTTCAGCATACATTTTTGCTTTTTACCCATTCTTTAACAAACCATGCGTTTTACCATCTGTCTTGTCTTTTTTCAGAATAGGCAAAGACTTCAAAGATGATCTAGAGTTCCTGTTACAAGGTGTGTCCGAGTTTGACACCCAAGGAGGGGCTTTAGCATCTGAGGTGATGGTGCACGGACCATTAGCATTTCCCATTGCGGTCACTCCGGCTGGAAAAGCATTCATTGCTGGTGCCTATTATGGACAAGGTCGAGTAATTCTGGTATCCCATGAAGGCTACCTGGGCCGGGACTCTCTGTCCACATTCATGATCAATGCTATCAAGTGGCTTGATGAGGGTCGGACGGGTGTTATTGGGATCCTACCCAAACTCAAAGCAGCCCACGCGGTACTGAGCAAATCAGGTTTAGATTGCCAGTTGACTGGCTTTAGAGAAGATCTGAGTGTCTACGTCTGCACTTCCTACAGTGATGCCCAGTGTGCAGAGATCCAAGAATTTGTTGCTGAAGGTGGAGGTCTTCTGATTGGGGGTCATGCCTGGTATTGGGCCCAGACCCACCCTGGCTGTAATGTGATGACCGAATGCCCAGGAAATCACATTCTTAACAAGATGGGATTGTGCCTCTTAGGCAACACCTTGGGTGGAGGGTTATATAAGGCACCAGAAATAGAGCACCGGTGTAGAGAGGGGTACCACTTTCGTAGCATGCTGCAGCGATTTGCTGAACATGTAAGCCAAGGGCAAGAACTGACTGATCATGAACAGGGCTGCTTGAAGCAGCTGGGCTGCGACTGTGCAAATTACCTTCGTATGTGTTCTCATGACAGTGCCGCCTACACTTCAGTGCTCGCACTTCTTACTGACATAGTGAAGGAGGTAGGTGTTCCACAGGTGTGCAGTAATTGTCCTGTTGAAAGTGCTAAAGACCACCTGATGCTCCACGTTGGGACTGAGGTGTACAAAGTGTCTCCTAATCCTGATGCCCTTCTTCCATACATCATCAAAGACAGACCCGACTTGCCCACTGTGTCTAATGCAAGAGTTCGGATCAGTGCAAACACTGCGGGTATGAAAGCTTTCTTGCCAAATGCAGAAGGAAAATGTTATTCCTTGTTTAAGTTTTACAATTTCTGAGCACTATAAAATTACTTGTTTCAGCTTGTGAAGAATGGATAAGCACAGGCTTATATCTTTCTTCTGGTATGAAGACGTTCATTGCAATACCGCCAGAGATCATTGGGAAAAATTGGCGGGTAATCAATAGTCTATATACATTACATGTTTCCAATAAAGGAATAGTGCTGTATGTAATATACTTGTCATTCTAGAAACAAATTTAATGCTCATAGGGCTAGGAGAGCATGTTATTAACATGAGGAGATACTCTATATAGGTGCAGCTTGGTTGCCAGACAGATAACATTGGTGGAGCAAACGTCCTGAAACGGGCTCCTGTGGTCCATGAGCGATTTCCCTTGGACAAAGAAATGGTCCAGGTCTGGAATCTGTGGGGAGGGCTCATATATCTCATAGCACCTCCCCAGAGCAAAGTGGACGGGGTGGAAATTGTCGTGCAGGTCTCAGTACAGGCTCCATACTTCAAATCTGGTAATAATTCTGAATTAATTTTCAGTGAGCATCACAGTAAGGTTTCTATTCAGAACATTTAAAGATATATGGCAAAACTTGTTTTGTCCCTCAGGAGAGACAAGTGTAGCTGACTGGGTGAGTGGGATCCGTTCGGCACCTGCCCCCTGGGCAGAACTTGAGTTTGAGAATATCATCATCACATTAGAATCAGAGTTTATAAGGAATCTGGACCGCCCTGATGAGGTGGCTACACTTTGGGATACCATAATGAGAAGCATAGCTGACCTGGCAGCAAGACCTGCCAAGTTCCCCCGCAAGGAGCGGTTTGTTGCAGATGTTCAGATCTCTCACGGTCAGTGGTACTATTGCTGAGATAAAGAACCATCACTATTACAACAGAATCATGCCATTATTATTAATTACATTCACACAATACTAACGATAACACTGTTCCTCCTTTTCCCCCCTCAGGTTTCATGCATGCTGGATATCCCATCATGATGCACTCCAACTCTGCCCCAGGACTAATAAATGTAGAGGGAGCCTATAAAAGTGGTATTTGGGGAGCCATTCATGAGTTGGGTCATAACCAGCAGCGTGGAGTTTGGGAGTTCCCTCCAAACACCACTGAGTGCACCTGCAACCTGTGGTCAGTGTACGTACATGAGGAAGTGCTGCGATTGAATAGAGCTAATGCTCATCCCGCCATGACTCTAGAAAAGCGCCAGGGTCGTACCAAGATGTATTGCAATGGTGGTAAGGATTTAAAAAGCTGGAGTATGTGGACAGCACTCGAGACTTACATGCAGGTAAACAGACTGCGAAAAAAGTTAACAGTTTGTTTATTCAGTTAAATGCATGGGTTTATAAAAATTGTTTGATAAAGTACATTTCTGGTTACATCATCATTGGCAGTATTGTAATTTTTTTAGGAGAGTTTAAAGCAAGAATCAATTATTTGTGAACCTTGGAAGTAATAATTTACTTCTTTTTTTTTTCAAAGTTAATTTTTAAAAATAAATTTGTAATTTAAAAA